>CM032326.1:32786564-32896564 GCA_019022515.1 Quercus aquifolioides
ACAAAACCCACTTATGGTTTAAAATGTATCACTTAACCCACTTGAGGTGCTTTCCGTTAGACACTCGTTACCTACCTCTGCCCTTTCCGTTAGAAAATCTCCTTTACTATATAAGTTAAAATTGGAACCCAAATAGAACCTCCAAAATCCCTAAAAATCCTTGTAGATACTCGATTTTGCACTCATAATTTAATTAAGGAATATGGCTAGAATGACCATTCATATACCTAAAGTTCATGATTGCATTACATGCATTAATTCATTCATTGCATATCATAAAAATGATTTTGAGATTATAACGGTCGCGACGATATGCCAGATTTTCAAATCAAATCGTCGGATTGAAAGATATCGCATGATCAAGTTTGCACGGTCTACATACATTTTGTTTGGGTGAAACCAACAACGCATGATTAATTTAAATTAATTCTGATTGGCTAGACAATTAAAATTAATTAAATAATTTTGTAATTGGTTGTTAGTTAGTGTCAAAAATAGGCTTGCTTGCATGGAAATAAAGAGGATAATCAGATAACTACAAAATTGTGGATAATCAAGACTTTTTTGGAGTATTTATCATTGCTAAAAAGACCTGAATTATCAAAAAATGAATTTAATTTTCAGAATATGGATTAAAAACGTGTCTAAGTGCAAGTCCCGGCTCAAAAAACCTTAAAACAGGAGTCCAAAATGGACCAAAACTCAAAAGCGAATCCGGCACCCAAAAGGGCCATTTAGCACTCTTAGAGTGCCTATTTGACACTTTCCAAGTGCTGATTGGCACAAATGTGGGACTCGGCCCGAGAGCTTCTAGATTGAGATAAACCTTACCTTTTACAATTTTTTAGAGATAAGGATACATCCCAGTTCATATTCTAATCATTTAGTTAATTTTTCAAAGCATTCTCACCCCTATAAATAGAGGGTGCCTCTCAAAATTCAGGAGATTTTTTCACGCTCTCTGACTCTCCTCTTTCTGGCTCTTCTCTTCTTTTCTTTTCTCTCTTATGTTAAAGACATTCCAGAGGCTCCTGCCTTAAGAATTTCTTTTCTGTAAGCAAAATATTTTAGGCTTCAAAGAGTTGAATAAATTTCTTTGAATCCTAAAATATCCTTTCACTAAGAAGAGCACGCATGCAAGAGGTAGTTAATTTCTTTTCTTTTTCTAGTCTTCTTTATTAATTTTGATTGATGATGCATGAATAGGTTTAGGATATTTTATTATTTCTGATTCTTGATATAATTGCCATTTTTGTTTAAATTGTTTTTTCTTTCTTTAATTATGTTTTTAGATGATTGTTTGTTGTGATTTTTTATTTTGAATCTCAAAATCTGATGTCAAAGATTTTTTTTTTTTTTTTTTAAACACGCAAAATAGATTTGAATTTTTTAGATCTGATTTTTTAACACATAAAAACTTATCTGTATTTTCATTAAATACAGATCTGATTTTTTTTTAGAAAAGTTTTCTTTGACACAAAAATTGCAGATTTTGGTATTTAAAAGAAGAAATTAAAAATTAGGTTGAAGTCATTTCCTTTTCTTAATATTGATGCATGTAACATAGATTTATCTCATGATTGTAGTTCCTCTTTTTTTTTTTTTTTTTTTTTTAAATCTTTTTCTTATTTTATTCATAAAAAACAGATCTGATTTTTTTTTCTCTACAAAACTAGATTTTATTCAAAAAACAGATCTAATTTTTTTTAATAAAAAATCACCATTTTTAACTTTGTTCCAAAACAAATTTGATATTTTTTAGCAAAAACCTTGTTCTTTCTTTATATAAAAACAGATCTGATTTTCTTTACAAAACTAATTTTTTATCTACACAAAAACGGATATGGTTTCTTTTTTTGATAAATCAAATCGATTTTCTTTATTTACAAAAACAGATCTGAATTTTTTTTTCCATTCCTTAACCTAGCCTCCGAACTTAGTTCTTTTGGATAGGTAGATTTGTGCTTTGTCTTTCTTTTTATTTTTGGGTAGATTGTAACTAGGACAAAAAGCTATGTATTCTTTTGCATAGAATGTAACTAGGACTCAAAACCTTGTAAGATTCAATTTCCCAAGATTGTATTTATCATTATTCAATCAATGACAATGAAGTATTTTGATCATGTATTTTTTTGTATTTAGTTTTTTCTTTTTCTTTTTTGTATAAAAAAAAAATAAGTGGCTACTCCACACCACTTATCCAAAAAGAAAGGTGCCCTAAAAAGCACCCGAATCTCTTTTTTTTAAGGGCACCCCAATTTTGGCGGTCTCTCACAATCCCCAAACCCATTATCCCTTTCTCTCTTTACTTCGATTGCCAAAGTGAAATTTGAACATGTCTTCTTCAAGTTTTTACTCGGGTTCTAGTCGCCATTTATGTTCTGCTGACTGTTGTCAGTTACGGACTGCTTTGACCTTGAACAATTTTGGGAAAAGGCTTTATGGGTGCTACTATTATGATGTGGTGAGTAACAGTTGGTTTTTAGATTTTCTTTTATTTTCTAGTTTTGTTGGCTTTATTGATAACCCTAATTTGATTTTGTTTGTAGGATGATGAACCTACTTGTAAATACTTTAGGTGGTTGGATGGCAAAACATGTAAGCGTGGGTTTGAAGTTACACCTATTGTCCTTGCAAGAATCAGGCAAGAGTTGCACAAGAAAAGGAAAAAGAGGCTAGTGATAGGGAAAAAGCAGCTATTGAGAGGGAAGTGCTGGCTCGTGCAATGGAAGAAGAATCAAGGGGAAGGGAAAAAGTAGCCAAGCGAAGGGAAAAAAAAGCTAGGGTGAGAGAGAGGATAGCTAAAGAGAAGTTACATAACTACAAATTTGCACTTGCTGTGTCATGGGTTTTTTTTTGCTTTTTTTTTTTTTTGGTAGGATGGGAGAATTTGGAACAAAGCCATTAAGTCTACCTTGAAGGCAAGTTGTTGTAATTATTGTGTAATTTTGGGTACTACCACTTTTGGTAATGTGTTGTATTGATATCACTTTTGGCAATGTGTTGTGTTGATATCACTGTTGGGAAGTGTATTACATGTATTTGGCACTATGTAATGTTGTCGTTTATTTGAATAGAGTATGTTTTTTTACCATTGTTGCCAATGCCTAACTAATATGTAATGTGTTCTTGTTTATGCACCCCACAAGATTCTGTTTACATCAAATTCTGAAGCATAAAGAAGTATGTTTTAAAGCAATAGTACCATTCCATATATATAATAACATATACAAAACATTGTTTAAAACAAGTAAACTCAACCTAATATTAATGGCTAAACAATGCCAAAGTACAAAAATAATAGGTGGTTCTGTCCCCACTAAGACAATCACGAAACAACTTTACAGTAGAAAGTGGTGACATGCCACTATTAGACATGCACAATAACACAAAAGTAATACAACTGGAAACACATTCTCTAGTCTTCATTTCCCAAAGACCTTACCCTTGCCCTTGCCCCTGCCCTTGCCTTTATCCTTATCCTTGCCCTGCATACTGTCCCCTGTTGAGAACACTGCACTAGATATTTGAGTTCTTAATCCACCTCTTCCAGATGGGAACAAATGACTTCTCCTAAGTACCCTTAGTGGTACCAACCCCTATGGAGGTTGCAAAATATATAGCAACTTCATGTTAAGATAACCCTAATCCAGTGTTTTATGTAAGCATAAAGGGTGGTGTTTGTGCATATACCTAAGATAGAGGTTTTCTTGTGTCCCACGATTCCTTAGGAGTATGAGAGATGGGCTGGCTGCATGAGAACCATTGAGCTGTGGGTGCTTTACTTGATGGTGGTGGTCTGCTTGAAGCTGAAGCAGATGGTGGTGGTCTGCTTGAAGTTAAAGCAAATGTTTGAGTTGGTTGTGTGTAGGGTTTGCCTATTGGCTGCCTCAGTGGCTGCTTGTTGGCTCACTTGCTGTTAACCTGATGGAATAGATAACTACTTCTATGCCTGGTTAAGTGGCTGCCTTACTTAATGGGTGGTTGGCTTTCTGGTTGGATGGCTAGCTACCCCACTTGTTGCTTGGATGGGTGGCTGCTTATTTTGTTGTCTGATTGACTGAGTACATTGACTGGTTGTCTGCTTGGCTGACTTGTTTACTAGTCCAGGTGGGTGATTTATTTGCTGGTTGGTTGTCTGATTGGCTGCCTTGTTTACTGGTTCAAGTGGGTGACTTGTTTGCTGGTTGGTTGTTTGATTGGCTGCCTTATTTACTGGTCCAGGTGGGTGCTTTGCTTGCTAGTTGGTTGCTTGGTTGGCTACCTTATTTACTGGTCTAGGTGGGTGCCTTGTTTGCTGGTTGGTTACCTGGTTAGCTGCCTTGTTTGCAGACCTAGGTGGCTGTCTTGCAAACTTCCTTGGTGGTTGCCTAGGTGGCTGACTTACTGGTTGTCTTGCTGGCTGGCTGAGGTATTGAAGTTGAACCTTGACCTAGTTGGTCAGTGCTTGCTTCTTGTCCCTCTTGTCCCTATAAAAAGAATTGCCTTGCATCAGAAATAGATTTGTAATAAAATGGTCATAGTGAACACCTTCTTGCTCTACTTACAAAATTTCTTTGCCTCTCAAGTCTCTGCCTCCTTTGCCATGGTGTCTCACCAGTTATTTCAGCCTTACATCCCCTTGAATTATGCCCATCCTTATGGCAAAACCCACATTTTATAAGTCTATTTGACTTAGAAACTTTGTATGGATTGTTTGGCTCATCTGCATCTTTCTTCCTTTTCATGGATGGCCTGCCTGGAGGCTTGTATACAATTAGAGCAACAGGAGCAGGTTGGTTGGTTTCAATCCATTCATCTTGGCCAGGCAGTGGGGTAATCATCTCCTTGTATACAACCACATATGCATCATTTCCATAGCATGAATGCACATAATCCTCAGGCCTCTCTAGATTCTTATAGATTGCTGCAACACCATGTTTACATGAGATTCCTGTCAAATCCCAAACTCTACAACTACAACACTTTCTCGTAAGGTTAACCACATGCCTCTCATACTCATTATCAACCTCATATATAAAGTAGCCTGATGGAACAGCAGAAAATGACTTACAATCAAGTTTCCATTGCTCAAGCTTCTGCACTATGTTTGGACATATGTCACTAGTGAACTTTTCAATCCCAATCCTCTTATTGTACATTATAGTCATCAGCCTAACCCTAATCCATTCTAGAATGGCAATGATAAGCTTATCCCTAGCTTCCAGTATCATAGAATTAAATGACTCACTAAGATTGTTCACATAACAATCTGAGATGGCCCTTAGAGTGAAATGTGACTTGGTCCATTGGGTTAGTTGGATGTCTGCTAGGTACTCTCATGCTTCTTTGTCCAGGTCTTTCAAATCTTGCATTCTCTTCTCAAACTCCCTAACTATTGTTGCTGCAACACTCCTCCATAGTGCAACCTTCAATTCTAAACCCTTGTAGTTTAACTTGAAGTTGTTGTAAATATGCTTCACACAAAATCTATGTTCAACTATTGGGAACAACAACTCCATGGCAGGTATCAATCCCTTGTTATCATACATAAAATCAATAAACATCCAAAGAACAAAAATGAACACCATCTGCCTATCTGGAAAAAAAAAAAAAAAAAAGCATAAATGTAATGACTAAGAACAAACAGAAATCTCAAAAAGCAAGTGAATTGTATTACCTTCAGCCTATCTGAAATGAACACCAAATTTAGCTCATCTAGCCTCCCAATATCATCTGCAAATGTTTGTAAAAATCACACCCTAGAATCCTTGTTTTTTTGCTCAACTACAACTAATGCAACAGGGAAAATATTGTCATTCACATCCCTTGTAGTTGTTGATAATATATGTCCACCAAACTTGTCATTCAAATGGCAACCATTTAATCCTACAAGTGGCCTGCACTCCCCCCAAGAATCCAACTTTCTATGCATTGTATCTCACATATAACCTCTTGAACTTGGGTTGTGTGTTAGGTTTAGTAATCTCAGTCTACAAAATCACCTTACTCCCCACATCAGTTACTCTAATCATCTCAGCATAGTCCCTAAGCTTCCCATACTGCAACCTCTCATCACCTAGTATGAACTCTCTAACTTTCCTCTTAGCTCTATACACTTGATTTATGCTCAAGTCCACAGACACATCTTGCATAACTCGATGCTTCACACCAGAATTTCCCAATTAGGGTTTTTGTTGAAATCATCCAAATACTTCCTAGCAACATATGTAGAAGTGACTTGACTATGCTTGAATGTCCTCCCACATGTACAATTTGGAACCATGATCTTTATTTGGAAGGTTAACTCCCCTGAAATCTGTGATGCATATACCTTCCAACTACATTCATACTTGCAGTGGACAGAAACTTTGGTCTTTTCATTAAGCTTGAACTTAATGTCCACAAGCTTTTTCACTGCATATTCCCTCAAGGCAGCCCTAATGACCTTCCCATTTTGAAGCTTCATATACTTGCATAATTGAGGGTTACTCATGCCAGTCTTCTCATTGAACTTTGGACATCTCACCCTTTTATCCTCATCCTTAGAACTGTTAATGCTCCTAGTGTCATCATCATCAAGAGCTTTATCACTGGTAGCAGCTTCTGGTTTCTTCCCCTTATCTGTAACCTACTCCTTCAAATGCTCTCCCTTATTTACCTTTTCAGTCTCTCTTTGATGCTCTCTTATATTGGGCACCTCATTGTTCTGAGCACATGGTTCACCAAATATGTCATCAGGATAATCTAATCCTTCATACCCTTTATTTAGCCAATCAGGTTCATCCACATGAACATCTTCACTACCAACATTTTGTCCATGGGTAGCATTGTCATCCACATTCTGCCTAACACTACCATCCACATGCACTTCTCTACTACCAATAGGTTATCCACCCCCAACATTGTCATCCACAGCCCCACCAACACTACCATCCACTAAACCCTCAACAAGTTCTTCACTAACATTATTTTGCTCAACCACAGATGTTGTAAGAGAGAGAATATTGTCACTGCCCCCAGTGTGTTCACCCATTACTAGAGCCACCTCCTCATAATCAGTACCATCATCTTCATCATTCATTTCCCATGCCCTTTCTACTGCAATTGGTTAATCTAGTTCAACTACAAGTCCTTCAATAGCAACTGGTTGAACTTCAAGTTCTACATAAAATGTGATTTCATTTGTTGGCCATTCAGCATGTAGTTCACACATGTAGGTCACATCATCATCTGAAGTAATTAACCTTAACCCTTCCTTTAAGTTACCACCAAGTATTAAATAATAAATCCTACTATTAATGGGTCCCCCAGCATCAGCAAATATGTCTTGTATCTCAAAATGACTTAGTAGATTTGGATCAACATTACCCACTACAAATACCTCACCACCTACATTCTCTAAACCAGGGTTCCACTCAAAATACCCACTATGGTGAATAGTAAAATTAAAACGAATTTCATCAGCCATCTGCAGGAGTTAAAACACATGCACAAACAACAGTAATTAATTATAGAACCAACACATGCACAAAGAGCACCAATCATTGACAAAAGCAAAATAATTTCATACAACATAAAATACCATTTATCGTGGGGTCAGGAGAGACAAGAAACACAACCAACTAAACAATTTGTCTCCATGGGACCACAGACAACCTAAAGATGCATCTACCCAAAATATTCCTAGGGACCACAGTCATCAATGTCAACTATAAAAGCAATAAATCATTTAACAGTAAACAAATAATTTTATGACAGAAAACCTTTAATTAGAATCACCTTCATCAATCATTACACATTGAAAAAGAATAAACACAACAATGGTAAACCCTACAAAGTCATTTCATACCTGATATAGAGGAAAACACAAGTTTCAGTACACCTTCTTGCTCGCAATCAGTAGAGTAAATGTTCAGATTTCACTTTGCAATCGAAGTAAAGAGAGAAAGGGATAATGGGTATGGGAATTTTTAGGGATTCTGAGGTAGAAAGAGGGAGAGAGCTCGTTCTTCTTTTTGGGGATTCTATTTGGGTTCCAATTTTGGCTTATATAGTAAAGGAGATTTTTTAACGGAAAGGGCAGAGGTGGGTAATGAGTGTCTAACGGAGGGCACCTCAGGTGGGTTAAGTGATAAGTTTTAAACCACAGGTGGGCATTGTTGGAACGTGCCAAACCACAGGTAGGTTAAATGCAATTTCCCCTTATTAAAATGATGTTAATTGGAATTGTATTTTCAACAGCTAACTGTGAGCTTTATGAGAGGATTTAAGGTCCTAGTGTAGGTAATCACGTCTTCAATTCACAACAACTTTTCAGCAACAAAAATAATTTTGTTGTTGTTTACTTCTTTTTTTTTTTTTTTTTTAGAAGATGTTGTTTACTTTAATTTATTCTTTCAAAGGACAAATATGAAATCTGCTAGTTTTTTTATGAATGGAAAATTGTTTATTAAAACAAAGCAAAAACGAGCATTACATCAGAGCTGAATGTTGAGCTTCATTACAAATTGAAATTACATTAGCAAAAGGAACAGGTCCAAAAGAAAAATCAAGGTTTTCAAAACTAACCTTAATTTTTTTTTTAATTGAGAAACTATCATTCTTAATTCACACTTTAGTATAAGAGTGGTATTGACATTTTTACTAAAATAAAAAATAAAAACTAACAATTTGGTAGTAGAAATCAATGGCAACTGCCAGATTGGGGTCTAACAGCAATCAAGGAGATGATGTTAATCTGTGGCTAAATTCAGAACATAATATTAGAAGGTCAACAACTCAACATATTATACATGTTCCTTCATTAATTGATTTTATTTTAATTAATTTCCTTGTTAGTCTTTGAAGTGCTATTTTTTTTGAGAAGGCTTTGAAGTGCTATTTGAATTTGAATTTTGAATTAGTATTTACATTTATTTTCTTTCTTAATTTAACTTTATCTTTGTTGTGTTTCTTAATTTGATTATAAGCTCTACTTAATTTAGTTATAACCTATTAAGTCTATGACTCTATAACCCAATGGGGTTGGCCAAGTGGTTGGGCACTTGGCTTCAAAGTAGCTATCTTGGGTTTGACTAGGAGCTCCCTAGTTCAAGTTCGGGCAACAACACTTTGAAAAAAAAACTCCCTGGGCCAACGATTTACCCCGCTATGGGCCCACCCGTCGTGAACAGTGATTAATCTCTGGTTGAAAGTTTTGAGGAAACACGGTGGGAAACCAAAAAAAAAAAAAAGTCTATGACTCTATGGTTGGTGTTTTATTAAAAAAAATGGTCATGTTAACAATACTTCTAACTAAACTAGGACTCTAATTTAATTATTTTCCCAGATATACTTGACGTTTGTGATTTTTTTGTCTCTCTGTCGCTTAGAAAGTGGGGTTTCTCTCTTCTTCAAGGCAGTAGAAGTGTTTAGGTCCCTTCTTTGGAAGGAGAGTTTGTTCTTAGGAGGTAACAAGTTTACCTTCGGAGCTAGTGGTTCTTTGTGGTTTGTTGGGAAACACTTTCTTCTCTTCTTCTCTCCCTTTGCAATTTTCTTTTCCATGGAGGATTTAGCAAATCAATGGACCAACTTTTCCCTTTCAGAAAAGAAAATCGTTGGATTCATTCTATCCAAGGAACAACGATCTGGTGAATATTTGCTAGCTGCTCAATTCCTTACTCCATGTTTCTTAAATTTGGAGGCCATGGCGCGTACGTTTAAACAGTTGTGGACATCTACAAACGAGCTCACAATCTGAAACCAAAATGAACACAGAGTGCTGTTTGTATTTGATAACCCCAATGATATCGACAAAACACTCAAAAACCTACCTTGGAGTTTCGATAAACATCTGGTAATGCTGCAGAGATACAGTACATATTGTCCAATTCGTGATCTGGTTTTTTTCAAATACAATATTCTGGGTCCAGGTCCATGATATCCCAATTCATTATATGACAAAGGAATTGGCAGAAAACATCTGCGACACTATTGGGGAAGTTCAGAAGTCTGCTGGGGCAGTAACCGATGAGGGTGGACATTTCATTCAGGTTCAAGTGGTGGTTGATATAACACTACCTTTATGCTGAGGAAGGGTCATTACTTTAGAGAATGGGACAAAACATTGGGTTCAATTCAAATACGAGCACCTACCAAACCTTTGTTTTTGGTGTGGGCGTCTGAATCATACTGACAAGAATTGCGAGCTTTGGATTCAAAGCAAAGGCATGCTAACTTTGGATCAACAGCAGTATAACTCCACTCTGAAGGCAGTTCCATACACGTCAAGTGGAAGAGATGTCATAGTTGTACCTAGTTTTTATGAGAATAGACATCCTTTCACGCAAAAAGAATTCCAAGCGGCAAGGGTGAGGGCGGAGATAAGGGTGAATAATTCAGCGGAGAACCAACCGGAGATGGCTCAAGCGAGCATGGAAACCAATGAAGGGATTATTACAAATATCAATGTGAAAGATTTACCCGTTACAAATGATGATGCCATTAATGACACATTATTTCCAGAGGGGGTAATTGACTCAAATTCTCCAACTATTGTCCAGGTGTTAGCAGATACAGATAATAAGGGGGGGGGGGAATAAGGAGGCAAAATTAATTCCGTGCTCAATTACTTCAAAGAATTTATTTGATATTCAAATAAATGAGATTGATGCAGATTTGGCTAGATATGATGAGGATCCGATTGTTATGGGAAATTCAGTAAGGGCAATTAATGCGATGAGTAATCCTAAAGATCATAATCAAATTCCACCAATCAAAAGTAGGGGCACACACAAGTCATCAGGTAACCATAAAAAATAAAAAAAATTCTGACATGGAATTATTTTCTATTCACCCTCAAAGCTCGACTAACCCTAATCTAAAGTGCACCAAAAAATCAAGAATGTGGACAAAACAAGTCCGCAAACCTGAACAGGTGAACAAAGTAGAGAGTAGACCAATATGTGGGAAGAGAAGTGGGGTTGATCATCTAGAGTTACCTTCAAAGCGTAGGTTGGTTTCAAATTGAAAGCTCGAAAATGTGTTGAAAATACAAGAGCTGTTTAGACCCCCCAAATTAAAATTACGGCTTAGTTGATTTTACACTAACTTAATACAAGTGCAGAATAGTGTAAACACAAGCGTATAAACAAGTAACTACTCTAATTCATAATTAAAGCAACACAGCAATAATAATGAAATTAAACAAGAGTAGGGAAGAAGGATGCAAACACAGAAAACACCGAGACGTGTTCTCGAAGAGGAAACCGAAGAACTCGGCAAAAAACCTCTCCGCCGCCCTCCAAGCGGAAATCGATCCACTAGACAATCAGTTGGGATACATGAGTAAGCAAGAGACCCTCCAAGCCTAATCTACCCGATGTACCTAAGCCCTCCAAGCTCCTACTCCAACAAGGCTTCTCGGAACCGTGTCTTGTCTAGCACCCCGGATCCCGCAACAAGCTCCATGTTGCATCTGCCATTCCAAGCTTCTTCCAATGCTTCCCAGCAGCACCAAAAACGTCACTCAACACTCTCAAAAGGTGTGGTAAGTGTTTGGGCTATCAACCTCTCAATGGTGTGGAAATGGAGAGGGAAGGGTTGAGGAGATACCACAAGCAAGTGTATAGAGAAATGTGGGATGACAATCTCTAATTACAAATGTGTTTGGCTAGGGTTTTCTCTCTGAAGCATTCCTCAACATTTGTGGGTAATGGGGGTTTATATAGGATAGGTGCAAAATGTGTGAGTCAGTCAGTACAGGCTGGCAGAACAGCATGTCTCGCAGGTGTCTCGCGGGAAGGCCTTACCCGCGAGATACTCGCGAGAGACAGCTGTCTCCACCTGTCCTGACTCTTCGCATTCCAGCATGTGCAAGGCACATGCTTCACTTCGCGGGAAGCTTAGTCGCGACATACCCGCGAGATTCCTTCAGCTTCCAAATTGCTTGAGTCTTCACACACTCTCTATCACACAGCCCTTACATCAATTCCCACAACAAATACAGGCTATAAACAATTGATAGTAATTACAATCAAATTTGGCACGGAATAAAAGCCAACAAAACACATAGTTGTAAATCACAACTTTACAATCTCCCCCTTTGGCTATTCCGTGACAAAACCCTAAAACAGACTCTAGACTTAAACATGAGTTTGGGAACACAGGCAAAACTCACTCACACCTAATTCTAGATTTTAATAAGCTCTTGAAACATATGAACAAGTAACTCCTGAAACACAACAACAAACTAATATCATTGTATGCAGAAAACTTGAAAAGCATATGGAGCAATAAGCGCATGATCAAGCAAAATGAAATAGAAACACTAGATCATGGCAAGATCAAACAAGTAATCACTATACACAAGCAATTACTATGCTCATTCACACAAGGAATGAACATTCGGATATGCAAGATGATAAGCTCATATGAAGAGTACCATTTGCAAATCCAACACTCAACCAATGCAAAATACTTGAAGTATTTGCATCTAGGAACAATCCTACTAGGGCACAAGAGTGTTCATCACTCAACCAATGCATAGAACGTATATGCATCTAGGAACAATCCTACAAGGGCACAAGAGTGATGTACTGAAGAAAATGTATGACATTAAACTTCAATAGTACAAGCATAAAGGCTGCATAAGTAAAGTATTGCAAATACATGGCACAAGCCATAAAAGCCTACAAAATATGCAATGAAACAAAACAACTCTTAAAGCTTACAAAAGCAACATGGGTACATGCAAAGTATGCTACAAAGCAAACATCTGAAATAATACTTAAATAAAGCATAGTATCAAAGTTTTAAACCAAAAACAGTAAACATAAGACAACAAAACACTTCTTCTCCCCCTATCTCCACACTCCCCCTATCAATGACATCATCTCCCCCTTTTTGTCATGGAATAGCTAGTCATCCCCTTCTAGCTTCCGTTGAATTTCGTCCATTTGAGTTTGAAGAGAAGTGAACTGTGAATCAAGACGTCAGTGGTGAGTGTACATGATAGTCGCCAGTCCGGACATCTTTGTACTCATCTCTTAAAGAGCAGTGAAGATATTGTTGAGCTGTTCATCATTGGTACGAGTTGCAGAACTCGAGGAACCCGATGGTGCATGACTTTCTTGCTTGGTGTTCTTCTTGGCGTGGCTCATACTAGCATGGAGAGACCGAATGTTGATTAGACTTGGCCTTGGATATGGACGTTCATCATCTAATGGACGGACACCCTTCAGCTTCAAAATCTTTGAAATAAGGCGAGAGAAAGGAAGACAATTCCTTGAAGCAGTCCGGTCAACTGTTTTTGCCAAAATGTGAAAGATATGAGAGCACACATCAATCTCTACATCCGTGATCAGATCATTCAGAAATAAAGCTCGACCAAGGTTGATATATCCGGTGCTGGACAAGGGATAGAGATTGCTACACATGATCATTGAGAGAAGTCGTAGCTCGGAAGAGAGGGATGCCACATTGATTGACTTCTTAGTGGATGAGAATTCCAAATCAGCTCCTAAAGACTGTCTGAGATATTCGTCATCTGGGTTCAGCTCATTATATACCGGTGGTATGGGGAGTATTGGCCAGTTAATGTGTAGAATTTCCGCCAAGTACATTGGTGTGACAGAAAAGCTCTTTCCTCGAACCCAACATTTAATCTCATCACAGACGACACTGGCATTGGCATAGAATTCCTTAACCATGTTCTCGTATGTATCCTCGAAAGTTGACAGCAGATAGTTCCAATCTTTCGTGGCAAACCAAATAGGTATTTGTGTGTCCCTGAGTGATGGCTGGTCAACCCCCCTTTCAACTATCAAAGGAGCACCCTGAAAGTGGTTCTTGAAGGATTCAAAAGCAGCATAAGACTTGAACAAGTGAGGATCAAAAGTTCCTGTTGAGCCACGAGTTCGCTTTGGTCTAGGTGAATCAGCATCAACATCAATGATCGGCTCTTTCCCTTTGTCGCGGCCTCCTTTCACAGCTGAAGTCTTGAATGGAGACATCTGTGCAACATAGCACACAAAACAAACAGGAGACAAGAGCACAACCCACAGACCACAGAACACAGAACTTGATTAGATTCAAGTTAGGTCAAAACAGAAGTAACACTGCTGAATGCATAGACACAATGCATGGAACTAAGCAAATGTGCATGTGTGTGTATGTGTGAGCAAGTGCAAGGTGCATGAGACACACTATCAATGACCAAATTGAGTGAAATAAGGTCAAACATGTGAAAGTCCATGGATTGAAATCACTTGATTCCGAATTAGCACAAAAATGTCACTCGGACATTTTGACAAACACCTAGCATGCACAACTTCAAATATGACATGAGCAATGCATGAACATGGGAAAATCTACCCTCAATACAAGATAAAATGCCACAAGGGGCCAACACAGATGCAGAAACAACCAATGGGACACAGCCCAAGCAAAAGATTTGACAAAAATTCACCCAATTTTGAAAAAATATCCAAATTTTCGAAAAAACCCCCAAATTTTTGAAACCCTAACAAAAAATCTGCAAAAAAAGGACAAAATTTAAAGGGGAATGCTTTAGAAGACATACCTTGAAGATGACAATGCAGAAAGGATGCTTGAAAATGAAGGATTTTGAAAAAAAAATGACCTTGGGTTGAAAAAGGTTCGACAAAGGTTGAGCGAGGGAAGTTTTTGTGTTTTTGAAACACTGTCACATCAGCAAGATAAAGACAGAAAACACGCGTTTTTCGCGGGTTAGGGAGTGGCGACACAGTCGCGAAATAGTCGCGAGAAGAGCCACTGAAGCACAAAAATTTCGCGAGAAGCATTAGGTCGCGAAACAGTCGCGAGACAGTCGCGGTAACTTCTGTCTGAATTCTGAAAAATCCAATTTTTGGCTAAACAACATTTCGCGAGAAGCTGTTGGTCGCGAGACAGTCGCGAAAGTTTCTGTGTGACAGGAAGAAAAAAAATATTTCCCTCAACTCCTTTTCGCGGGAAGCTCTAAGTTGCGAGATTCTCGCGAAACAGCCCCTGAACCAGTTTTTGAAGAAACACAAAAACATGCATTTTTATCAAAAAACACATGACAAGAAAGTATAAAATCACTTTCAAAAACAAATAAAACACTCAAAAATCTTTTTGGGTTTGATCAACAAAGATTGAGTATGTGAAAAACACATTTAATCACGTACAATCACACAAATGATTATGACATTCATTGAACATAGACTTGTGTGTTGTGTGTGGATATCAAAAATGAGATAGTTCTTAGTCCAATGTGAAGGTTCAATGATCAATTCAATCAAGGCATACACAACTAGCACTAGATTATGTGACCTATCTCAATTATAGAAACATGCATATATGACCTCCCACATGTACTTGATAACAATTCATTGAAGCTTTTCATTTGGCTCCATATTTAACATATCATTTGCAACTTTTGAGCAAAGAGAATCTCATTTAGAGAAAGATGCCTGAAATTTTTGATATTTCAATTGATGAGTTAGCCTTTGGCTTTTTGGGCATCAAACATTTTATTTTGGTCGCTTTCCCTTTTTCCTAGTCAAATACTAGTTTGTGCGACAGGCTTTTGCAGCTCTATATCTCTTTTCATTTGGAGATTTACATTTAGAGAGCTCTTTTAAGCAGAAAAAAATAAAAGTGGGAAGATATATAGGCATGAGTCTATGCATGTCTCAAGATCAACAAAACCATTCACTAATCATTCATGACAAGGTTGAAGATCTATTTACAACAATCACATAGATTTCAGAATTTCTTCCACAATGATATGAGTGCATGAGGGACAAGCTAAGCTCGTTAAATGCACAAAGCCATAGGTACAAAGGTACAAGGCAAAACATGTTTTGAGACAAAACTCAACAAAGTGATCAAACTTTTTGGATTTTATAATTTTTATGAGTTTTTGAATTTTTTAACACACTCAAAACAGAGCAAGAAAAGAACGATCAACAAAAGTAGCGGGTGCAAACCAAAACAGATAAAAGCAAAACTGTTAGACCCTAAACATGTGGAACCAAAACAACAGGTATGCAACACAGAGTAGTATAGGTTCACACAAGAGATAGAGTTCAGGGAATGATACCGACACCAATGGTCTTACGCAAGGATTCAAACTTTGGGCCATCTAGAGGTTTAGTGAATATGTCTGCCTTCTGATTCTTAGTATTGATGAACTCTAAGTACACGGTCCTTTCTTCCACCAAATCTCGAATGAAATGATACCGAATTTCGATATGTTTTGACTTCGAATGTTGAACTGGATTCTTGGACAAGTTTATGGCACTTGTATTATCACAATATACACACATCGTGTCTTGAGTGATTCCATAGTCATGAAGAAGCTTCTTCATCCATAGTAATTGAGCACAGCAACTTGCAGCAGCAATGTATTCAGCTTCGGCTGTTGATAAAGAGACTGAATTCTGCTTTTTGGTCATCCATGACACCAAGTTATTTCCAAGATAAAAGCATCCACACCGGAAGTACTTTTTCTACCATCAATGCAACCAGCCCAATCAGCATCAGAATATCCGGCTAAGCATTCATTTGAATCTCTTGAGTACCAAATCCCATAGTCAGAGGTGCCCATTTATGTAGCGGATAATTCTTTTGACAGCTGTTAAATGTGACTCTTTGGGGGCTGCCTGAAATCGAGCACACACGCCTACACTGAAGGCAATGTCTGGCCTGCTAGCAGTGAGGTATAAGAGACTGCCTATCATGCTTCGATAAAGCGTTGGATCCACTTCTATACCTGCTGCATCCCGACTCAGCTTTGATGAGGAGCTCATTGGAGTGGAAGTATGTTTCTTAGAGTCTAGACCAAATCTTTTAACAAGATTTTTGGCATATTTCTCTTGAGATATGAATATCCCATCTTTCCGCTGTTTCACTTGAAGCCCAAGGAAATAGTTCAGCTCTCCCACCATACTCATCTCAAACTCCCTTTTCATTTCCTCGGAGAATTCATGAGCCAAATGGTCAATTGTGGAACCGAAAACAATATCATCCACATATACCTGAGCAACTAGGAGAGACTTCTCATCTCTCTTTACAAACAAGGTTCGATCCGCTTGGCCTCTTTTGAATCCGCGATCCAACAAGTATGTTGTGAGACGATCATACCATGCTCTTGGTGCTTGCTTCAAACCATATAGTGCTTTCTTCAACCTTAGCACATGATCCAGAAAATGAGGGTCTTGAAATTCTTTTGGTTGCTCAACAAATACTTCTTCATTTAGAAAACCATTCAAAAATGCCCTTTTTACATCCATTTGGTACAATTTAAAATCCATAACACATGCAATGGACAGTAGAATTCGAATTGACTCTAACCTTGCTACTGGTGCAAACGAATCATCAAAATCTATGCCTTCCACTTGAGTATATCCTTGAGCTACCAACCTAGACTTGTTTCGAACTACCTCACCGTCTTCGTCAGTTTTGTTCTTGAAGATCCACTTGGTGCCAATGACATGGGTATCTTTGGGTCTTGGAACCAACTCTCATACATCATTTCTGACAAACTGATGTAACTCCTGATGCATAGACTCGATCCAATTTTCGTCTCTAAGGGCTTCCTCTACCTTCTTGGGTTCGAATTGAGCAAGATAACAATTGTACGTCACATGATTCGCACTGTATTTTGGTCCTTTTCTCAACCGAAGTCCCTCATTTACGTCACCAATGATATTACTTGGTGGATGATTGAGGGTTACCCTTGATGATGGTCTCTTGGAGGTGGAAGGTTCTTCATCTCGAGAGATTGGAGGTTGAACTTCCGGAGGGGTGAGAGGGCTAGAGGGCCCTTGCATCGATCTGGTCTCCCTTCTTGGTATAGGGGGTGTAGACTCTTTTTCTGGTGATTCTTTCTCGATCTCATCATCTTGAGACATGTTGTCCTCAACTTCCCCCTTCTTCAGGTTCGATCCTTCACCGTCATCCCTTTCCCTTTCAGATATGGTATCATCAATGACCACATTTATTGACTCCATTACCGTCTTGGTGCGTTTATTGAACACCCTATATGCTCGGCTATTTAATGAATAACCTAGAAATATCCCTTCATCACTTTTAGCATCAAATTTTCCGGGATTCTCTCTATCATTGAGAATATAACATTTGCTCCCAAAGATTCGGAAATATTTCACCTTCGGCTTCTTTTCTCTCCAAATTTCATACGATATCTTCTTCGTTCCTGCTCGGAAGTAAACCCTATTCCCAATGTGACAAGACGTGTTCATAGCTTCAGCCCAAAACTTCTGTGGAAGATTTTTGTTGAGTAACATTACTCGAGCCATTTCTTGAATCACCCGGTTCTTCCTTTCAACTACTCTATTCTGTTGTGGCGTCTTTGGGGCTGAGAATTCCTTCTTGATACCCTGTTCATTGCAAAATGCTTCAAACTTTGCATTTTCAAACTCTTTCCCATGATCACTCCTGATTTTGATGATAAGTACTCCCTTGTCATTCATCAATCTCTTGCACAATTTTTCTATCTTATCACATGCTTCTGATTTCTCTCTAAGGAAATCCACCCAAGAATACCTTGAGAAATCGTCAACTATCACCATGATGTACCGCTTTCCACCCATGCTCTCTGTTCTTGTAGGACCCATCAAATCCACATGCAGTGATTCTAACGGACGAGAAGTTGCAACCACATTCACTTTAGGATGGCTTGACTTTGTTTGTTTTCCCAATTGACATGGACCACAAACATTCTTCTCAATCTTCCCAAACTTAGGTAAACCAACCACAGCCTCAAGCTTCGAGACTTTCGCCACTTGTTTGTAATTTGTATGACCAAGCCGTTGATGCCACAGCTCCAAGAGGTTTACCCGAGCACTTTGACATGCTATGCTAGGTTTTGGAATGATCCCATAGCAGTTATCAGTGGTCCTTAGTCCCTTTAGAACTTGAACACCTTCTTCATTCAAGATTAGACATCCTTTCTTTGAAAATTGGACCAGGAAATCTTCATCACAAATCTGACTGATACTTAACAAGTTCACTTTTAAACCCTTAATATATAGCACATCAGTCATCAAAGGCAGACCCGGAATATTCACTGTTCCCTTTCCAAGAACTTGTGAATGACTACCATCCCCAAATGTCACAAATCCATCTTCCTTCTCTTTAAGAGTTTTGAACAGGGATTTTTCTCCAGTCATGTGCCTAGAACACCCGCTGTCAAGGTACCACAAACATGAGTTAAACACTTTCAATGCGGTATGAACGAAAAGACATGCATGAGAGAGACATTCTTGACCATCAAAACAAGACTCATTTTTCTTTATTTCATTCAAGGATGAGTGAAGTTTCCCTTTTAAACGACCAAGTTTATCACTTAACTGTCTATTTCTTCTCTCATATTCATAGTTTAAAGACTTTGACTCACATAGGCTGTTGTGTATATCATGGTTCCTATGAACTAATGATTTCAGCATATGACAAAAAATTCTAGCATGTTTCTTGGATTTAAATAACTCTAAGACTGCATTGCTGGAACAATCTTCAAATATGCTCATTGAGTCATTTTCACAAACACTTTTCAAATCCTTCATGGTGGTTTTATCAAGAACACTTTTCAAAACACACCAAGGGGTCTAGGATCACACTTAGGTATTAAAACCACAGCAAGTGAACCCGCTCTGATACCAATTGAAAGCTCGAAAATGTGTTGAAAACACAAGAGCTGTTTAGACCCCCCAAATTAAAATTACGGCTTGGTTGATTTTACACTAACTTAATACAAGTGCGGAATAGTGTAAACACAAGCGTATAAACAAGTAACTACTCTAATTCATAATTAAAGCAACACAGCAGTAATAATGAAATTAAACAAGAGTAGGGAAGAAGGATGCAAACACAGAAAACACCGAGACGTGTTCTCGAAGAGGAAACCGAAGAACTCGGCGAAAAACCTCTCCGCCGCCCTCCAAGCGGAAATCGATCCACTAGACAATCAGTTGGGATACATGAGTAAGCAAGAGACCCTCCAAGCCTAATCTACCCGATGTACCTAAGCCCTCCAAGCTCCTACTCCAACAAGGCTTCTCGGAACCGTGTCTTGTCTAGCACCCCGGATCCCGCAACAAGCTCCATGTTGCATCTGCCATTCCAGGCTTCTTCCAATGCTTTCCAACAGCATCCAAAACGTCACTCAACACTCTCAAAATGTGTGGTAAGTGTTTGGGCTATCAACCTCTCAATGGTGTGGAAATGGAGAGGGAAGGGTTGAGGAGATACCACAAGCAAGTGTATAGAGAAAGGTGGGGATGACAATCTCTAATTGCAAATGTGTTTGGCTAGGGTTTTCTCTCTGAAGCATTCCTCAACATTTGTGGGTAATGGGGGTTTATATAGGATAGGTGCAAAATGTGTGAGTTAGTCAGTACAGGCTAGCAGAACAGCATGTCTCGCGGGTGTCTCGCGGGAAGGCGTTACCCGCGAGATACTCGCGAGAGACAGCTGTCTCCACCTATCCTGACTCTTCACATTCCAGCATGTGCAAGGCACATGCTTCACTTCGCGAGAAGCTTAGTCGCGACATACCCGCGAGATTCCATCAGCTTCCAAATTGCTTGAGTCTTCACACACTCTCTATCACACACCCCTTACATCAATTCCTACAACAAATACAGGGTATAAACAATTGATAGTAATTACAATCAAATTTGGCACGAAATAAAAGCCAACAAAACACATAGTTGTAAATCACAACTTTACACAAAAGATGATGGAGTTTCTTCAAATTCAATGGTGGAGGCTGAGCATCAGCCCCACCAATCGCAATGAGTTGTTTAGTGTGGAACTGTCGTGGGCTTGAGAACCCATGTATAGAGAACGAGCTTGCAGAGATGGTGCGGGCAAAAGATCCATCTGTCATGTTTTTAGCCGAAACATGGGCAAATGAAGCAAGGCTAAAACATGTGTTGTGGAAGATACAGTTTGAAAATATTTTCATTGCTCCTAGACCGAATAGGGGAGGTGGATTGGTGTTGTTTTGGAGATCATCAATTGATGTATCAGTGGTTGGTTCAAGAAAGAGTTATATTGATGTGATCATCAACAAAAACAAGGAGGATGAATGGCGTTTTACCAGATTTTATGGTGATCCAAAGACCCAAAAGAGATTTGAACCTTGGGACCAACTCAGAAATTTGGACCAAAAATTCCAAATCCCTTGGCTCTGTGAAGGAGATTTTAATGAACTGACAAGGGCCGACAAGAAGTTGGGGGGTAATAGAAGAAGTCATAATCAGATGCAACTTTTCCGAGATGCATTGCACAAGTGTGGTTTCATCGATTTAGGCTACTCAAGTTCGAAGTTCACATGGAGAAAACACTTTGCTAATGGCTAATCAATATGGGAGAGGTTGGACAGAGCCTTGTGTACAAATGATTGGCTACAGCAGTTTGGAGAGACAAAGGTATTTCCTTTAAACAGTTCTACTTCTAATCATATTCCTATCTGGATTTTTTCGAATGGTTTAGACCCTCCTCCCATGTCTAGACCATTTAGGTTTGAAGAGATGTGGTTATCGGATAAGGGATGTGGCTGTACGATGGAAGCTGTATGGAGAGATCGGATTAATTGTGCTGCCGAGTTTCAAGTGATGAGAAAAATAGAGATGTGTGGGAATGAGTTAACACAGTAGAGTCAGCGACATTTTGGGAATGTTAGGCGAGAATTAAAAGAGAAGAAAAAACAACTTGTGAAGGCCGAACAGGTGGCTGTGCAATCAAGCAATAATTTTCGGGTTAGGGAGTTAACCAAGGAGGTACATGAATTGATGAATAAGGAAAATAAAATGTGGAGGCAGCGGGCTAAAAAATTTTGGTTGATTGGAGGAGAAAAAAACACAAAATACTTTCATAGCAGGGCAACTCAGCGACATAGGCGAAACAAAATTTCAGGCATTTTTTATTCAAATGGGGTGTGGATTACTCAACCGGATTCAATTGCAAACACCTTTACAAAATTCTATTAAGGGTTGTTTACTTCTTCAAATCCAATCATGGAGGAGGCAACTTTGAACCCGGTAGTTAAACTTCTTACAGATGAGATGAATGCACTGTTATCTCAGGAATTCATGGAATTGGAAGTTCAAACAACCTTGAAGCAGATGGCTCCATTGAAAGCTCCAAGTCTTGACGGTATGCCCCCTCTCTTCTATCAAAATTATTAGAATTTGGTAGGTTGTGATGTCACCAAAACAATTCTGTCTTACCTAAATACAACCACCCTTCCCCACCCCATCAACCATACTTTCATCACTCTAATCCCAAAAATAAAAAACCCTTTGTCTATTAATAATTTTCGTCCCATTAGTCTATGCAATGTCCTTTATAAAAAATTTTCAAAGGCATTAGCAAATAGATTGAAAATGTTTTTGCCAAATATTATTTCGAAACATCAAAGTGCCTTTACAAAAAACCGTTTGATCTCTGATAATATTATTGTAGCCTTTGAAACTCTCCGTAGCATGAAAAATCACAAAACTAACAAAACGGGCTATATGGCTGTTAAATTGGACATGAGTAAAGCCTATGATAGGGTTTGAAGAGAAGTGTATAGATCTGATGATGGCTTGTGTAAAATCAGTATCGTACTCGATACTATTTAATGGGGAACCAAAAGGCCTAATCCGTCCTTCTAGGGGGATTCGTCAAGGCGGCCCCTTATCTCCATTTTTGTTCCTGTTGTGCACGAAAGGATTACATAGTCTTATCACCAAAGCTAACAATGAAGGTTCTATAAGGGGGTTCTCCCTTTGTAGGAGAAGCCCAAGACTAACCCATTTGTTTTTTGCAGATGATAGTTTGTTGTTTTGTTGGGCAAATAGCCATGATTGCCAAAAGGTGCTGGAAATATTGGCAACTTATGAAAGTGTTTCGGGGCAGCAAATAAACCGAAGGAAAACTTCTCTGTTTTTTAGCAAGTCAACCTCCAAGGAGAAAAAAAGAGAAATAAAGGAAGCATTTGGGATTCCCGAAATTTTGCACTATGATAAGTACTTGGGGCTACCATCTCTTATAAGAAAGCACAAAAAAGCAAGCTTTGACTACATTAAAGAAAGAATTTGGAGGAAATTACAAGGTTGAGAAAAGAAGTTGTTGTCACAAGCAAGTAGAGAAATCCTCATAAAAGCAGTGGTGCAAGCAATCCCAACATACACAATGAGTTGTTTTATGCTTCCACGGAGTCTTTGCCATGAAATTAAAGCACTTATCAGTAAGTTTTTGTGGGGACAAAGGGGGGACCGTAGAAAATTCATTGGGCTAAATGGGGTGATATATGTGATCCAAAGGCGGAAGGAGGGATGGGTTTTAATGAAGCACTATTAGGCAAACAAACATGGAGGCTGCTACATAACAAAAAAAATTTGTTCTATAGAATTTTTAAATCAAGGTTCTTTCCCAATTGTTCAATTATGGAAGCTAAAGAAGGTCATGATGGTTCTTATGCATGGAAGAGCATCTTGAAAGGCCGGGCTGTTATTAGACAGGGGCGAAATGGAGGGTGGGGAATGGAGAATCGATCAAAATTTATGGCAAAAACTGGCTGCCAAATGCAACTCTTTTTGGTGTACACAGCCCTCTATTGCCAAAGTTCCAAAATGCTACAGTAAGTTCTCTTATAAATCACCATACTCGAACTTGGGATTTGCCTTTATTATCCACTGCTCTTAGTCCCACAGAAGCTGATCTGGTTCAAAAAATCACCCTAAGCCGTGGACAGTTAGATGATGTTCTGTTTTGGCCATTCATGCAATCTGGCAACTACTCTATCAAGTCGGACTACTATTTCCTTAAGTCTGAAACACGTTCCACCTACACACATGCTCAAGCTCCACCTGATCACCCTAAGCCACCGTGGAAACAGATTTGGAAGCTCCACTTGCCGAATAAAATAAAAAACGTTTTATGGAGAGCAACCCGTACTACACTACCAACAAACTCAGAACTGGTTCGACGATGCATGATCACCGATCCAACCTATTCTCTCTACTCTAGCCATCGTGAGGATGTATTGCATTCCTTGTGGTCCTGTCTGATTCTGTCACAAGTCTGGGAAGAAGACCCACAGTGGAGTTTCAGACAAACTTCAAGGTATTCTGACTTTACACAGCTTCTCTATGCTGTATTGGAATTAGCTTGCAATGTAGAACTGTTCACAACGATTACGTGGACAATTTGGTTTAGGAGAAACAAAGTCAGATTCTCTCCACCTGGTCTTCCTCTGGATCAGGTCATGCAGAGCGCCGTTACGTCATTCCTGGAGTTTCGGACAGCACAACCTCCAGTTGTGCCAAGGGTAGTTAGGCCGAGATCCAAGTGGCTAGTGCCTTCAAGTGGAGAAATTATACAATCCTCTGGTGGACCATATCACTTGTCCACCATTCCACTAAAAGATTCATATTTGTTTAAAATTGCTGAGTCAGTAATCAGTTTCTGTTTTAAAAAAATTTCGAACTCAGCAATTTTAAACAGATGAGAGTCTTTTAGTGGAATGGTGGACCACATCACTTGTCCACCATGAGAACCTTATAATTTCTCCTTCAAGTGATAGCTTCAAAATAAATTTTGATGGGGCAGTTTTTAAGGAGCGTGACAGGGCAAGGATTGGCATTATTATTCGAGATTGTCACAGATTGGTAATGGCTTCCATGTCTCAAATAATTCCTCCCCCTCTAACTGTTGTGGAACTTGAAACTCTAGCAGCGATAAAAGCTGATAGGCCAAAAACGTATTGACCGCTTGTGATGAAGTAATTGATTAATTAGCCAAGTTTATTAATTAATCAAATTAACATGCAAAACGCGTGGTAGCACAAACAAATCACTAATTATCTAAAGTATGCAGCGGGAAATAAATTGACACGGTGATTTGTTTACGAATGAGGAAAACTTACACAGCAAAAACCCCACCAGGTTATTTTAAAGTCACCACTCCTAAGAATCCATTATTATCACAACAAGAGGTTACAAGTAAAAGAATCTCAGTATCTTATACCAACTTACAGTTAAACCCTTACCCCAATACCCAATTGGACTTGTTCTGTAGTGACAATCTCTTCTTGTAATGCATGACTCCTAGTACGTAACTAACAAATTGCACGAATCCCAATACGCGACTTCAATCACCAACTAGAGAAGGTTGTTGGTTGCAAAGTTCTTCAGATCATCATACAATGAAGATCAAGAAGCTCCTTAGTCACAAAACCCTACGGTGTACAAAATACAGCAGCTTATTCACAAGAAAGATGAACTAAGGCAAATTCTGTCTCCGGTCACAATTTGCTTCGGCAAAAATTTGCTCAACACTTGTGCAACTTGTGTCTCCTTTGACAGACGTTAAAATAATCTTTATATATATCTAGGGTTGTGAGAAAAGAAAGCTCAAATATACAATCATGGATTGGATGAAAAATAGACCAGAAATTCTGAGTTCCATAAACCTCAACAGATACTCTATCTATCGAGCTGCTGTCGAGCCACGGGTTGGAACAGCTCTTCAAGGCTCGATAAATACTAGCTGTCGAGATAGAAGTCGAGCTTTAATGAACAACACTTTCTGACTTGAATCTTGGACAGACTTGCATGGCTTTAATACTTGAACTTGAAACAAGGTTTCTTGAAGTATCAAACACATCCTAAATCTACCCAATTACAAGTAAAGTGCGTTTTGTCAAAGGATTAGCTAATTACATAAAATAATGACATATGTTTCTACATGTGAACCACATATGTCCTAACAAAAGCACTTGAATTTGCTACAGATAAGGGGCTGGCTTCTGTTGTTCTTGAGGGTGATTTAGAGATACTTATGAATGCGTTGATGGATGCTTCACTATCATTAGCTTCTTTTGGTCTTTTGATCCAAGATATTAAAGCTTATGCTGAATTTTTTCAATGTATTAATTTTTCTCATGTTCGTAGGGAGGGTAACATTGTAGCAGATAACCTAGTTAGACATGCATGTCATGTCATTGGCTTCTCAGTGTGGATGGAAGATGTCCCATCTCACACATTTGCTACTTATCAGGCAGATTTGCCTTTTTATGAATAAAATTTCTAGTTTCTTCCTTAAAAAAAAAAATGACTCTACTGAAACCAAGAAAATAATAGAAATATAGATAAGTTAGGAGAAAATAAAATAAATCTAAAGCCTAATTCAAAATTCAAAATTCAAATTCAATTAGTACTTTTAAGTCAACGAAAAAACTAATAAGGAAACTAACTAAAATAAAATCAATTAAGGAGCATAATTTGTTGATTAATTCTTAGGTACCCTCGGAGTACGGAGAATAATACTTCCTTCTCTCACATTTATAATGAGGTATACTTATTAAATTCATGATGGGGTCCACTATGAATGTGAGAGAACAGAGCACAATTTCTCCATGCTCCAAGAGTACCTAAGAATTTTCCTAATTTGTTAGCCTTGAAATACTAAGATTGGAATTTACCGCAAATTTACATCATCTTTGATTGTCGCTGGACCTCAATTTGGTAGATTGTTGCAACTGGCTGTTAATAAGAGGATTATTGTTGAATTGAATGTGCTAAGATGGAGATATCAGCACTGACAACATTGCCACTAAAAACATGCTTAGTTGACTCCGTCCTTGGCTCCTGCATCAAACTCCTTGTGTTGGAAAGAACTCATCCTCAAGTTTTAAACTTTTAACAATACCTGTCTCAAATCTCAATCTCTCCGATGTCCAAACAATCCCTCCCATCCAATTCTTAGTAGAACTAGACAAATTATCACACTGCAAATCAATCTCTTTTTAATCATTATGAACATGGTTTAATGAACTCTTCCTTGAGGCTTGTTCCACATTAATCGAACACATGAAGCCACTACACGAACAAGTCAGTATATTCATCCACTGATGCTAGATCCCCTATAATATATTTACACTTAAACTCTACTCGGTAGATGAACTTACTACAAAGACCTTCAACGGTCCTAAAACTTTTGAACTCTTCATTACTTGAAAGTCCTCATATATGATACATCCATGTTCATTACCAAAACCTCTCACCGAATTTAAGAACCTCTTGAGGATTTTTCATTATTATTATTATTATTATTATTATTATTATTATTATATAAAAAACTGAAGTCTTTGAAGTTCTCACAATTTTTCATGTCAGCACAATTTTTTTTTTTAAAAAAAATCATTATCATTTTTTTAAATAAAATTATTTTTGTAAACTCTATCTTTCTAACAAGTCCAATTTAAATTCAAACTCATCATTACCATTTTTTTAAAAGAAAATTATTTTTATTTAGTCCAAACTTAACAAGAAGTGAAACTCTATTTCTCTAACAAGTCCAATTTAAACTCAAACTCAAATGTTAATAAAAAAAATAATAAATAAATAAATAAACTTGAATAAAATCCTATATTAAGACGTGGGCCCTGAGAACTTGGCAACCCCGATCCACTTTATATCCGGCCCAAGGCCCATGCCGAGGAGGAAGAAATGTCTGAGGATGAAGTGTGAAAGTCTAAATTGCCAGGAACCCTACCGAGGACGACCCTGTCCTCGGCCAACCGAAACCAACACGTCAGCCATGGCAGCATGGTGGAGGAATAAGTTCAAGATAAACTATCACCTCCACATTAAGTGCGCTCACCTAACCCCCCGACTGCATTAATGGAGATGTGACCTTTGGGCAAGGCTGCCTTGGTTGCTGCAACTCACAAGAATGCTGGAAAAGTGGCTGATGGGACGGGCAGTTAGAAGAGAGTGGCGTGGATGATCAACAAGTGGAAGAAAGAGGTTGTGAAAAAAGGACTATATAAGGGGAAGAAACATATTAGAATATGGAGGATTCCCTGGGGAGAGAGACCACCATCAAGCTCCTCGGACCGGTGCCGAGGACGGACTTTGGAGGATAATCTTGGTCCGCCCGTATTCGACGGTGGCGAGTGCTATATTGGGCGTTGTCCGCTTGTTAGGGCCTAGTTCTTGAACCCGTTCTCTACAAATTCATTGTACTGGGCTAGCTAGGCTTGAGTCCACTCTCTCAACAGCAGAAGTACTCAAACCCGGTCCCTACAATTGGCGCCGTCTGTGGGAAAAACTTGTGCGCTAGCAGGCGCAATGGACAGTCGTTCCTAGGTGGCTAGTTTACAGAAGGTTAACAACGACGCGTTTGCACAAGAAACAATCATTGCAGAAAAGTAGAAGATTCAAAGGAAAGGAAAAGTGAATAAACATTGCAACATTTTATTAAACAAAAAATAAATACATGATACAAACAGAGGCTCAGACAGGCTTGTTTTAAAGCTAACTCTACAAACAGAGGCCCAGACGGATTTGTTCAAAAGCTAACCCTAAAAAAAAAGGGGCAGAGGCAGGCTTACTTCAAGGCTACCAGCAACCCCCGGGCCGATATGGATGGTACCGGCGAAAAGAGAGGAGCAAATGCAAAAGCGTCTGATGGCCCCGCCCCATGATGTTCCCTTGATGTTCCCCCAGCCTCATGATGATTAAACATTGGAGGCGGCAACACCCGGGCACCGAACATGACGTAAATTTATGAAACTCCATCGGCGGGTAAGCTGGGCGCGAGTCACTACCAGCTTAAAGGGCAGGCATGGACACGAACCGGAGAATAGCGTTATGTACTTCATGGACTTCCCTCCTAATTGCCAGGCACGATACCACCAGGATGACGCCCAAGCCTTGCCGCGCTAGAAATCTGACGCGGACTACAACCGCAGCGGCTCTCAATCGAGGGAGGAGGACCTTTGGCTTGCTTGCCCCCGCCCTCATCCAAAGCCGTCCCATTCCGCCAAGCTTTGATCACAATCCTGGCAAGGTTATTGAAGGGGCTTAGAGGGTTGGAGAATCATGTTTCCTGTTTAACTAGAGGGTTCGTGAAGTGTGGAAGTACGACTCCCCCAGAAAGCCTTATATAGAGGGCGAGGATCGGTGGGAATTGGTCCACACAGAATTCGAAGGGAGAATTACCAGCGACATTAATCCCGACCAAATTCCAAAGAAGCCACCAATCGCTGGATTTGCATTAATCCATGAGAATATTAATGAGGGTGCGCCTCGCACACCGAAGCGTCAGGCGCACAACTCGAACAGCCAAAAAATGCCTCGTAATCGGAAGTGGCGAAAAAGTGGAGCGAAAGAGGGGCAAGTCGCCCTCGTCCAGGTCAATATTGGGCCAATTGCCCAAACTAAGGAGGAGTGCCCCCCTCGGCAAGACAAGGCCGAGACCGTTATCGCTCTAGAAGCGAACATTCCAATGTCAAGGGCAAACTCCTTCACCCCGAGCAGTGACGACGAAGTGCTAGACTGAACCAAGGTCTTGCATGGTCCTCGGACTCAAACCTTCGGTGAAACTAGTTACTTACAGAAGAATCCCTGAGTGCTAGACTGAACCAAGGTCTTGCATGGTCCTCGGACTCAAACCTTCGGTGAAACTAGTTACTTACAGAAGAACACCTGAGTGCTAGACTGAACCAAGGTCTTGCATGGTCCTCAGACTCAAACCTATAGGGAAATTAGTTACTTACAGAAGATTATGAGCGTTAGACAGAACCAAGGCCTTGCATGGTCCTCAGACTTAAGCCTATGGGGAAACTAACCACTGCAAGGAAAACCTGGGTACTAGACTGAACCAAGGTCTTGCATGGTCCACGGACTCAAACCTATGGGGAAACTAGCTACTTACAGAAGAATATAAGCGTTAGACAGAACCAAGGCCTTACACGGTCCTCGGACTCAAGCCTATGGGGAAACTAACCACCTCAAGGAAAACCTAGGTACTAGACTGAACCAAGGTCTTGCATGGTCCACGGACTCAAACCTACGGGAAAACTAGCTACTTACAGAAGAATATAAGTGTTAGATAGAACCAAGGCCTTGCATGGTCCTCGGACTCAAGCCTATGGGGAAACTAACCACTGCAAGGAACACTTGGGTGCTAGACTGAACCAAGGTCTTGCATGGTCCACGGATTCAAGCCTATGTGGAAACTAGTTACTTACAGAAGAACATAAGCGTTAGACAGAACCAAGGTGTCGTATGGTCCTCAGACTCAAACCTGTGGGGAAACCAATTACTTCACAAGACTAAGTCCTAGACAGAACCAAAGTATTGAGCAAAGCATTAAAGTACGACAAGTGAAAGGAAGCATCATTCGAAGAACTCAAAACAAACGATTGAATATATTACATAAAAAATAGTTCCGTTACAATGTCACCGAGACAAAAAGCAAAATAAAATGAAAAAGAAAGCAAGATCAGAGTGGCCCAAGCCATTAAAATAGGATAACCCGACGAGATGGCCTACTTCCCCAACTCGGTGGATAGCGTGTCCTGAGGAGTCTGCCGGAGGGTTTCGACTGGTGCCTCGAGACCCTAGCTCGGAGGGGCTACTTCGGAGGGCCTTTTCTCAACAGGAAGGACCTGAGGGACAACAAGTGTGGCTTGGGAGTTAGCAAGAGGCTTCACCACATCCTGGGGCGCTTCTTGGCTACCAGTTCCTGCCCCTTCCAATGCTCCATGGCACTCAGTCTCCTCAACAGGCTTATCAGTTGAAGTTGGGTCCTCAGCAGCACTAGCCTGGCCGTCATCTGTCGCTTGTAAGGTGGAGCCTGCCTCAGGAGCGACGGAGACAACCTCACGAATTGCGGGGGAATAATACACCCTCTCGGCCCTCCTAAGCTCGGACAAGGCCTCGACCCCCGCTTAGTTGAGGGCCTCACTCCAAGTCTGGGAGCAGTAGCACCTGCATACTTCAGGGACTTGAGCCTTAAGGGCAACCTCGATCTTAGCTACCCCCTCAGTAAAGGCCTCTTCCTCCGCTTGCTCTAGGGAGCGTTCAGCATCTGTCCTCGCAAACACGACTTCTTCTTTAGCCCTCAAGGCCTCGTCCCTAGCATACTCGGCAACGCCTTTCGCCCCCACTGCCTCGGCCAACTTCTGCTTTAGGTCGGCAATATGCTCTTTGGCAACCTGCAGCTGACCCTTGACATCCCGCAAGCGCCCTGTCTGGTCCTCGGCCTATTTCATAGCGCCAGCCAGGTCAGATGTCGCACTGTCTCTGGCCCTCGTCATCTCCTCCAAATTCTCCATTGCCTTCTTGAGATTCGCCTCAGACTTCTTGAGGGTATTCGCGGCATTCAAGTACTTGTCACGCTCCAGATCCAGAGCTTTACCCTGGTTGTCGGCCTCCTCGTCCAGCCTAAAAGTGACCTAGATAGCCTGCCAACCAAAACAAATACACCGTAAGTTGGCTGCCAAGCAATAAAATTGAAACGAAAGAACAAGTATCAGAAGTCTTACCATGCCCAGGTACCTCTTAAGGTTACGGGCAACTTCTTGCCTCCTCATGCCCCCCAGCTCAGCCATGTCGATGGGGAGAAGGAAGGACCTCTCCAGGGCATCGGCTACGCGAGCCCCCTCGTCCCTTCGGAAGTCCCTGAGAGTGGCATCGTCCATCAAAGGCTTCATGTGAACCATGGCAGCAGGCAGCTAGGCCTGGGGCTCGGACTGCTAGATGACCTCTTTCCCCTTACCCTGACCACCAATCCTCAGCTACTTGGAAGGTCGGCGAGCTTCATCTTCCTCTTGGGAGGAATGAGATTTCCCCTCATCCACTGGGTCTTTGCCCTTAGAAGGCCTCTTCCTCTTCGGATCGGTGGACTCGGGCGGAGGGTCCGAGATTGACGGAATGAAGGACGACCTGGTCTGCACAAGCAAAGGCTTAGGTGGGGGAGGAGGAAGCTTGGGTGTGGGTGGAGGAGGCTTGGGTTGTGACTCCCTCGACGTGTCCTTCCCCAGCTTGCCCTCAAGCAAGTCAAACAGGCTGGTTTAGGGTTGTCTCTTGAAACCCATTTCAGCCTGAGTACTCCTTGGAGACAAAAGATCGGCTTCAGACAAATGGGGATCCCCCAAATCACCAGAGGGATCCTCGGACAGATCGGCTTGGTTGAATGCACCAAATGCGTCCTTGGACGAACCCAGATCGACTACTTCTCCCTCCTTCTCCAAACTCTCTCCCTCGACCTCCGCAACTTGATGGGAAGAGGAAGAACCTGCCAACGGGCGCCCTCTGGAATGGAAGATCCTTTAGAAAATGAGAACCTGTGCTCTACCACAGTGATTTGTCGAAGCCGAGGATCACGAGCCCTGATCACATACTTCGGGGCCAGGAACGACTTCTGAGTCGGATCGTACCCTAGGATCTTGTGAGCAGCCCTAACTTGATCGTCGGCCTCGTTCACGAAAATCTTTGCCTTGAGAACGGATTGCAAGTCTTCCTTGTTGACCAAATGGAAACGCCGTTCAAAGGCGTGTGGATCTGCAAAAGAAAAAGTATGTGCTAATCAGCAACCAAACAGTGCAAATTATGAAGACATAGCTTATCAACCCTCTTCTACTCCGAGTACCCTACCTGGCTCTCCCTTTACTGTCGGGTAATGGAGACCGTCGTGCCATTCCCCTGACACAATGAGAAAATCCTGATTTAACCCCTTACTGGACTCGGGGAGGCACTGGATAAGCCGAACCTTATCGTCCCTTGTCTTCATGTAGTACGACTTACCCCTCAGGTGTTGGAGGCTATAGCACCAGTTTACATCATGGTGGGTTAACCTCAACCCCATATTCTCATTCAAGGCGTCTACGCACCCTAGTATCCTAAACACATTGACGGCGCACTGGGTGGGAAGTTAACCGAAAATGCCTGAGGTAACCGCTCATCACCGGCCCCATAGGGATCCTCATCCCCCCCTCTAAGAAGGCGATTATGGGAATCACAACTTCGCCCTCTTCCCTCCTAATATACCAATCCCCTTCCTCGCAATACCTTAGGCCCACGTTGCTGGGTATCCTATAACCAGCGATAAACTTCTCCATCGCCTCTTCAAACTCAACTAACTTCTTAAATCTACCCATCCCTAACAACGACTAAAAGACTCGAGAAAGAGCGAAGGAAAGAAAGGAATTAGAGAAGAAACTTGTGCTATAGAGGGAAGAAAACTTACAGAAATGAGGAAAAGCTCCTCGGACAGGTTTTTTATGCTGGAAAGGGACGCTGGTTAGGTTGGAGGTTTGACCGGATTCAGAGTATGTGCGCCAGAGTTCTTAAATGCAAAAATAAGGAGGCAAATCGGTTCGAATGAGTATTTATATCCTCAATTAAAGATAACCAGGCGGAGTTTCCCGCCCGTAAAGGCAGGAAATCCCCATCGACTGATTACCATCACACCATTGAACGTAGGGAGTATAGAGCCGCCAGAATTTAATGCGAGTGCGCACCATATATTGAGGCGCCAGAAACATGCATTGGGCAGGCGAAAAGACTTCAACACTAACGTAGGCAAAGGTTGGGCAAGTCATGACGAGGGACCAAGGATATCAAAATCCCCCTCCCCGTCCGAGGATACGGACAACAGGATTTTGAGGGGCTATTGTGGGGCCTGAGAAATTGGCAACCCTGGCCACTTTATATCTGGCCCAAGGCCCATGCCAAGGACGGAGAAATGTCCGAGGATGATGTATGAAAGTCTAAATTGCCAGGAACCCTGCCGAGGACGACCCTGTCCTCGGCCAACCGAGACCAACACGTCAGCCATAGCAGCACAGTGGAGGAACAAGTTCAGGGTAAACTGTCACCTCCACATTAAGTGCGCTCACCTAACCCCCTGACCGCATTAATGGAGATGTGACCTCTGGACAAAGCTGCCTTGGTTGCTGCAACTCACAGGAGTGCTGGTAAAGTGGCTGATGGGACGGGCGGTCAGAAGAAAGGGGCGTGGATGATCAACAAGTGGAAGAAAGAGGTTGTGAAAAAATGACTATATAAGGGGAAGAAACAAATCAAAATGGGGGGGGGGGGGGGATTCCCGGGGGGAGAGAGCCCACTATCAAGCTCCTCGGACCAGTGCCAAGGACATACTTTGGAGGATAATCTTGATCCACCCCCATTCGACGATGGCGAATGCCATATTGGGCGTTGTCCGCTTGCTTGGGCCTAGTTCTTGAACCCGCTTTCTACAAATTCATTGTACTGGGCTAGCTGGGCTTGAGTCCACTCTCTCAATAGTAGAAGTGCTCAAACCCGGTCCCTACATAAGACTATCCTAAACGTGGCTTTATTTGGATAAATATAAAAATCATCAACTAAGGATAAAGTTCAACTTCTTTGGATAATGGAAGAATTCTACTGCAACTTCTTATACAACAACATAGTAATTAAGATGCTTGGTAGACATCATTATCATTTTTTTTAAACAAGATTATTTTTGTTTAGTCTAAACTTAATAAGGAGTGAAACTCTATCTCTCTAACAAGTCCAACTTAATCTCAAACTCAAAAGAAGTGAAACTCTATTTCTCTAACAAGTCCAATTTAAACTCAAACTCAAACGTTGATAAAAAAAAATAATAAATAAATATATAACTTGAATAAAATCCTATATTAAGATTATCCTAAACGTGGCTTTATTTGGATAAATATAAAAATCATCAACTGAGGATAAAGTTCAACTTCTTTGGATAATAGAAGAATTCTGCTGCAACTTCTTATACAACAACGTAGTAATTAAGAAGCTTGGTAGACATCATTATCATTTTTTTTAAACAAGATTATTTTTGTTTAGTCTAAACTTAACAAAGAGTGAAACTCTATCTCTCTAACAAGTCCAACTTTATCTCAAACTTAAACTTTGACAATTTATCTCCAAATTTACGAGGTTAATCATGAATACAATAAAAGCAGTGCAAACCCCAATATATATATATATATATATATTTTTTTTTTAAAGCTGAGTAGAGGTATGACTTATTCTTCTGTTATTTTCTTCTCCTCTACTTTGTTAAAAAAAAAAAAATAATAAAAAAAAATTATTTTATGGTTTTTCATGTATTTTTAAAAAAGTAATTGACGTACATGAATCACCAAACTCTCTTTAACCATTTTTTATAAAATAAAAAAACTTGTAATAATTGAAATTTAAGGTTGCTACTACTGCATATGTCTTTGCTTCACCTCACGAAATGAAAATATATTAATTTCTTAGGCAAAAAGCTTATATACGATATATTAAGAGGAGGTTATATTAAGAGGAGATATGATTTTCATTATTTCAACGTGGGCTCCTGCTCAAAATTTTTTAGTGTGAGCCACATGCTAATAAGGTTCGTTTAAATTTTAGACCCGTTAAAATTTAAAACTTATTTTTTTATGGGTTCATGTACTTTTTTCTTTTTATTATATTTCTCTTTTGAATAGTCATATTTTTTTGAATTGTTTCAATAATTTATTCTTTAATTATATATCTTTTTTGGCATTTTAGAAGTTTTAACATCTGAATGTGTGTGTGTATAATTTGTAGGCCCTGAATCTTTTGATTCCTTTCAATAGTTATAGTCATGAATTATTCTTTTGAATGTAACCTATTTTTCTCTTATATTTTTCTATTGTTTAGTCATATATATTTTGTTTTGTTTTGTTTAGTCATCTGATTCTTTAATATTTTTTTATCTTTCAAAAGTTTTAATATCTAAATTTTTTAATTATTTTTTTGCAATTAAATTTTTTGTAAACTATTGTACGTTCAAGCAATGACTTCTTCAACAAATTGTAACACAAATTGAAGTCATACAAAAGCAAATTATGCAATGGTGTAATTTCTTAATCAATTTAAAATTTTATAAAATTATTTTAGTCTACCTCACAAATAGGTAGGTTCCCGTGTATAGCACGAATTAGCGACTAATTATTATTATTATTATTATTATTTTACCTTAGTAACACACTGAGCTCTATGATTTCAAGCTTGATCACTTGATTATAGCAACATCATTGTGTATATCTCTTTGGTTTAGGGTTCACAAAAAAAATCTCTCCACATCTTTCAAGTTTCAAAGTCTCTAAACATGTGCCTTTTATATGTGACTTGAGTAGGGCCAAAAAAACCTAGACATCCGACTTCAACTAAAACGCGTTATAATTTTTACTTCCTAATTTTCAATTGATCGAGCTGCAATCAAAAGGTAGTTAAAAGTGTGATTCCAGTCAATCAAATAATAGTCGAAGAGCAGCCAAAATCAATACAATTTGTCTTCTCTTGAGCTGCTTTTGTACAAATAGTCTTCAAACTATATATATTATTATAGACACATCTGCCTATTACAATGACATAAAATTTGCCAACTAAAACCTAACAAAATTGTTGCTTAGACTTGAATAGTCTTGTGCTTGGAGGAAGAGACTCTCTCAAAGAAGTCTCATCTTGAAGAAGGTGACTCTCTCAAGGGTCACAACTATCCTTATTATCCACTCTAATTACTCAACCATCAAATCCTTCATCTTTCTACCATCAAGAACCCTTCTAAACCTTACGTGCCTGAATTCTCAGCCCCTAAACACTAAATGCAAACCACTCAACAATCAAGTATGTTCCTTACAGTATCGATCTGACCACCAGCCGTCAACACAACAACAATATCCCTTATTTGAATTGTTTTTTTGCAAGCATCAAGTCAATCGTATTGATTCATCATCTTAATTTAGTAACTTAGAAAGTCTCTGAATTCCTTGTTCAAGAATTTTGTGGCTTTCCAATTATTTGGTCTACTATCACATGCATTGTTGAACCAACTGTAAGCTTTTAACTGACAAAATATATTGGTCTTAAACGAGAGAGAGAGAGAGAGAGAGATCTGGCTTAAATTAAGACATTCCTTCAACCATCCATGACCTCAGTTGGCAACAAATAATAAAATCATAGAAAGCAGATAAACGAAATAGTGCATGGTTGGTTTTATGAGCAGAAAGGCACTGCACTAGCTAGTTATATTTCAAATTAAGTTATAATTATTATTATTATTTTTATTTTTTAAAAATGCAGAAAGGAAAAGTATGATCGAGTCAACAAATCATAAAAGCAAGCGAATCTGACCCCACAAATCCTCAATTTGCACTCTCAGATTTGCACATCAAAGTCCTATATCCTCATCTTCCCGAGACGAGTAGTCTGCGGAGAGGAAACCAAGAGCATAATGGTAATAAGTGAGGACAATTCTACAGGGAAATGTTACCTTAAAAAAGCATAATTCTTTTCATCAAATTATATGGTTAGCCTGTTTCCTTATTAAATTATTGAAGAAACATAGTGGATTATGCCAGAAGATCCAAGTACTAAATCAGATAAGATTTGCTTAATGAACAAAAAAATGATAAGATTTGCAATTTATACTTCCAAGTGGGTGAGATTCACTCTTGAATTGTGAAGTAGAACAAAATTTAAATACTGTTATTACTTAAGTTTTATATCTTAAGTTTCTCAATTAAATTGAATCATTAAAATATATTGAATAATGTATAAAAAAATAAAAAATAAAAAATTTCTTAGTACACTTAATTGAGAATCCGACAAAAAAAACTAGACCCAAGTTTAGTTTTGCGGAGAGAAAAAATGAAAGTAAAATAATTCGTGAAAATTGAGGAATAAAAGAGCACAAAGAACAAGAACTCAATGATGCCGAAGCTTGAATTATTTGCTAGTATAGTGTGCTATTGCCAGCCAGCAATAAGGAAGGATCATCAGAGAGAATTTATCCTTCTCTCTCAGACAAACTTTTTTATTTAATCTTTTCCTTCTTCTAATATTTCTAAATACTCCTAAAAAGAAAAACACGTTCTCTGTATGTCTGTCCTACTCTATCTATTGGAGATTCTCCGTATTGTAATTGACTTATTGACCCAACATGAGTCTTTGGTTTTGCTCTTTATTCTTCTGCATGTCTTGAACATTGCTCTCTTTTATCTTTCTTTTTTACTTGGGCAAAAACTGCCAAAAACACCATTATCAGCAACAGAATAGAAGTGAGGAATAAGGCACATGTGAGTGAGTGGAGGGGCCAACACTCAATACGTCCATTCTTGAGGTAGACACTTCTCATGATGACCCATGGCTGGCACCGCCCTTGACTGGCGCTTCTGCTTTATATTCAAGCCATTTCTCCCACTCACAGCTTCTGCAAGTAAACCAACAAGATTCACCATGTTATTCATTAGAGAGAGAGAGAGAGTTTTTTTTTTTTTTTTTTTTTAAGAATCAGATTTATTCTATCATGAATGAAAAAAGAATAGGGAAAAACTTGGTAAAATTCCTTAAAGAAAAATATTAACTGATGTTCTAAGGGCATTGGTTTAGGAATTGTTTTTAAAAATATTTTATAAAAAAATAATAAAGTAATTAATTTTTTTGATAAATTTTTTATATTTTTCGTAAAAATTGTGTTAAAATTTTTTTAATATAGTTTATTAATAATTGCTCTAAGAGCAATCTTTAACATGGCCGTTTCTTAAATAATGTTAGTTAGATTTTTTTTAATAAAATCCAAACTCATAATTATAAGTTTTTAATTAAAATCAAACTCGAAGTTGCGTGTTCTCCAATATACTTAAGGCATGGGAAGCTCAACTCACCAAGGAAACTTAAAATTAAATCAATTAATATAAGGGTTCGTTTAATGGTTGCTTGTAGGACATTTGTTCATGACTATTTAAAAAAATATTTGATATAATTTTTATGAAAAATATAAAAAAATGGTAAAAAATTAATTATTTTTTTATAATTAATTTCTAAAAGTAGTTTTTGAACCAACATCCTTAAGATATCCTATTAACACTATTATATATATATATATATATTAAAATAATTAAATTCAACTTAGATTATTGGAACCTATATACTAAGAAAAAAAAAATGTCATGTTAACGGTGTAATTAAGATAATTGTTAATAAACAATTTTAAAAAAGTTCTAATAACACTTTTATAAAAAAAAAGTAAATAATATTATCAAATTTTTTTTTTCTTTTCTGATAAATTTTTTTTAAAATGAATTATTAATAAATGTGTTCCGGTATTTGTTAACTTTCCAAAAAAGAAACATAAAACAGCCTAACGACAACAGGAGAAAAGTATTTGGAATCTATTAGGTACCATGTTGATGAGGGAAACCAGCAGTATTGCCTCGAGATCGCGCACCCATGTGGTCAAAGTGGACTTGTAGGGCCTGCACCACTCTTGCTGGTATAAAAACAGCGGGGCATCCTGACCAATACACATAAATCCAAACACTATCAGTTTTTATTAGTAATTTACTTACTACTAGGATTTCGTCACAGATGTCAGCAATTAAGCAAATTCATTCTCAAATTCTAACCTCAAAATTCAATTAGTAATAATAAGTAACCCAAATTAGGGGTCTTGTCTTTTTCTCACATTTCCCTCCATCATAATTCAAGTACTACTAGGGATCTCAAAGAGGGTCCCCCACCTTTTTTTTAAATTTTTAGGATGAAAATGTAAACAAAATTGGCCTAACAAATGGACTAGAGGGGAAGATTCCAGTTCACACTCCTTAAAATATTTGAAATTTTGGTCACTGCTCACTATCAAACTTTTTTATATTTTGGAGATTAAAAAGGAATCTCAACCATTCTAGATTAGAATTTAGAATCACAACAAAACAACAAAAACAAAACTGGAATTATCAAATATGGGATATAGTTAATATTCCACTTCAATCCCAACCACTCTTAACAACTAGAACTTTTGGAGGTAAAGCGAATTTAGGACTAAAAACCAAAACCAAAAGCAAAAGGCTAGCCAAATGACAAAACATATAGTACCTGGTTTCTTGCGTGTTTCCGAAGAGTACCAGATTCCACGGGGCAAGAAAACACCAGTTCCACTCCCACATGGTGGTCCTTTTTTTGAATCGGACCCACCCATGCAAAACGCCCCCATACCCGACCCGACTTGCTGGTGGTGACTCTGAGCCTGACTACTCCATGGGTTTGCCTGAGCCTGACCTCTTCCTCCATTACCAAACCCATTACAAAATCTAGCTTTCTTCTGAAACTGTTGGGGCTGTTCTTTTTGCTCTGAAGCTTTAGCTTGTTGCTTCATAACACGCTCTTGTTGCAACCTATAGAACTACATATAAGAAACAATACCAAACAAAAGAAATTACATTAATTCTTGGAAAAACAAGTACCCAAAAAGAAAGGAATAATAACTAAAAAGTTTAAGATTTATTATTATTATTATTATTACTTCAATAGCACGAACTTGATAGTCAGTGAGAGGTTGAGCCTGTGCTTGGTTCGAGCTAAACCCAACATTTGGCTTCAATGGTGCGCTCCGAACCCCTTGAACATGTTGGTGTTTTTTAGGCTTTTCGTAATCATCAAGGTGCATCTTCTCCAACTTGCCAACGACGTCGTAACTGCTATCCCAAAAAGGGTCTTTTTCAAACTCTGGTGTGGGTGGTGGAGATGGTTCCTGAGAAGTACCATCTGTGCTTCCTTGATTCGAACCCAGTGGTGACCAGAACGTTGATTCTGGCGAACTAGTCAAACCCCATGTCTAAAACACCACAATAAACCACAAACTGATCAGTGCTTGCTAGGCCAGGCCTTATTAGAAACAAGAAGAAAAACAAAAGACAAAATCTTTACCCAAAAAATGATATACCTTTTCAAAATTTTCAAAGCTTTGGTGGGAGTTTTTGTGTTTGTTCTGGTCATCGTCTTGAAGCATGTACTGGGCCATCTGGCGAGTTAACTCAGCAATGTAATCCTCGTCCTTGTCACTGTCCGTCTCGGCCGAACCGAGTTCCGACTCACCAGGGGAACTGAAAGCCGATTCAGTAGTAGCCTGAGAAGGAGGTTCCCAGGGCTTATTATAATAGCAACTCGAGTCTTTGCGAAGGTTGAAAGGTTTGAGAGACTCAGGAACTAGAAGAATATCTTCCTCATCACTGAGTAACTGAGAGGGAAGCAGTAACTCCGAGCTGAATAGGTCAACAGCCATGGCCTAGCTACTTCTGTAATTGCCACGGTAATGATAAGAAAAAGTCAGGTGGGGTTTGGAATTTGCTTGGGATTGTGGTGGTTGTTGGAAGTAAGTATATATATAGGAGTAAGAAGTAGTACTACGTCAGAGCGTGAGAGTGACTGAAGAGAGTCGAGAAACACTGTGATAGGCCTATCAGAAGGCACTGTTCAATAGTTTATAGTACCATATATTTTATAGGGGTTTCGGTTAATCGCAGAGCTATATATAAGCAAACCAGTCAGTATAGGTGGTTGAGAAGGGACACACACAGTGAGAGAGAGAGAGAGAGCCCTATAAAGATAGATAAGACGTAAATGAATTTGGGATTGCCGTGTTAAGGTAGGGTGGGTTGGGTTGGGGTTGGGGTTGGGGTTGGGGTTGGGTCCCACATTCACCGAGTCTCTGAAGGTTTGGTCTGTTCTTCCTCAGTTCGGCTTTAGTAGTTGGACCGTACATTCAGCCAGCTGTACAATTCACCTGCCATTTGTTAGATTTTTTTTTTCTTTTAAAATGTTGTATTTAAAAATACAGTTTCACATTTAATTCTAAAAAAATAAAATGTTTCAAAGTTAAATAATGTTATCTTAAAAAAAAAAAAAAAATTTTATAGATTATTCTCTAAAATTTTGTTAGTTTTAAGTTAAATTGCGGTTAAGAATCTTGTTACTCAATTTGCATTTTTTTTAAATATATTTTCAATAGAAATATTTAATATTCAAATTATTCCCTTTAAATTATTTAAATATCAACAAAATTTTTTTTGAATGTTGAACTTTCAAAATCTTATTAATTTAAAAAATCCAATCCAAAATCTTATCAATTAAAATAATCAAATCCAAAATCAAACTTTAAAAAAAAAATTCAAGATTTAATTTTAAATTATTTAAATATCAACAAAATTTTTTTTGAATGTTGAACTTTCAAAATCTTATTAATTTAAAAAATCCAATCCAAAATCTTATCAATTAAAATAATCAAATCCAAAATCAAACTTTAAAAAAAAAATTCAAGATTTAATTTAGAACAAACAAAATTTTAAGATTTTAATAAATTATGTATTTAAATTAATTTATTTTGTTTATTGTCTAAAATATAATTATACTTTAAAAACCATATATTCCCTTTTAGAATAAAAATAAGCAAACCAATCGGATCTAAATGTTACGATTTTAAATTTAAATATTTAGTTTGAAACTTTTGAAAATATAAGTTTTAATTTAAAAATATCATTAAAAATATAATTTTTTTCTCAAAAAAAAAGAAAAAAAAAACCATAGTTTATGTATAAGGTCCTGAGTCATTATACAAATGACCTCAAATGGGCACACTTGATCTTAGCCATTAGGCCTAAAAGAGGTATACTACAAACGGCCAGTCGGCCGCACACCCACAAAAAAATAATAATAATAAATAAATAAATAAATAAATAGAGCAGCAAGGTCGTACTTTTTGTCAAAGTAGGTGGTACATTATAGGGTGCAACATGGTTTTCGGGTATATCCTAAAGTTCCAATCAAACCAAATAATGGACTGAGCGAGTGTTTGAATAACTTAAAACTCAATTTATTTTCCCTATTAAATTATTTATAACTTCTTTTTTTTAGGTAAAATAATTTAATGAAAACGAGTTATCATCCTAAACAGACCAATCAAATAATTTGGATTTGATTTCCAAGTTAGAGTATGGTTCACTTATTCAATCCAAACTAACTAAAAACGCTTAAGTGCATAACGAAATTTGTTAGTTTAAGTTGTCAAAGAAATGTACTCTTAGCCAATTTTGGCTAATTTCTCAGTTTTTAATGATAATTAGTCTGTAACTCGATGCATATGTATGGGTACAATAAAAAACAATCATAATTACACGGTTCAAATACAATTTGTTTATAAGAAATTAAAATTATACAAAGTATTACTTTACACGTTTTTTTTTAAACATAGATTTCTAAAATATATAATGGTTTCTCATTATGTGTGTATGATTTAGAATTTAATTAGATTTTAACTCTTTGATTTTTCCATTCAATAATTCACTTACCACAAAAATTAAAAATTATATCGATACGTAACACAAAATTGGACTCTAATTTAAATTCAATTTAGAATTTAATTGGATTTGGACTCTTCAATTTTTACAATCAATAATTCATTTGGCACAAAAATAAAAAATTAGATGAGATACATGACGCATAATTGAACTCTAATTAAAATTCAAATTATATTTAGGATGTTATTATGTAAAAATATGTTTTGAAAAACGCGAAAATTTGATAACATTGTGTTGAAACAGGATATTCAAAGGTATTTTTAAGAAACTGAAAGTAAAAAGAGACCCATAGAACCAAATAAAATTGACTGGGACCAAAACATGGGGGTTTATGGCATACATAAGAGACAGTCCTATTCATTTTCTTAATCTATCTCACCTTGTGTGAATGAGATTCATCAGTCCCAAGTCCAACTCCGAAGTATCTCATTTGATAACGATAAAGTTTTACCAATCATACTAATTTTAAGATTTGTTTATAGCATTAACTGTTTGATTGACTTAATTATCCAATTTGCTCCTTAGTTCCTTGAGACAACGAAAAGATATATTACAAATAAAACAGCCAAAAACAAAAGAGGGGCACTTTGACACTTTACAGGAAAAATATCTTTCTTAATAACAAATTAATTAGGTACTCTCGGAGTATAGTAACATGGTATTTACTCGCTCATATTTATAATAGATCTCACTAATTAAATTTGAGATAGAATCTACCATGAATGTAAGAGGAGAGAGTGCTATATTACAATACTTCGTGTTTAGCTTTTCTTTTTCTTTTTTCTTTTTTGAGAAGATACTTCAAGTTTATCTAAGAATTTTCCCTTGTTAACTTTCCATGCATTGTAGTTACAAGCATGAGTAATTATTAGGTACTCTCCGAGAAAAGTAACAATGCTCTCTCTTTTTACATTTATGATAAATCCCACTAATTAAATTCATGATGATAACAAAAATTTTATGGGAAATGCTAACGAGTACCCTTAGGGCACTGGTTAATAATTTATTTAAAGAAAGTTTTTATAGGAAATGGAAAAAAGTAATTAATATTTTGACAGTTTTTTTCATTTCCCATAAAAGTAGTATCAAAACTTTTCTAAAATGAATTATTAATGAGTGCCCTTAGGGCACTCATTAGCATGACCCAAATTTTATTAATCAAGTTAAACTACTTTGTAACTCATGTGATGCATGATAATTTTTAATATAATTAGGGATTAAAAAAAAAAAATGTCATGCTCTACCTAATACATCCTATGCTACTTCGCCTCGAATGGATTTTCCCCACCCCATAAAGGTGATGGGGTGGGGATGGGTTTTGCACGTCCTATCCCGTGTATATACTAAAAATTTTACTCTATATATATTTATATTATTCATACATATTTAATCTTTTCTACACATATCCTAGTTATAATTTTCTTTTTTTAAAATACACTATTGCCATCTCTAAAATACTTGTCTCTCATTCTCTCTTAGTACTCTTGGGCTCACTATTTCCCGTATGTTTTATCTTCATCTCATCAATATTGGAACTACCTCATTAGGATTAGTTAAACATCTCCAACTCGCCAAACTCTTACCTCTCATGGGTATTCCCCACCTCGAAGAAAAAATAGCGTAGGGACGAAACATATATGAGTTGATCCCACCCAACCTCATTGTTATTCATGAACATAATTTGATTTCTTTTCTCTTTCATATTAGTTGTCTAAATATGAAATATGATATTTATGGTAGTTCTTAATAGTAATTTATTATGATTATGTTTGTTAGTGGAACTATATATTCTAAAATTAGGCATTTATTATAATTTTGTTTGTATATAAAACTATATATTTTTAGAATTTAAAGAAAATATGACATGCCAATATTCGCTTGAATGATTTAAATGTAAAATAGTATTTAAATTTAATTATATATATATATATATATATATTAAAATAATGAAGTATAAAATTGTGAGACATCAAAAATTTAAGTCACACAAAATTATAAGGTAAACCAAAAGTTAAACTGCTTTGATTTTATATATATTATAAATGATACTCATAATTTTTATCGATGCTTCCATAATTAGGGAAGAGGGTGTTTAAAGTTTCAATGTGTCTATTGAAAATATCAAAAAGTGTTAATTAAGCTATAAGACACTTGAGATATAAATGATATCTTTAGTAAGATTTTTTTTCCTTTTCTTTTTGGATGACATACTAAGATTTTGTTATTACATGAGCCATATGATTGACACGTTGACACTTTAGGGGAGAAGAGATATCTATCTTTGTTTTGTTCACTTGCCATGACTATGAGCATTGCAAGCTTTTCATTAATGTAAAACCGGCGGTAGTGGACTACTAGCTACCAAGGTTTTTCCTACATTTTATTAGCCATTCATTGTCAACAAAGTCTGCAGATTTAATTTCGGAATCGGTGAGGACTGAATGAGTGACCGAATGAGTGAAACAAAAACATCTTAATAATTGAAATTTGATCGCAACAAAAACTTTGGGGCCAAGCTTAATTAAAAAATATGGAGTAGATAATGACAGAAACTGTGTAATTTGCCACTGTCATAGGAGTGGAGTGAGGGTTTAAATTATGGGACCTAGAAGATGATTGAGTGTATATTGTTGATGTTTGATTGCAAAATCGAAAATGAAAGCAAATAACATGAAATAAGAGTAAGTGTGTCCCTTCATTGGGCCTTCCATTCTTAAAGAATCTAATCACATTTTAAAATTTACTTTGTCTAAACAACCACGGAAAGTGGTACATTTTATTTTTAGTTCTACTTGCATGGATAATCAAGTTTTGAGTAAATCTTTATGGGACGCCAGCCGCTCACTGACCTTTTACCAATAGTTTAATGGTGAATTATATTTTATAATCCGAAAAGATTTATTTAAATTTTAAACCTAAATATGTCTAATGAATCTTGCAAAAAGTCGATGTATGTGTGTAGTATAATTTGTCACACCCTCTCTTAAAAGTTACTATAACTTTTGAAAGAAGTTGTGGTGTGCCTTTGTGTTAGTATCTCTTTCCCTCTCCCTTGTATGTGTTTGTTTAAAAAAAAAAAAAAAAAAAATTCAATTTTAGATATTTTTATTTTTTATTATTATTATGGTACCTAAAGTCATATTCTCTCTCTCACATTTTTATTCACATAACCTTCAACTATCTCCAATTATAAACCCCTCTATAGCACCTCTCTTTCTCTATCAAGTGAACCTTTGCTTCAGTCAATTATCTCATAATCTCTCCAACTGTTTCATTATTGCTTTCAATTCTTTTGAGGTTTAACTTTAAACTCTCTCCTTGCTGCTCCTAATATATAGCAAATCCATGATCTTTTTATTTTTATTTTTGGTGTGGGTAGATTAATTTAAGTTAGTTTTTCCAATATAACGAATTCGTATAAATTTATTGCGAGAGTAACTTTTTTGATTTGTGACAATTGATAGTATAAAAGCAAACAAAAATATCAACTCCAAAATAAATTATCTGCATAGATGAAAAATATCTCCATAAATACTCTTTCATACTATTGAAAACCTACTTTCCATCAATATTAATTATATTTAAAAAGTAAATTAAAATTCAAAATTTTCGGTCGTTCTTTTCAATGTATATATAAAATATTAAAAAGTCATATAATGTGATTGTCTATTTTTCTTTTACATGGAATACAAATATCATTGACAAATTTTTTTTTCCCCCTAGACTTTAAAGAGTTTGTATATCATCCCCAAAATTTTGAAAGCGTTTCAGTTTATGTTTTTTTGTCCATACCATTAATTTTTATCCTATCAATTCATTTTTAAAGAAAAGGACACAATTGAGTGGATTGACACTGTAAGGACCAGATTTGAATTCCTAACCCAACAAGTGGATAGACTTAGGTCCACAAAGTCCAAAATAATGAATTTGTAAAGAGTGTGTTGGAAAACTGAGCTTTAGTTAATCGGACAACAAACAAAACAAGTTTTGATGACAAAATAGTGGAACTAAGCAAGTTTAAACTGAAGAAAGTCATCCTCGGCAAAGTCCGAGAAGACTGGTTCTTATATATTTCTTTCAGGTTTGATTACAAAGTCAATTCTTGAAGCTACAATATTTTTCTCTTGGTTTCTCGATCCTTTTCTCCCATTGCCCTCTCTTTCTTTTATACTCCCTTCTCCTTTTACCTTTGTCCTCCATGTGCATGCCAAAGAGCTGGTGCTGATATTTGTCCCATCAGCATCTTCCACAAGTCTTCATGTAATAGTTGTAAGGCTGATAACCACTGTTCAGATATCACCTCCACATTAATGCGGCAAGAGAGTTTGCTGCAATGCATTTAATGCGGTGATAGCAGTTTTCTCCTTAGATATTTTAGGACTTTACCCTATCCTATGTCTCTACCATGTCTATCCATACCGACAGAACTTCCTAGAACGTTCCCCTAAACAGTAAACCACTCCTCTTGACCTTGGTCTTTATTAGCCGAGGAGGCATTCATCCTCGGCCCACCCTCCTAGGCAATTATGACCAAGACTAATTTCTTAATTTGCCAACGTAGACTCCCTTGACAATATCTACTCCTCTTCGGATGAACTCTCGACCTCGGATTGGGCCTCAGGCCCAATATCCATATAAATAACGAGCTCTTGGCCCAATACCCCTACAGGCACCAATCATATATATATATATATATATATGTTAGGGTTTAAAGATGTGACATGTGAAAATTGGGTTGTATTAATAAAGTTATGTTAAGGTTAATTTGGGGGGGGGGGGGGGGGGGGGAAATGCTCAAATACGACAAAGTTTCAACTTGTTCAAAGATAAAGAATTGATGATCTTTTACCCATATCATTTGAACCCTAATGAATTTTCAAGTCAAACTTGATTCATTGGAAAGTAAAGTAATAAACATTCGAAGCTTTAAAACAGAAAAAAAGTTGATCCAATTTAGATTTGAAATGAGAGAGATATAACTATTTGAAGATCTCACAATTATGCTAAATCTTAAAAAACTTGCTTGAGCGATAAGCAATTTAGATCAAGAAAAAATGCAGCGACTTGAAATCCAAATTCTATTAGAAAAGGAGTTCGTCCTTATTTTTAATCTTACTTTGTGCATCTCTATAAAAGCACCTTATGCACAACTTTTAGAAGCAGGAAAGGAGGCTATACTATAGCTAAACAGATCTAATTTTGTTCATTTCTTCGTAAGCCTAAATGACGAAAAATCATCATTGTGCCTAGAGAAAAAACAAGAAAAACTTGTTGGATAAAATATATAAAAATAATAACTCGCCAATAGAGTAACAAATGGAGAAATAGGGTTGCAACTCGTGTAAAGAGGGAGCGCATAAGGAAAACATGCTAAATCAGAGAATAATGATAGTTCAAATCTTGGATAATGCCTGAAATCGAGACACGTGTCATTAAAATACAAGGAAAAATTTTCACGTGAAGAGAAGAAATTATTGATGATTGTCAGTAATTGTTGGTAAACACCATAGATCGACCTCAAGTATAAACAGAGGACCTGTTTCTCATATTGAACACACACCTCTCCCATTATACACTACTCAACAAAGATGTCTCTCCGCTTATTGTATTTCCTTTTAGTTTGTAGGATCCTTATATTAAGTTCATGGCACGCTAGTAAGTTGATTACTGTAATTGTTGGTTTTCATGATTATGAAATTCTATTAGATTCAGAGCAAGTTCTTAGTTGTAGATGTTTAAAGTCTTACAATTTATTTCAATTTGATTGGAATTATTTAACTTTCATGCAAACTTGTAGTCCTATTAATCCTTTAAATTGTAGCCTTTTTACACTTCATTGATCATTTTTACTCAACAACCTCATCAATAATTGACACGGCATAGTTAACTAGTTAAGTAGTCTTAGCATCGATACTTAAGGTCATCAATACACTTGCAATCACACCGATATGTGAAAATTAAAATCATCTCAAACAAAGCCATTGTACGTCCCTCTACACCATGAGCTCTAAACTGTTCTTGAAACCACACAAAACTTTTTCTAGCAAGTTCACTACGACAAATCAATAAGGAAGTTCTTTGAATTGGCAGAGGTCTTCATTTACGTGGACAAGGAGTTTCATGGATCAAATTTTTTTAGGGAGATTCCAAAATTTCCGGGACTTGGCAGCTTAAAAGGCAAGCATGACATTTGCTGAGGACCTGAGGTTATAATAGAGTATCTAGTTGTACAAGCGTTTTGTAAGTAGATCGTTTTGTAATTTTAGATGTTTCTGGTGTATTTTGGTCAGCTTACATGTTTAGCGGTATTTTGGTCATAATTTGGGTTTCAAGGGTTTTTATCGATCATTTTTTAGGTTTTGGGGTTATTTTAGTCATTTTTTAGGCCTTGGGGTATTTCGATCATTTTTTAGGTTTCAAGGTATTTTGGTAATTTTTTAGGTTTCAGGGGTATTTTAGTCATTTTATAGGTTTAGGGGGTATTTTGGTAATTTTTTAGGTTTAGGGTGTATTTTGGTAATTCTTAGGTTTCAAGTGTATTTCGGTCATTTTTTTAGGTTTTTGGGGTATTTTGGTCATTTTTTAGGTTTCAGGGTATTTCAGTCATTTTTTAAGTTTAGGGGGTATTTTGGTAATTTTATGGGTTTCGGAGGTATTTTAGTCATTTTTTAGGTTACGGGGTAATTTGGTAATTTTTTCAGGTTTCGGGGGTGTTTTATTCATTTTATAGGTTTTAGAGATATTTTGGTCATTTTTTAGGTTTCGGTGGTATTTTAGTCATTTTATAGGTTTTAGAGGTATTTTGGTAATTTTTTGGGTTTCGGGGGTATTTTGGTCATTTTTTGGTAATTTTTAGGTTTTGGGGGTATTTTGGTAATTTTTAGGTTTTTGAGGTATTTTGGTCATTTTTTGGGTTTTGGGGGTATTTTGGTAATTTTTAGGTTTTGGGGTATTTTGTTCATTTTTTAGGTTTTGGGGGTATTTTGGTCATTTTTTGGGTTTCGGGGGTATTTTGGTCATTTTTAGATTTCGGGGGTATTTTGGTCATTTTTTGGTAATTTTTAGGTTTTGGGGGTATTTTGGTAATTTTTTGGGTTTTGGGGGTATGTTGGTAATTTTTAGATTTTGGGGGTATTTTGGTCATTTGTTGGGTTTTCGGGGTATTTTGGTCATTTTTTGGGTTTTAGGGGTATTTTGGTCTTTTTTTTTTGTTTTGGGGGTATTTTGGTAATTTTTTTAGGTTTTGGGGGTATTTTGGTCATTTTTTGGATTTTGGAGGTATTTTGGTAATTTTTTTGATTTTGGGAGTATTTTGGTCATTTATTAGGTTTCAAGAGTATTTTGGTCATTTTTTAGAAATTTAGATTTTATGTTGTTTATTTAAATTTTAGATGGGTTTAGTGGGTATTAGTGGATTTATCCATTTAGACCCATCTAATTAAATAACCAAATGGGTCTTTACTCATTTAACCCAAATATTCGAATGGGTTGGGTTAAGACTTATCCAAATAAGGTGGGTAATAGGTGGGTTCATGGATATGGGTAAAAATTGTCACCCCTAGTTGTAAGTGTTTTTCCAATATTGAATTTTACTACTGTTTGTGTCTTCAAAGTGGGTTTTTCTTTGAAGAGACTCTTCATTACTTTTTTCACTTCGTAACCAAATTGTGCATTTGCTTTTATTGCTTTTGTTTTTATTATTGTCTTAGGTTTGGTATTTGATAGATGCAGTTAATGTTGTAAAAATGAAAGGAGTTCAAAATACCAAAATTGATTATGAAATTATTATAGGCTTAAGAAATAAAAAGAATGAAGAGAACTTGAAAAATAGATAGCCACAACCACAGCCACACACAAAAAAGAACACAAAATATCTACATGGTTTAGCCTTTACCTACACACCCACCCACCCACCCCCCCAATGGCGAAGAAAATTTTCACTAACAAATTGGGATAATACAAAGATAATATAAAGACACTCTCACATAACCCAATACTCCAATACACCCAAAATATTTCTCTCTCACAAATACAAATACAAGGGACTACAACTAATACAAAAAGAAATTTTGCTCTACTCCACATTACACTCAAAGAGATTTCTCTTTAACTAAAACCAACAAACCAAAGCCAACTACAAATTGCGGCACAAAGGGCTCTCTCACAAACTAATTGCAGTACAAACACAAATTCAAAGTCTCTCTCTATAGGAAGACCATCGAACCAGAGCCACCAAATCTTTAGTAGTATTGTCTATTTAGAAGACAAAAATAACAATTTCCATTTGGACAATGAATTCATTTTTTAGTAGATAAAGAATACTTTTCTTGGTGGATAAGGAATATATTTCCTTATTGAGCAAGGAAAAATTTTTACTTTCACATCAAGAAAAATGAAACTAAATCAAATTAGGAATTTGAAGCAATATTTAACTGTTAATATACCTTTTTGTCTATAAAATTTCTAATAAATTAACTTGTTGATTTAATTTATTTATTTTGCTGCATATCACTTGGGATCAATTTAAGATTTTTTAAATTGAATTAAAGCAATTTATAACACGTGGAGATTTAAATTGAATTTTTAGATAAAAACTATACGTTGGCCTTTAATGTTTGGGATTGTTTTCACTCCTACCCTTTATATTTCAAAATGTTTATTTTGGCGCTTTATATTTGATTTCATTTTCATATTAGCTATTAATGTTTTAAAATTTTCATTTTCATGATAAAAATTTTAAAACATAAAAAATCAAATAGAAAACTGAATAAAAAATAAAATTGTCAAAATGAAAACAATTTCAAATTCTAAAGTTCAAAAGTCTACTTTAGTCAATTTTTGAATAGTGACACCCCACCTTTGTTTAACCTCCACCAATTCAAAACGCTCTCTTGTTCTGGAATGTTATAGTATATATTCAGGTTTATCATATGTCTTCGACATATAATGATCGAGGAGGACCCTGCGTTACTTATAAGTAACAGATTGTTTTTTTACTAAGTAATCATGAATATTATTGCAGAAAAACAAAGAGGGACCTGTCTCCGTCTCCAAAATCCTCTACAAGCAGCTCGCTTGGGATGTCTGAGATGGGTATAGTTCAGACCTTGTTACAAAATAAGGCCTATTTCATTCAGCTGTCTGTTTACGAGTTTAGCATGCCAAGAGTAGCAATTAGAGGAAAGAGTTTTGGTATCTACTACGTTTGCTCTAATACACAACCGGTTCAAGTCTCCAGGAGGGAGTTTTACACACATATATACTTACATTAGATTAGATTAAAAATTCTATCTTGTATAAAAAAATATATATATATATATATATATATATTATTAAGTATAAGCCCAATAGACTTAGGCCCATAGTTATAAGTCACTTGTACATCACAATTTGTCTACCGATATATATAAGGGTGACCCTTGTACTTTATTACCAATGGCAGCACCACATTAACTTGAGAGGGTTCAATTGAACCCTGACTTGGGACAATATATATATAATAATTTTATAATTTTTTTGGTTATGACCACCCTAAAATAAAAATTTGAACCCCCTAAAAGAAGCCCAATAACAAACCAATTTAACACCAATCTTTATCTTGACATTTTTTGTACAAAAAGAAAAAAATCCAACAACAAACCAGTTTGATTTAAAATTTAGGAATAAAAAATAAAAAACATAGCAAGCTAAACAACAAATCTCAGAAAAAGATAATTAAGTAAGTAGTAAAGTGTAAACACTAAAAAAGAATTAAGTGTGAGGTAGTGGAAGTGAGGTGTGGGATAGTGGGGAGTGAAGACAATTTTTTTTTTTTTTTTTTTTAAATGATTGCATTGTTGGGTTAAACTTTTAATAGAGTAATGCAAAAGACATAACAAAAATTATTCTTAATGAATTACAAAGACCAATAAATTTTCAAAGTTTTTATTTTTTATTTTTTATTTTTTGGGTGAGAAGATTATAAGTTTTCAAAGTTGAGTTGAATAGTTAAATAAAAGAATTAAAAAGAGTAAAGATAAAAACTAATAAAAAATAATAAACTAAAGTATTTTAAGCAACAATAATTAAAGCTTGCTTAACAACAATAATTAATAACTTTATTATAGCACTTTATAGTAATGATTTGCAAGCTTTAATCTTAGTAATAGTAATTAATATTTTCATTATATTAAGAAAAAATATGTCTGATAAACTTATAATTTATCTTTTATTCTCTTGCTAGTATTATGAATAATTTTTTAATAAAGAAATCACATGTTTTCCCAATATTTATCTCTTATTTAAGATTTATCTTTTAAGAGAACTTCGTGTTAACTTAAAAAATCTTCATTCAAATCATGGGTTATGACTTTTTTTTTTTGTTTTTTTTTGTTTTTTTTTTGAGATAAGGGTTATGAGAAAAAGTCTATCTTATTATCCTAAAGGTCAAATAAAAAAAAATTATTTCCAAAGAAGTTATTGTCACCCTCCTTATAGGAATTTCAATGAATCCCCTAAAAATATATGCCTAGAGCCACTTTTATTACGTACAGTTTAATACTGCGGCTTTTAGACTTTGACACATGCCATGATAATGATACTAAGGACAACAATATACAGTAAAAGTTTCCCCCAAATAGGATGCTGTATATATATAATATATATGCCAGACAAGGATTTTTCATTTGGGTCAAGCCTGAGCATCTCCAATAGAGTATACATAGTCAAAATATAGAAAATATATGTTACTGTTCATGCTACAATCGGTTTTTTATACCTCAATTTCTTTTCGGCTCATGAACAGTGGCCCATTAGACTTGATGGGCTACTGTTCATTTTTCAAATACTTTTTTCCTATTATAATAATTAGGTATTGAATAAAAAAGTGTTGGAAGATGTGTAGTTGTTAAAAATAAATAAATAATAAATGAAGAAATAATATTTAAATGAGATAAATAATGAGATAGAAAATCTGTTGAAAAATGTATTTGAAAAAGTTGGTAGATAAAGGTAAAAGTCCTTATTCATTCTCCAAACAGTACAAAAAATTGATGAATTTGCTGGAGATGCTCTAAGGAAACATGTCTGGAACCTTGTTATCCCTATTTTACACAAGTTCTAAGTTGTTATAGGATTGATTATCTAACCAAGAAGATAGAAAGTTCAAATTTCATCAGAATTATGCACTTTGTATATCAAATGCTAACATTTAGAGTTTATTAATTTCATTATAGATTTATAGCCCAAGATATGCACTAGAAATGAAATAAAACTTAAATAAATAACCGTGCATGTATTTTCTTTCCCTGTGCTGAGGTGTGATTAATTAACAAGGTATATACTATAAAGTATAAAGTATAAACTATTGATTATTTTATTATTAAAAAAAAAAACTATTGATTATTTTGATCGGCTGAAGCAACAGCATCGTGTTGCAGCTTTCCCTGCTTCTCCTGTGTATTGTGTTTTGTGTGTTTTTTAATTTAAATAAAAAAATAATAAGAAAATAAAGAAGAAGAAGAAGAAGAAGAAGAAGATTGCATTGATATTTTGCTTTGGTTAATGAATCTTTCCCTTTGACAGGTAACGTATTGCTTTTTTCTGGCCAAAATAGTAAATTAGCCAAATTTTCCTAACCATGTAGTTAGTAGTTACGGTTTTGAAACTATATTTTTTACTAGCATCTCGAGTCTTTTAGACTCAATTTTGGGCTATAAATCGAGTGTTTGAGACTCGATTTTCATCGTCTGATGTGGCATTTTTTCCATATGCGCACGCCTAAAAATCGAGTATCTAAGACTTGATTTATAAGCCAACGCTACTAAAAGTTAAAATCCTGCATTTTCTTCTCATCTTCTCATCAGAACAGAAAGAGAGGGGAAAAAAAAAAACTAGTAACTAAACACCAGCGCCGACCTCAGCTACACCACGCGACCCAGGCCAGCGCAACCCAGGCCGCGCGCGAGGTGAGCATCTGATTGTATTTGGTTGAGGTGAGCATCTGATTGTATTTCCGGTAAGGTTCTTTCTCTCTCTCTGATCTGGTTGAATTTTTTTTTTTTTGGGTATTTCGGCTTGGTAATACATGGCGACTTGAAACTTAAAATATTTTTAGATTTTTTTAGTTTATAAATTGAGTTTTAGAAACTCGATTTCCAAGTGGGTCGCCACATGAAAAAAGATGCCACATCAGTGGTGATTAGACCATAAAAATCGAGTCATTGAGACTCGATTTATAGGCCAAAATTAAGTCTCTTAGAGTCGAGATGCTAGTAAAAAATATAGTTTGAAAATATTGCCGGCTAATTATATTGTTTGAAAATTATGGCTAATTTACTATTTTACCCCTTTTTTCTTTTCTTTTCTTTTTTGAGAATTTCAACTATCCGTTTTTAATGATAGTTCTTTAGTATCAGACCAAAACACCAATCAGTTTTTAGTATAGACTTAGATCTTTTATAACTGTAAAGTATTACTTAGGTGTTCTGTTTAATTTTTTAGTCGAAGATGGAAACCAACATCAACATGAACATTCATCTTAAAATATCTGTAGGTTCCAATTAGTTCAACTGATAAAATCCATAATAGTTCAATAAGAGATAGAACCATAAACTGAAACTCTATAAAAAAATAAATAAATAAATAAATAATCTTGAAATATCTACTTTCAGTGTTACCATGAACAATTCAGCTTTAATAATTTGTCTTTTAGCGAAAAATTAAAAATTCAAAAAAAATACGGGGTCAACACAATTATTTGCGTAGGTTAGAAGTTTAGCTAATAGGGGACCAGTATTTTTTTTTTTAGCTAATAGTCTACGCAGATAGTGGACCAAATGAATGGAGTGCTTGCTGGGATTTAAGTCTAGCTATTTAATCCCCCCTCCTTCTGTGAGGGTGGTTTCTCAAAAAAAAAAAGTCTAGCTATTTAATCAGTACATAGTAGGCTCTCAATAACTACAATGGAAGATAAGGATCACTTTGGGGGATAAGGATTACAACCCATCCAAAAAAGGGTAAAAATTAAACACTTTCTCGTGAGCTTTTATGAATTGTCCTTTAATGGTTAATCCTCATCGACGTCCGTTTATGAGTGCAACATCAACATGAAGGGTTTCACAAGTATATTTTAATTTTTATCCTTCAAATCTTTAAATTGAACCTCACCCTAATCTAAATAGTATATACACCCCAATTCAAATATTTAACTTTTGATTGTTCACTGCAAACGGCAAAGCATACCAAATACTTTTTTAGTAATATTTTTTTATAAACATTACAAAATTGTAATTTATAGTGTCCATTCTATAATTATTACTTTTTAGTATCATGCCAAAACACTAATCGATTTGTTTATGTACAATCTATAATGATTACTCTTTATCATCATACCAAAACACTAATCGATTTTTTATGCAAGCAATGTTTGAATCTCAAATATCTTATTTAACGATAAGAAATTTATCAGTTAAGCTAACATGAACAATTATTTGCTCTTGTTCTTCTACTAATTAACTTTTATTCAACAATAAGAAATCTACCAATTGAGCTAACACGAACAATTATGTGCTCTTATTCTTTTACCAATTATTTGCTCTTAACTTGAGCACTAGAGCATAAAAGTGATGAACCGATGATATATTTAATGTTTTCCTTTGTTTATGTGTTGATTATATATGTTGCAAAATTGAGCGCTCCTATTATCACCATTAAGAGTGCCCTCATGCTAGACTAATATATATATATATATATATATATATATAAAAGTAAAGATCTCATGTTGAAAAACCTGAGTTTTTGTCAAGTGGCGCATTCTTAGTAAAGAGAATTGAATATTTTCAAGTGCTACATCAGATATAAGAACAAATTAAATATTAAATATTTGTTTTATTTGATTCAATGTTTCAAGATTATTTTTTTAATTATAAAGTAAATATTCTTTGCATCTTTTGGTTCAATGTTTCAAGATTATTCCTCCCTCACATATACATACAAAATTCTCTGCATTTTAATTCACTATTTTCACCTCTCGCACTTCTACTCCTTTATATATACCTATTCATACTCCTTCATGTCATCTCATGTCAAATACAACAGACCAAAAATTATTTCATTTACCTTCAATCTTTCGACGATACCTACCTAGCTTTTTTATTCTTGTCTCATCTAATTCTAACTCGTATGAGTTAGCTATAACCAAAGAAGGGGACATGCATTTTATATTGAGTGACAACGGCAATTACGATTTTGATGTTAAAGTCAAACATTGTAAATTTGTGGGTTTTGTAAATGATATGATTGATTGTGGGTGTTTGAGATGTGTATTTTATTTTAGAATTAAGATGAAAGAGAAAGATACATTTTATATCCACTTTTATTTTACAATGTTCCTCCAAAATTGTTTTTTATTTTTCATTACTTGTACTGAATAATTATAATGAATATGTATATATAATTTATAATTGTTTCTTTTTATGATGACTCATTACTAATAAAATTCTATAACAATTATGCTATAATATATGTATAAAATCATTAAAAACTATTTTACACAAAATATTAACATTATCCTGCCGACAACTTACTAGTTTATCATCAATACATGTGATGAGATACCGCAAAGGGAATAAAGTAAGAGCCTAACTATTTTCTCAAAAAAATAAAAAAAAAGTAAGAGCCTAACTAAAATTCCACGGATCGCACAGAACCATCTACTAGTTTCAACTCCTCTTTATTGGTGCCATTTTCTCAAGCTTAGCACTGGTCTTTGTGATATTATTCTTTGTTTTTTTCTGATCTTTCTGAGATTGAACACTAAAGAAGAAGAAGAGAACATGACGAAAGATAGGAGCATAGGAGTGGCCGTGGACTTTTCAAAGGGAAGCAAACTTGCTCTGAAATGGGCCATCGATAACCTACTCGAGAAGGGTGACACTCTCTATGTCATCCACATCAAGGCCCCTCTAGGCAGGGAGTCTCGAAATCAACTTTGGTCCGCCTCTGGTTCACGTAAAGTTCTATGCTTTACTTTTTTTTTCTTTTTTTTTTTTCTATTTCTTTTGGATGATGGTTCTGATTTATTTGATATGGATTTGGTGAGCTTGGATATGCAGCTCTGATTCCATTGGTGGAGTTCCGTGAAAAGGAGATCGTATCAAAATATGAGGTTGACCTCGATCCTGAAGTTTTGGACTTGCTTGACACTGCTTCTAGGCAGAAACAGGTAAATACCCTTTTGATTCGTTTGTGTTTTCTTTGTGTTATGATTTATTGTTATGTTTATAAATCTACTTTGTAATAGAGAGAATGAATTGGATAGAATACATTAATTGTGGAAATTAATTCATGTCCATCTTGCTAGTCTATTAAGGATTCATATAGCCGATATAAAATTTTGAGAATAATGAATACATGTCCATCTAACTAGTATACTGAGGATTCATATAGCCGACCCAAAATCTTGAGAATAATGCTTGGTTGTTGTTGTTGTTATAGTCTATTTTGTGTTGTATCAAAATGATGTAGGTGACTGTCGTGGCAAAGATTTACTGGGGGGATGCAAGAGAAAAACTCTGTGGGGCAGTTGAAGATTTAAGGCTTGACTGTATAGTCATGGGTAGCAGAGGCCTTGGTAGCATCCAGAGGTATTGAAAATCTATTTTTGTATTGTGTCTATGATTTCTAAATTAGAAGGTTTAATGATTTTATATGGTCAAAACCACATTTATAGGTGAATAAATTAAGACAATGATTCATAATAGTCTCGTTTTGATATTTCAATTGTTTGAATATAGGGTGCTCCTGGGTAGTGTGACCAGCTATGTTGTAGCAAATGCAAATTGCCCTGTGACTGTCATCAAGGATCAAAGTCCACGTGGCGTTTGAGTCTAGTTTCATGTGAACTTTGCAAGGGGCTTGATTGCTTGGAATAAGGGTGTTCTGTCTCTGTATGCATTCGCCTGCAAAATGGGATGATATTTAGACGGGCTCATGTTAGTAATGGTGGTTAAATTAAAGGTGTGTGAGCAGCAATTTCAAAATTTGCAGGGTATTGAAACTTGAAAGTTAATTTCTGTCTAATTTCAGACTTTTGTATATCTGTTATTTTACTTGGTTGTATGGCTTGCAATTATTCATATCTGTGTCAATTGATTTTATGTAGAACAGTTTCATTACTTGTTAAAAATCATTTTTCAGATATGAAAGCGAAATCGTAAATTTGTGTTCATAATTCCTTCCTGGATGCACAAAGAAGGCAATTTGATGGTGCGGATTATTAAAAAGAGTATCAGATATTTAGTTTGAAAATTGTGGAAAGATTTTAGACTTTTTAGATAGCTTACTAAAATTAAAGGGTATATAAGATAAGCTATGTTCTCACTTGCTAGAAAATCTACCTCAATTCTACCTTCTAGTTGGTTAATGATCTCCATTTTGACACCCCGAAAAAAAAGGTTTTTCTTCATATTTTGCTGTAAACTCATTGATCAAAAGCAGACCATAGGAAATCCAATTGCGCACATAGAACCATCTGTCCTCTTCATCGAGCAACTTGACCCCTAAAATAACACCAACCCAAATTCACTTCAATGTCTAAATATCTGATACTATCAACTCCCAAGAAATTCTTGTCCTTAAGCTCAATATCAAGTGCTCAATGGCCTTTTCTTGTCTGTTCTCCTTCCATGATTAAGCTACCATGCTGCCCACTAGAGCTGCAAGCCTGCAATCAAGATTCACATTATTTGTGATCCCTGTTGGGCAATTTAATGAAACATGATGACCTTGTATGCTAGCCATTTTACCTTTTTTTATATGCAGTCTTAGCCTAGGAATTTGCTGTAGTTCTGTCATAGGGATCTTTGAGTTAGGATCAGATGGCACAGAATTATCAACAAATGTACAGCGTGCTTAATGAAAACTAAATAGATATCCATCACCTCAAGAATTATAATAGGAAAATCTTGAATCCAACAATGCCTTCTATGCTATCATATTTTTATACAGTCTAGCCAATGAGATTTATGAGATACTTAAAGAATGCAGAGGAAGCAACAAATGTAGTATAAGCAAAGTCACAGCTATCTCAAATAAAGCTCAATCTAAGCCAACTGACCCCTTCCAAACTGAAGAATTAGTGACAATTAGTAATGACAAATGAGAACCCTCACTTATATTAATTTTAAGTGAAGACAAGATTAGTACTCAACCCAAATAAATAAATAAGAGATTAGTCAATTAGCTTTGTGTATATAATGATTGATTCAGTTTTTTTTTTTTTTGGCTAATATGATTGATTCAGAATTTCAGATAGTTGGTAATTAATCAGTGACATATGTAAATGATTGTCAAGATAATCTAGGATGTGGTTGAGTCATTCACAGCAGATACATAATTAATAGAGGCGGCTTAAGGGTTGCTTGTATTATCAAGTATTTGATGACATGTGCAACTTGGCCTATGACCATCATCAAGAATATGGGCATCCGAATTTTTACTAAAAATATATATATTTTTTTTTATTCCCAATAATAGTACATTAGGTTGGGCCTACAATAGGTCTATGCTTCTTGGACTATAATATTTCCAATAAAAAAAAAAAATTTATACTTCGTTTCTTCTCTTTGCCTCTGCCTGTTTTTTAGAGAGGAAAACTATACAAAATTATAACTAGAGGTTTTTATTTAATTTCCCATATTTTTAATTTTGTTTACTTATTTATTTTGGTATTTTGAAAGCTAATTTTGATGAATTTGGAAATATAGAATATAATTTAGGCATATTATGTTAATTGTAACAGTCTATTAAATTATCAAAAAACATAAGAAAATAAAGTAATTATCCACTAAAAAATGTGCTTAAATAATTAATGAAAACCCAAACTTTTATAATGCATGAAGCTAGTAAGCATAACCTACCAACCCAACCCTTGTGGGTGGGGGTTGAGCTGATTTCTACACATGTGAAGGGTTTATTGGAAATTTCATAACCCGTTAAGATCAGATTAGATCAAAATACCCTTCAATCTTATCTAACCTGATTCATGTACATAAGAGCATTCATATCAGTATGTGTATTTTACACATCCATTTTTACACTAAAAACCTACTTTTTCTATTTTACACATTTACTTTTACAAAACACCTACATCAGTTTATTTATTTTATAAGATATTTCAATAAAATATTCATTATACTCCATTTTTTTATTATTTCTCTCTAACTACCTCTCTTTAATACACGTTCTCTCTCTCTTTCTACGCATTTTTTTGATTTCTTGCTCTCTCTCTCTACACCCATCTCTCTGGCCTTCCTCTTCCAAATCACAAAACCCATCCGCATCCAATCCACCACCAAATCTCAGCCGATCTCCGAGCTCCGATCCACCACGCTGAAACCGATCTCCGAGCACCGATCTATTTGATCTACAAGCACCGATCTACGAGCTGATCTACGCCACCAAACGCCACAACTCCGAACCACCGCTCCGATCCAAGCTCCCACACGCTCCGATCCATAGCTCCCACGAGCTCCGATCCACAGCTCCGAACCATCGTTCCGACCACGCTCCGATCCACAGCTCCGAACCATCGCTCCGACCACACTCCGATCCATAGCTCCGATCCACGCTCCGATCCACAGCTCCCACTAGCTTCAATCCACAGCTCCGATCAGGCAAGACCCATACCCACGAGCTCCGATCAAGCGAGACCCACAGCTCCGATCCACAGTTCCAATAAGCACCGATCTCTCTTTGTTGTTTGTCCGTTTGGGTTTGTTTGTGTATCTTTGTGTTTTTTTTTTTTTTTTTTTTTTCTTTTGAGCAAGTGTATCTTTGTGTTGATTTGTCTGTGTGGATGTGTTTGGGTTAATTTTCAGTTGATTTTGGGTAATACTCTGTGCTTGATTGCGGTGTTTGGTGGTTGGGTAGTTAATCTGGCGCGCTGGGTTGTTGTAATGGTGGGAGAAGAGAGGTAGTTTGAGAGAGGAGAGAGAAAATAAATTAAAAAAAATCGTTTACATGAGCTATAGTACTCGTGTATATTTACACGAGTACTATAGCTCATTGAAAAATATGACCAGTTTTACATATTTTTACACCCACTGATGTGGGTGTTTTTTTACTCAAAATGTGTAAAATTTGCACTGTATATGTATTTTAGAAAACTTTAAATGAGCTGATGTGAATGCTCTAATGCCTTAAATTCAGCTTGTTACTTAAGATTTCTCCACTACTACTGTTACACAGTTTTTTTTCCCATAAATGTTTCTTGGCATTTGCAACGGAATACCTCCAAAATTTTTCTATCAGTCAATGTTTTGATGATACCATCCGTTTCAACCAATCAATGTTTCATTTTTTTTTCCCACTTTAAATTTATTAAGGGGGAAAAAAAAAACCATAATCTAAGAATGTGCTTAGGAACAAAACAATCTCGTAGAAAAACATTTGATTCTCTCACATTGTTTAAAAGATGCTGTTGTGTATAGTATAACTTATCACATCTTTCTTTAAAAGTTACCATAGTTATAGTTTTTTTTTTTTTAAAGAATTTGTGATGTGCCTTTGTATTAGAACTTCATCCTCACTCCCTAGTGTTAGGCTTTGTAGAGCTTAGTTGTATTTAATCCAAATTATGACCTAACCTGAAATAAAATTGCTACGGTTTTTAATGGGATTTTTTTTTAGGCTTAGTCTATGGAGTGGAGGCTTGGGCCAAAAGGCCCAAGCCCGTTTGTAGCCCATTGTGAATCTTGTGAACAGTATAAAAAAACTGTTGTTTTGGAGATTAAGGTTTCTTGTTTTTTTTAGAGAAAAAAATTGCATTACCGCATTTTGTATTTTTCTCTGTGAATAGAGAAATCCCTACAACTTTGTGGACGTAGGAACATTGTCGAATTACGTAAATATAGTCTTGTGTGATTTTAGGTAGCTTACCGAAATTAAAGAGTATATAAGATATGCTATGTTCTCACTTGCTAGAAAATCTACCTCAATTCTACCTTCTAGTTGGTTGATGATCTCCATTTTGACCCCCACCACCAGCCAAAACCATCTCCTCCCCCCCCCGCGCGGCGGTTGATCAAAAGCAGACCATAGAAAATCCAATTGCGCAAATAGAACCAAATGTCCTCTTCATTGAGCAACTTGACCCCTAAAATAACACCAAGCCAAATTCACTTCAATGTCTAAATATCTGATACTATCAACTCCCAAGAAATTCTTGTCCTTAAGCTCAATTTCAAGCGCTCAATGGCCTTTTCTTGTCTGTTCTCCTTCCATGATTAAGCAACCATGCTGCCCACAAGAGCTGCAAGCCTGCAATCAAGATTCACATTATTTGTGCTCCCTGTTGAACAATTTAATGAAACACTAAGAATTTGTATGCTAGCCATTTTACCTTTTCATATGCAGTCTTAGCCTAGAAATTTGCTGAGTTCTGTCATAGGGATATTTGAGTTAGGATCAGATGGCACAGAATTATCAACAAATGTACAGCGTGCTTAATGAAAACTACATAGATATCCATCACCTCAAGAATTATAATAGGAAAATCTTGAATCCAACAATTCCTTCTATGCTATCATTTTTTATACCGTCTAGCCAATGAGATTTATGAGATACTTAAAGAATGCAGAGGAAGCAACAAATGTAGTATAAGCAAAGTCACAGATAAAGATCAATCTAAAGCCAACTGACCCCTTCCAAACTGAAGAATTAGTGACAATTAGTAATGACAAATGAGAACCCTCACTTATATTAATTTTAAGTGAATAAAATACTAGTACTCAACCCAAAAAAAAAACAAAAGAGATTAGTCAATTAGCTTTGTGTATATAATGATTGATTCAGATAGTTTTTTTCTTTTTCTTTTTCTTTTTTTCTGCTAGTATGATTGTATCAGAATTTCAGAAGGTAATTAATCAGTGACATATGTGAATGATTGTTAAGATAAACTAAGATGTGGTTGAGCCATTCAAAGCACATACATAATTATAAATTTATTGATAGAGGCGGCTTAAGAGTTAAGGCTTGAGTGTATTATCGAGTATTTGATGACGTGCAACTCGGCCTATGACCATCATCAAGAATATGGGCATCCGGGTTTTTACTCAACCCAAAAAAAACAAAAGAGATTAGTCAATTAGCTTGTGTATATAATGGTTGATTCAGATAGTTTTTTTTGCTAGTATGATTGATTCAGAATTTCAGATAGTTGGTAATGAATCAGTGACATATGTGAATGATTGTTAAGATAAACTAAGATGTGGTTGAGTCATTCACAGCACATACATAATTATAAATTTATTGATAGAGGCGGCTTTAAGAGTTAAGGCTTGGGTGTATTATCAAGTATTTGATGACGTGCAACTCGGCTGTGACAATCATCAAGAATATGGGCATCCAGGTTTTTTTACTCCAAATCATGGTTGTCAAAATTTCGATCTAGATCCTATGATTTTATGATCCTACCTACCCAAAACGATCCGGATCTTTCAAGGATCTTTGCAATCATTTAGGATCGGTAGAATCATACGATTTTGACGATCCCAAACGATCCTGATTTCTTATAATCTTCTTCAACTTGACAGAAGGCTCAGTTGGACCCAAATGAAAAATAACATCCCAATAAACTAAGTTTTGATATTCTAATGTAGAGAAATAGAGCGTCAATTAAACCCAAATAAAATATAACATCCCAATAGAGTGTCACGTTTTAAGGTTTTTGGTCTCTTTAAATGATACTTACAAATGAATGTAATAATGTATGGTAATTACATCAAATGGATGCAAATTTTTGGTTTTTTATGAATGAGTGTATAATTTATGTAATTATTTAACATACCAATATGTTTTTTTTCCTCAAATAATATAGAATCTTACAATCCACGATTCCATATACCTCCCACAATCCTATGTAAGATCTCGATTTTGACAGTCTTGCTCCCAATAATAGTACATTAAGTTGAGCCTACAATAGGTCTATGCTTCTTGGACCAAAATATCTTATAAGAACACTAGTATTAGTGGTGCTAAAAAACTATATTGCTATTTTTAATACCATCAAATACCAAAATTTAGCCAAAATGTGGCTACATTGTTGGAGCCAAAACCATATTTTTTGGCTCCACGGCTACAGTGTACAGCCAAAAGCAGCTGTGCACTATAGCTCATATGTTAAAAAAAAAAAAAAAAAAAATTATTAAATTATTGTGTTCACACTGCTTTTTAATAAAACTAGTTTTGAAACACGTGCAAGAGCACGTGTTAGCCAGTAAAAAGATTACAATTAAGGTAAAAAATAAAATTTATTTATAATTATTTAATTATTGGATTGCTTAAAAATTATACTATTAAATGTTTCAAAATATTCAAATATATTATCAAATCTATAGTTACCTTCAACATAGACACCAATACTTCAGTCCTATTCCCATCACTTTTCTCCCAAATGCTATTTTTTATATTTCACTGTAAAAGATCACATACATACAAAATGTGTTATTTGTTATGTTAAGTAAATAATATAATTTTTATGCTATATTTATATCAAAATCTAAATACAAGACTTTTTTTATATAAATTAACTATAATATTAATGTTAGATCATATTAAACTTTATACTAAAAAAAGCTTCAATATCACAAGCGTAGCTTATAAAGATGAGTATATATTGTGTGCAAAAGAAGGTCTAAAAGAACGAATTTATCCATATCTACACATTTGATCTACAAAAGGGAAGACAAATTGATTCATAATTGAGTAACAATTATGTCTCTATCTGTCTTCCATGATCTTCAAAATTTCTTTTTTTTATGACCTCTAGTGAAGTTCTCAAACACATATACATATAATTTACTTGTCACAGTAGCTTTTATTCATTCACTTTCATTTGACAAATCAAAGATGGAAATAATATTAAATCTATTGTGCGTTTCTCCACGAACTTCATAGCTTGCAGATTTGAGATGAATAATGAACTCTTGGTCGGAAGAAAGCCTTGCAATGTTTTCTAAATTTTGTATTCCATCCTACCATTAGAGCAATAATGTGAGGATTTCATATATTTTCAAACATAATCAAAACAAGAGATTTATGAACTATTAAACTATATCTTTATAAGTTTAACAAACAAATAAATGGAATTTTATAAGTGTGCCTGTATTATACCTCAGTGGTTGCTAGCATCAAAGTTTTCGATGTGCAATTCAAGAAATTTTCTGCATTGTTTCCAAATATGATAGCTAGCAGTGATCCAGTTTCATCACATAAATCAACTTCAATTCGACACCTAAAATGAAAAACGTAATAAATAAACATTCCAATAGTAAGAGTTATTTACGGAATTATTGACCAAAAGAAAGGTTATATCTTTGATAGTGTACGTGCCTAGGTTCAACGACAACCTCTTCCTTGCAAAATAGGCATCGAAATGACTCATTATATTCAACACCAATACCTTTGTTATAGTTGTTGCAGGCCATATACCAGAATTTTTATCCAACTTTTTGACAGAGATCAATGCTCTGACCCAAAATTTACTTGTTGTATTCATTGTATGTGATGAGGCCGAGAAATTCACCAGTGAGCTACACGATACCCACACGCTTGAACATGAACCTGCACAATACGAAGAAGAAAAACCTAACAGAGAGCACCGGTGTGGTGCCGGCCAAATACCCTCCGAAGGTTAAGTCAGAAATATTCTCGCAACTCTAGAGTGCTAGAGAGGGTAAATTATGCGTACCTTGATTTGTGAGGGTATTGGGGCTTTTATAGTAGTCGACAGTTGACCTCTTTTCCGTGGAATTGAAGTCCTTTCCTTGTAGGAGTCTTCTTTAGAAATCCTAAACGTGATGGACAAGTCTCTTCCTTATAAAGAAGATCTTCATTAATACACGCAGCTTCTAGAACTCTAATCGCGCTAGGACTCTATTTTCCCCAAGATTCTGTGGTGTATGCCACAAGTATTTCCTTATAAGGATTCTGTCTGACACGTGGCCAACAAATTCGTCCTCGCCAAGTCCTGCACATGATGGGCCCGTCCATCAACCTTACTTGGATCCGTCAACCTATTTTCACCTCTTCAGTATGTAATTTTTGCCTCGTTACTCACTGGGTTTTTGTGAAAACAAAATTTATATAAGAGAGATAAAATTATATTACCATTTTAGGCAAAGATGCTCTGACCCAAAATTTACTTGTTGTATTCATTGTATGTAATTTTTGCCTCGTTACTCGCCGGGTTTTTGTGAAAACAAAATTTATATAAGAGAGATAAAATTATATTACCATTTTAGGCAAAGTTGCGATAGCAGCAATATCTGTCAAATTTTCAATTGGTGGCATTATAGAGGTACTGGATGAAGATGCGGGATCAAGCTTTTTGGCAATGATATCTTCAAGCAGCTTTTCATTCCTAGAAGCCCTATGGGGATGGAAAAAGCAAATTATAGAATGATAAATATACACACCAAAAATAAGAAATGACTAACAATCTTAGTGGGGATTTAGAAATGTGCAAAAAAAAAAAAAAAAAAAAAAAAAAAGCCTATGATTATAAGTACTCCTATGTGCAGCAACCAAAGATTGTATCATTCCATTCAATTAAAATCGTTATTTTAAAAAACAAATTACATACAACCACCAAAGAATATGTCATTTTATTCTAGGGAAGGGACTCATTTGATTAAAATCACATGTGTAATCAAAACATAACGCGCAACTAAAGCAATGATACTAATCATGAAAAGGAGGATGTGAAGCAATTAATTTGAATCAGATGTTTGTTATAATTCAAGTAAAAAGGTAAAAATAAGCTACGAAATATCATAGGAATTTATAATCTTAGGGAAGAAGTTCATAACAGATTCAAAATTTACCATTCTTCCAATGCAGTTGCTTTAGAATGATTTGGATTTATGATGAAGGAGCTGGACAGCTTGGTTGACAGAGAGATTCCTACAATGAATATAAATATCTTATTAAATAGGTGTCTTTAGTTTATAAAGAAATTTTTTTTTGGAAATCTTTTACCATCATGCGAAACCACTTTCAGTCTCATCGCTATAATAACAGGTTTGCGATTGATAACCTCCGAAATAGTTGCTGATTCATTCGCGATGAACTGGTCCCACATTGTTAAACCTATTGAAAAACAGAGAAGAATTCTGGAGAATTGAAGCTCTATTTCATTGAGCAATCAAAACAAATGAATTAATCAATTATTCTGATACAATCAGATGCGTATATATACACCAGAGCTATAACTAACTATTCACAAGTAACTAACTGGGAACTAACAAAAATAACAGAACAATACACGTGCCTGTCACATGCTGAGTTAAATACATTTACAGAGCTAAACTACATGCTGTTTCTATCTGTTTATGTGAGATGACTATTGTCGTTTACTCTACAAATAGATTTTGTACTTTGCTTCTTATCTGTGCTCTTGATTCTGCTCCTCTTAGTTCCATTACTTCCTTTAGCATCTTGACACCCCCCCCCCCCCCCCCCCCCTCAAGTGGAAGAGGGGCATGAATATTGACCATATTCAACTTGGATACAAGAAAGGAAAATTGTTGGGCATTCAAGGCTTTGGTTAACAAGTCTGCAATTTGAGAATTTGTCCTAACATGTAACATTCTGACATACCCTTCCATGCAGCAATATGAAGGGCTGCCTGACTATCACAGAACAAGAGGTCCGCTTGAGGGTGCTTTATTTGAAGGTCATGAAGAACATATAAGAGCCAAATAATCTCACAAACTGCTACTACCATGGATCTGTACTCAGACTCTGCTAAAGACCTTGAGACTGTTTGTTGCTTCTTTGACTTCCATGAAACCAAAGATTCACCAAGGAATATGCAAAAGCCAGTGACAGATCTCCTGGTATCGGGGCATGCAACCCAGTCTGCATTAGCAAAAGCCTTCAAATGCAATTCTAATTTGCTTGAGAAAAACAACCCTTGGCCTGGTGAACTCTTTAGATATTGCAAGACCTTATGAGCTGCTTGCAAATGAGGCTCTCTAGGACGTGCCATGAACTGGCTTAGTCTATTCACAGCAAAGGTTATGTCAGGCCTGGTTATTGTCAAATATATCAACCTTCCTATCAATCTTCTATAGGAGCTTGGATCTTGCAACTCCTTCCCCTCATACTTACTAAGTTTGAGGTTTTGATCCATAGGCACTTTGGCTGGTTTGCACCCTAACATGCCAGCATCATCCAACACTTCAAGTGTGTACTTTCTTTGACATAAATTGATACCATCAGTAGTCCTTGCAACTTCAAGGCCTAAGAAAAACTTCAAATCACCCAAATCTTTTAGCTTGAACTGTTGATCCAATAAAATCTTCAACTCATCAACTGCTTGCTTGTTATTACTAGCAATCAATATATCATCAACATAAACTAATAGAGCAATAAAGGAAGTAGAGGTCTTCTTAATGAAAAGAGAGTAATCAGCCTTGGACTGTGTAAATCCGAGGAGAACCAATGCAGTGGAAAACTTGGCAAACCACTGCCTTGAAGCTTGTTTTAGTCCATACAAGGACTTAGTAAGCTTGCATACCAACCCCCCTTTGCTGTGGAAGCCTGGTGGGAGATCCATATAGACTTCTTCCTTCAATTCACCATGTAGGAAGGCATTATTTACATCAAGCTGACAAAGATACCAGCCTTGCACAGCAGCCACGGCAAGAAGACACTTGACAGTAACAAGCTTTGCAACAGGGGAAAAAGTTTCAATGTAGTCAAGGCCCTCTTTTTGTGTAAATCCTTTAGCCACCAACCTGGCTTTATATCTTTCCACAGTGCCATCAGATTTGTACTTCACCCTATATACCCATTTACAACCAATTGTCTTTTTATGAGGTGGAAGAGCTGTGAGAGTCCAAGTGTGGTTAGCTTCAAGGGCAAAAATCTCAGTTGCCATAGCCTCTCTCCCCTTGGGATTTTGAACCGCTTGGTGATAGAATTTAGGTTCCTCAATGGAAGAAATGGCATTACAGAAATGCAAGTGTCTAGGGGACAATTTGGTGGAAGATAAGTATGAGGATAAAGGGTAAGCAGTACAAGGTTGAACTTGAGACACCTGACTGCACTTATAAGCTTGCAAATAAGCAGGTCTGTGTGAAATCCTAGTTGATTTTCTAAGAGGTGGAATGGAAGCAGGAGGTGCAGTATGGATAGAAGGTGAGGAAAGATCAAGGGAAACATTAGACTGGTTAAGAAGATTAACATTGGACTGGTCAAGGGAAATAGGAGACTGATTAGAAACATCAGAATGACCCAAGGGAACAGGTAGGGAACCAATAAGAATAGAAGAAGGAGAGGAAGTGTCTGAACAAGGATGGGAATGAGGAACATGCTCAATATTAGAAGTGGAGTTTGAAGGTGGAAGTGAAACAGAAATTGGACAAGAGGGAGAGTCAAAATCAAGAGTAGATGAATCAGATAAAGGAAAAGAATTGAGACCAAATAAGGAAGAAGAAGAAGACTTTGAAAAAGGGAAGGTAGACTCATGAAAGACAACATCTCTAGAGATAGTAATCTTCCTAGTATGAAGGTTAAGAACTTTGTAACCTTTCATATTAAAAGGATAGCCTAAAAAGACACATGGGGAAGCTCTAGAATCAAACTTTAACCGGTGGACAGAAGGGGTTGAGACAAAACACAAGTAACCAAACACTCTAAGATGAGTAAAAGAAGGTTGTTTATGAAACAAAAGCTCAAATGGGGATTTATGTCCTAACAAAGGCATGGGCAATCTGTTAAGCAGATAAGTAGCTGTCAAAATGCATTCTCCCCAATATGCTGAGGGCAGATTGGATTGAAACTTAAGAGATCTAGCAACATTCAAAAGATGTTGGTGCTTTCTCTCAACCACAGAAATTTGCTGAGGTGTATGAGCACAACTCTTTTGATGCACAATGCCATGATCACTATAAAAGTTGGATAAAGAGAATTCAGGAGCATTATCTGATCGGATTGCCTTAATGCTAGTGTTAAATTGAGTCAAAATCATGTTATAAAATGAAATCAAAAGCTGTTTAACATCAGACTTAGCTTTCATGAGATATACCCGAGTAGACCTAGTGGCATCATCAACAATGGTAAGAAAAAACCTAAAACCATCATAAGTGCAAATAGAATAAGGACCCCAAACATCTACATGAATCAAAGCAAATGGCTCAGTACTTATATTATTGTTTGAAGGGGAAGGCAATCTCTTCTGTTTAGCCAAAGGACAGATGGTACAAATGTCATTACATTTGGAAGAAAAAGAAGGCAAAACATCTTGTAAAGATGACAATTTATTAAAAGAAGGGTGTCCTAATCTAAAATGCCACAAAATGGACATATCTTTATTAGAGATAGATGCTGAAAAAGCTGACTTGGGAAGCTTGTTGATGGAGAGGTAATTTGACAGAGAAGGTGGAGTCCTAGAAGTGCTGTTCTGCAGCAAGTACAGACCATGTTGGACTTCACCCACTCCAATCGTCCTCCAACAAGAAAGGTCCTGAATGAAGCAAAATTGAGACAAAAATACAAGACAAAAGGGCAAGCTTTGAGTGAGTTGACTGACAGACACAAGATTAAAAGAGAAGGAAGGAACATAAAGAACATGTTCAAGGGTAAGTGAATTGGACAGTTTTACAGTACCAATGTGGGTAACATGAGCAGATTCACCATTAGGTAATTCAACAACACAATGGGAAACAGCAATATAAGAGTGAAATAGTGAAAGAGAACAAGCAATGTGATCACTTGCACCTATGTCAAGAACCCAAGTACTACCACCAAAAGCAGATCTATTCACAAGCTTAGCAGAGAAAATGGAATGCTTGAGATTACCTACCAAAGGAGTTGATTGAGAAGTGGAAGCTTGGTTGGAAGAAACACTGTTGGCCATAGCAATTGAACTATTTTGAGAATCAGATCCTCCAATCATGGCAAGCAGTTTTTGACATTGCTCCATTGTGAAAGGAAAATGCTGTGGAGTTGGTGTTGCAACAGACACTTGAACGGGATTAAGAGAAGAAACCTGATTTGCCCTTGCCTTGGTCTTATATCCAGGAGGATATCCATGAATTTTGTAGCATTTCTCCATGGTATGACCAAGCAATCCACAATGGCTGCAAGTAGGCCTTTCCTTTCATTTCTTGAAAGTCTTGGAACCATAACCAAAATTCATTGTTTTGGCTGCAAGGACCGTGGATTCAACAAAAGGACCATTGTTGCTATGTCCAACTGACCTCTGCCTTTCATCTTGAACCAGCAATGAATATACCTTGTCAACAGAAGGAATGGGGTCCATTAACAGAATTTGGCCTCGAATGTGAGAGAATGAATCATTGAGACCCATCAGAAGCTGCATGATTGCTTCTCTGTGATGAAGATTGGAAATCTTTTCATTCACATGGCACACACACTTCTCACAAGAACAAAGAGGGAGTGATTCATAATTCTGTATTTCATCCCATAAGGTTGAGAGATTGGTAAAATAATCACTCATAGTGAGTTCCCCTTGAGAAATGCTAGCAAGATCCTTCTGCAATTGGTAAACCCTAGGTCCATTGCCTTGAGAGAACATATTCTGAAGCTTCTTCCAAACTTCCTTGGCAGTTCTCCGATACACCATACTAGTTGCAATTTTAGGGGAAACGCAATTGATGATCCAAGAAACCACAATTTCATTGCATCGTGACCAGCTTTGAGCGAGAAGAGGAACTTTCTCCATGGCAGAAGTCAGAGAAGCAGAGCCATCAATTAACCAAAATTTATTCTTGATCCTAAGAGCTCTCTCCATAGATCGTGCCCACGTAGGGTAGTTTTCTCCTCCAATCAGCGGCTGAGATACGAGAATTGCACCAGGACTCTCGGCGTGGTGAAGGAAAAAGGGATGTGATTCATCAATGGTAATGCTTGTAGAAGCTTGATCAGAAGACGCCATTGATGGAGCTTCGAAAGGAAAAACCTAGCTTTTTCGAAGAAGAAGAAATTGAAACAAAGAAATTAGGCGGAAGCAATAGATGATTGCTTTGATACCATATTGAAAAACAGAGAAGAATTCTGGAGAATTGAAGCTCTATTTCATTGAGCAATCAAACAAATGAATTAATCAATTATTCTGATACAATCAGATGCATATATATACACCACTAACTATTCACAAGTAACTAACTGGGAACTAACAAAAATAATAGAACAATACACGTGCCTGTCACATGCTGAGTTAAATACATTTACAGAACTAAACTACATGCCATTTCTATCTGTTTATGTGAGATGACTATTGTCGTTTACTCTACAAACAGATTCTGTACTTTGCTTCTTATCTGTGCTCTTGATTCTGCTCCTCTTAGTTCCATTACTTCCTTTAGCATCTTGACAAAACCAACAGGCTTAAGGCTGAAATATCTAAATCCAATTATAGTAATCAGTATTTGTGTAGTACACAGATCATATTTCATTATAATGAATATAAGTTTAATAATTATGCTTTAAAAATATTATTGTTGCTGTTATTTTTCTTGGCTATTTATATAAACTAATTAGATTGAAGCAAATAAAATGTAGAATGAAAATAATCACATGAAAAAACATAAAGATATTAATTAATAGATCATACAGTTGATCAATGAGAGTGAATTCTTGAATCGTTGAAGGTCCATTTCACATTTGAAGCTATCGAGGCGGTTGGACAGCTATCGCAAGAGCAATGACATCTAACATATTAAACACAATAGTTTTGTGAATAAACATTATGTTAAAGAGAGGTTTTGAATTTAAGCTTTACAAATCTTACCAATAGGGTCATCAAGGTCAATGTATTTGTGGAATTCATCAAAAGGAACAAAACTATACTCTGTTGTATGAAATGAAATCTCATCCTCTAATACATCCTCAATAACAGTTCTTGTATTGATTATCCACTGACAGTTATGGTCAACAAGACGAAGTTTTGTAGGTATTGGTTTGACAAGTGCATTGGTGATAAAATACGTCCTTGCTTGTATCAACGTATCCTCATGCAGTTGAATGTCATGACCAAACAGTACAGCTTGCACTCGGTTTCCCTGTATATAGATATTAAAAAAAAAAAAAAAAATCAAATGAATGATTGATTCAAATTCTATAAAGGCTGAAATGAAGATGTACATTATTTGGTCAAATTAATTTATAAAAGAAACTAAGCTTAAACCCTATTAGTTAGAAGCTATATTCATTTTAAATCATATTGAATTTTCGTTCTTGTACTTTTGAAACAATAAAGAAAATTTAAATAAATGGTGCCTATATAAAAAGCGCGAAGAAAAATTTATACTCTCACAAGATTGTGTTCTTATTACGTTATAACAAAATTGGTAAGAAATGTGTATATCTTATTATGAAAGAATTTTAAAGTTGTCTATAATCTTAAGTTGCAAAAAAATTTTTAGCAAGTCATTGCTGTTGTATTGTTTTTTTTTTTTTTTTTTTAAGCATATATATATGGGCTAAATACAGTTATGGCTCTTGATAAGGAGGGGAAAAACTTGCTATTCAAGTGAGAAAAAAAAAATGTTCTATTAATGTAAATTTCGTGATTTGCAGCATTAAAAATGTATTCTAGACCAAAAAATTTTTTTTAGCATATACCACTGTTTTTTTGCTAACTCACATGTGTTTATACTAGTATACTACAGTTGGTATAACTCAAAAAGGGGGAAACTAGTTGTACGGTCCCCGCACCGGTGCCCATTTGGGCCTTGGACCCTGGCTTGGGTGTATGGCCTATAAAGCAAGTCTTTTTCTACGTAGCGGCCCATCCCGAAGCCACACGGGCTGTGGGCCCAAACCTTGCCACTTCATCATTTCTCGGCAATACTGTCCCGAGCAATGATGAAGGAACGACGTCCAAACCGTTCCGTCCTTTGCATGCTCGGTCGTGCCATACGAGGTGCCTCTGCCGAGAATAGTTACGGAAGTGGGAAACAAGTTCCAACGCCATTCTCACTACTTCCCACTCCCACCTAACCACCCACTTACGATCGATGATACTGGACCGCTTGTTGCACTAAACTGGGAAGTGATCATGACCTCTCCACTGACTTTGGACTATAAATATGAGAAGTTTGGGGAAGATTGGGGTTGGAAAAATTTACTGTAAAAGAGGGGAGATAGATAGAGAACAGAGTGAGAACAAGGTGATTCAGATCCCCGAGAAGAGAAAAGTGATCTCATTGAGTCTCAGTGCAAAGAACGACCCAGTGTAGAAAATCCAAACCCATTATACAAGTAAGTTGTGAGTCCAAGTGAGGCCCAGCCCAACTGGCTTCATTTCTGGGCGCGCACTATTGTACGGTCCCCGCACCGGTGCCCATTTGGGCCTTGGACCCTGGCCTGGGTGTATGGCCCATAAAGCAAGTCTTTTTCTACGTAGCGGCCCATCCCAAGGCCACACGGGCTGCGGGCCCAAACCTTGCCACTTCATCATTTCTCGGCAATACTATCCCGAGCAATGATGAAGGAACGACGTCCAAACCGTTCCGTCCTTTGCATGCTCGGTCGTGCCATACGAGGTGCCTCTGCCGAGAATAGTTACGGAAGTGGGAAACAAGTTCCAACGCCATTCTCACCACTTCCCACTCCCACCTAACCACCCACTTACGATCGATGATACTGGACCGCTTGTTGCACTAAACTGGGAAGTGATCATGACCTCTCCACTGACTTTGGACTATAAATATGAGAAGTTTGAGGAAGATTGGGGTTGGAAAAATTTACTGTAAAAGGGGGGAGATAGATAGAAAGCAGAGTGAGAACAAGGTGATTCAGATCCTCGAGAAGAAAAAAGTGATCTCATTGAGTCTCAGTGCAAAGAACGACCCAGTGTAGGAAATCCAAACCCATTATACAAGTAAGTTATGAGTCCGAGTGAGGCCCAGCCCAACTGGCTTCATTTCTGGGCGCGCACACTAGTTATTTATCTTGCTATTTTATAATTTCAAATGCAACAACTGTCTATTCAAAATTAATAGGAAACTTAGAACATAAATTTTTTTTTTTGTTTTACTAAAGTAACAACATAAATTAAGAATAATAATACATTGGTGTACAAAAATAAAGTTCTAGCATATTGAATAACATATGAATTAAAAAGTATCTATACTCTATATATAAAAAGGGCAGATATCCTAAATAATTATATGAAGAATAGTTGTAAAATACACAAAAGTTGCAATTTCGAATTTAATTTATATAACCCTATATAAACTGGACAGTGTATAATATTATTAAATTTTTGTTTCTAACCTCTTTATCAATCAATATAATCCTTTGATATGTGCTGACACCTTGCGTTGATGTTCGTGGCATTGTTTTTTCAGCCACTAAAATTTTAACTTTCCAATTTCTTGTTTCTAGGTGAATGTCCTTAATGGAATTGTAAATCATGTGCATCCTAGTCATTTGAGAATAGGAGAAAGGAGAGACATTGCATTAGTTTTTTATTTATTTCAGTAGGTAAATAATTTGAATAAGAAATATAGATCAAAATTTCATATAAATTATAAATTCTATTAGTTACAATAAAGTTATCCTCAAAGAACAAACTGCAGTCCTTGAACAACAATTATCTATATCATATATGAAATTAATTACTCAAATCAAACCTGTAGAATGGGAATAACATAGCAGGTTAGGTCCAATAATGCCTATACAAAATTTACTTTCGCATGAATAAATAAAATTAATGGGTTCTCAATTTAACAAAGTCGGACTTTTTTTTTTTTTTATCTAAAATAAATGAATGGCGTAAATGCACTTTTGGTACCTACATTTTGAACTTTTTCCATTTTGGTTCCTACATTTTATTTTTACCACTTTTAGTCTCTAAACCAATTAACGTGTGACATTTAAATCCTTACCGTCAGCCAACTAACGAAAAAAGCTGAAGTGGTAAACGAAACACCCTATTAGCTGATGTGGCACTGATGTAGCGATTAAAATATTATTTGAAATTTTTATATGCCACGTGAGCATTTTAATTATTTTATAAAAAGCCATGTCAGACAATTTAAACCAAAAAACAAAATAAATTAAAAAACAAAACTTAATTTTTTTTTTAATTTCATTTTTTTTTCGTAAGACGTGAAGTTGTTCTTCGTGTTCTTCCTAAATCCATGAAATAAACCAATCTCCAGCAAACCCCAAATCCAAATCCAGCAACCAAATCTACTCCATCAAATCTAGAAAAACAAGAAATAAATCCAAGAAACCAAACCAAACCATAAATAAATCGAAGAAATAAACCCATAAACTCAGTAACCAATTCAATCTCTAGCAAACCTATAAACCCAGAATTTTTCTTCAGAAACAAATACACAAAGAAAACCCCTCCCCTGATCCTCTTAGCGAGCTAAATATCCTTGGGCATGATGGTGACTCTCTTAGCATGAATAGCGCAGAGATTGGTGTCCTTAAAGAGTCCCACAAGGTAAGCCTTAGCGGCCTCTTGTAGCGTAGCCACGGCGGAGCTCTGGAATCAAAGATCGGTCTTGAAATCCTGGGCGATTTCACTAACCAAGCGTTGGAATGGGAGCTTTCAAATCAAGAGCTCGGTACTCTTCTGGTACTTTCGGATCTCACGGAGAGCAACGGTCCCTGGCCTGAACCTGTGGGGCTTCTTCACTCCTCCGATGGCTGGAGCGGACTTCCGAGCAGCCTTGGTGGCCAACTGCTTCCTTAGTGCCTTGCCACCAGTGGATTTGCGAGCAGTTTGCTTGGTACGAGCCATTGGAGTTGGAGAATTAGGGTTAGGGTTTTGGAGATTGAAACTATGAATTGGATTTTGATTTGAAATTTTGAGAATGTGTGAGAGAAATGGGATTGGAGGGAGGGGATTTATACGAAGAGATTGAAATTTTGGGAGGGAGAGGAGGTCGATAGTGGATGTTGATTTGCAAAGAATTTTGGGCGATTGTTGTGTACAGAGTAAACAGGATGTGGCTTCTGAAGCACGAACTAGTTGGGTTAGATTCAAAACATGGAGTTGTTTGTTTTTATGGGTTTTTTTGTGTGTTTGTTTCTAAAGAAAAATTCAGGGTTTATGGGTTTGCTAGAGATTGAATTGGTTACTAGGTTTATGGGTTTATTTCTTCGATTTATTTATGGTTTAGTTTGGTTTCTTGGATTTATTTCTTGTTTTTCTAATTTGATGGAGTAGATTTGGTTGCTGGATTTGGGGTTTGCTGGAAATTGGTTTATTTCATGGATTTAGGAAGAACACGAAGAACAGCTTCAGTTCTTACGAAAAAATAATGAAAGTAAAAAAAAAAAATTAAGTTTTGTTTTTTAATTTATTTTCTTTTTTGGTTTAATTTGTCTAACATGAATTTTTATAAAAAATTAAAATGCTAACGTGGCATATAAAAATGCCAAATAATATTTTTTTAATAATATTTTAATCGTCACATCAGTGCCACATCAACGCTACGTCATCTAATAGTGTGTTCCGTCTGCCACCTCAGCTTTTCCCGTTAGTTGGCTAACGGTAAGGACTTAAATGTCATGCGTTAATTGGTTTAGGAACTAAAAATGTTAAAAATAAAATATTGGAACCAAAATGGAAAAAATGTAAATTGTAGGGACTAAAAGTGCATTTATGCCTAAATGAATTGCATGCAATATGAATTTGAACCTTTATGTATTGGTGCAGCAAATTGAATTCACATGCTTTTAAACAATAAGAGCAAGAGCATATATATCTTATGTATTGGCAAGTAATATTAATGTTATGACAACAAAGTAAGAGCTGTTTAACGCAGACAAATAACGAACTTACGAACAAAAATACACATAAAATAAAAAATAGAAATTGATTACAAAAAAATAATCTTAACCAGGCAACTAATCAAAACAAAATTGAGATGATAAAAGCCAAGAAAAATACAGGAGAAAGAGAGATGGAAGAGATACTTTCTCTAAGGAGAGCTTCGCTGTGATCTTTAAAGGGATGGAAGAGGGTATGAGGATGCTTGGAGGGGTTGTTTCCGCACTTACAACGTATCTATACATCTATATAAATGAAAAAACTGATTTGAGCGGTGGTATTGATAATTGAATGCTATGGCAGAACAATGGAGAGAAGCAATCATTAAATTTTTTTCTCTTAACCCTAATATATAGCGAGGTAATCCAAGTGATAAACTTGGGAGAAAAAATTGACTTGTGTGTGCATATGGATAAGTAAAAAAACATGTATGCCAGTAAAATCTAAACAAAAAGCAATCATGATTCCCAAATTTTCTCTCTGAACCCTAACAGCGAGGTAATCCAGGTGATAAACTTGGGAGAAAAAATTGACTTGTGTGTGCATATGGATAAGTAAAAAAACATGTATGCCAGTAAAATCTAAACAAAAAGCAATCATGATTCCCAAATTTTCTCTCTGAACCCTAACAGCGAGGTAATCCAGGTGACAAATTTAGGAGAAAAAATTGACTTTTGTGTGCATATGGATGTTCTAAGAAAAAAAATTTGTACTTCACGTCTTCTCTTTGCCTCTGCCTGTTTTTTGGAGAGGAAACCTATACAAAATTGTAATTAGAGGTTTTTATTTAATTTCCCATATTTTAATTTTGTTGGCTTATTTATATTGGTATTTTGAAAGCTAATTTTGATGAATTTGGAATTTTAGAATATAATTTAGGCATATTATGTTAATTGTAACAATCTATTTAATTATCAAAAAAAACAAAAGAAAAGAAAGTAATAATCCACAAAAAAAAAATGTGCTTTAATAATATTAAATTATCAAAAAAAAGAAGAAAAGAAAGTAATAATCCACTAAAAAATGTGCTTAAATAATTAATGAAAACCCAAAATTTTATAATGCATGAAGCAAGAAAGCATAACTCACCAACTCAACCCTAGACATGGCAAAACGGGTCAAAATTTTCTAACCCGACCAGATTCACTCGTTTAAAAATGACCTGTTTTGACCTGCGACTCGACTGACCCGACCCAACCCACTCGTTTTGCCACATCTACCAACGTTGAGTAGATTGAGATTGAGGTGTAATTCTTATAAAATATATACTTATTCTTCTTTACTTAATATGTTATGTAGGGTCAGGATTTGTAGCCCAAGCCCAAAACAATGAATTTGTAGAGAGTGGGTGAAAGAGTTAGACTAGTTGTGAATTTAGCAACTGTTAACTGTGATATCTTAGAATGAATCAACGTAAAAACATACTAAGAGGCTAAATACACTGATCTCCGAAGAGGATTATTATTGATTGAACAGTGAATACATTTCTCAGAGCTACAGTAAAACCTTTCTTTCTCTCTTATTATCTCCCCCCCCCCCTTCATCAGAGGCTTCCTTCATTTATATAGCCCTCTTCTCCATCATCTTCATCGTACATTTGTTCTTCATCTAAGCATTCACTTGAGTACATGTCACATTAGGTATCTTCTTTTGTTCTCCATGAGTGGTGGTAACTGAGGTTGCACTGTTCAGGGGTCTTCTCCACATAAATGCGGCCAGGAAAGTTGCTGCAGTGCATTAAACACGGTGGTAGCAGCTTTTTCTTTTAGATATTTCTCTATTTTTATCATCTCCATACATGCCCGAAGCTTATCATTATCACTGGGGCAGCTAGGAAGATCACTCGACCCTCTCAATTATCTGCTTGACCGAGATTCTTCATATCCGAGGATAATACACTCTTCGAACAACGGGTGATCTCTTCGGACTGTACCCCTCGTTCGTTTCCAGGTATATCTCTTCCACACGAACTTCTTCTCAACCATTTTCTTATCTTCGGACACACAGTAATCTTCAAATAGGGCCCTAGGCCCAATACATAATATTGGGTTTTTACCCCCACATGTTATGTACTCCATTATAGTTTGTTATTCTTTACTTGCCACCTTCATTTTCTCTTCCTACTTTAAACAGATCGAAAATTATACCAAAATTAGCTTCTAGAAAGCTGGAACAAGAGTTGCACCAAATTTGGGTATCAAGTGTTTAGTGGTAATTGGTAAGTGGTAACAGTATCACCAGTGAGAATCTAATCACAGTTAAAGAACTCATAAACAATTGACAGATTGCATCTATTTCCAAAAAAAAAAAAAATTGTTTGAAAAATACGGGTCAACTCGACCCGACTCAACCCGCGACCTGATTGAGCTGTTTAAAAATAACCCGTTTTGACCCGCAGCCTGATTGACCCAACTCAACCTTCCCGTTTTGCCACATCTACTTGTGGGTGGGGTTGAGCTAATTTCTACACATATGATGGGTTTGTATTGGAAATTTCATAACCTGGTAAGATCAAATTAGGTTGAAATATCCTTCAACCTTATCTATCCTGATTCATGCACATAATGCCTTAAATTCAGTTTGTTACTCAAGATTTCTACGCTACTACTATTACCAAAAAAAAAATCCTATTAAATGTTTCTTGGCATTTGCAACGAAATACCTCCAAAGAAAATTTTTCTATTGGTTAATGTCTCGATGATACCACCATTTCAACCAAAAAATGTTTCATTTTTTTTTTCTTTTTTATTTCCCACTATAAATTTATTAAGGAAAAAAAAACCATAATATAAGAATGTGCTTAGGAACAAAACAATCTCATAGAAAAATATTTAATTGTCTCACATGTCTCACATTGCGTGTAGTATAACTTATCTCATATTTCCTTAAAAATTACCACACACATATATATATATTTGTATAATTTGTGGTTGCATTTGTATTAGAACTTCATCCCCAATCTTTAGTGTGTGTTTGTTTCTTAATGTCATAAAGACCTTATTAAGCGTTTGAAGTATGGTTTTTTGGTGCATTCAATTAAGTCGTGTCCAAAGCAAATGAAAGCTATTATATGATATTAGGTATTACACTTTTAAAACCTTGGGCATCTCAAATTTTGAATAAAACAAATTACAACACTTTGATAAGCAAGCATCAACAAGTCGTTGTAGTATAGTGGTAAGTATTCCCGCCTGTCACGCGGGTGACCCGGGTTCGATCCCCGGCAACGGCGACTCTTTTCTTTCTTCTTCCAAAAGAATCAAAAAAAAATATATATATATTTGTCCTCTTTTCCTTGCCTGTGAAGTCACGCCACCTTCGATTCCCCCAAAGTTTCAAACTTTAACGCCACTCCTCAACCATTTGCAAACACAACACAACACCTCAACCACGCAAAATAAAAATATGCTGTTCTCAAGAAACAGAAAAAATGTTTCCTCCTCCGCCTCCGCTCTCATTTCCGCCGCCACATATCAGCCGCAGATGTCCGACGTGTCATCACACTCACGCCGTAAGCTGACGACAACATCGATCCACATAATGGCCTTAGACAGCATCGTCAACGTGAACTCCCTCTTCACCTTCGCTCTCTTCCTCGGCCTCACCTGGTACCCCACCACCGACCCCAAGTCCGTTCTCATCGACTCAGCCTCATGCGCCGCCGGCTCCGCCATCGCCGAGGACCTCATAGCCTTCCACGTCTACTCCTTCAGCTCCTTCCTCTTCTCCAGCCTCATCGCCTTGGCTCTCAAACAAGCCATCAAGATCACCACCACGCGTAGCAGTGAGAGAAGGACTAGTGGTGGCACTGGTGCTGTTAGTGGCACCAATGCCATGGCCATGGGGCACCTTAACGCAGCCACTTTGCGGGCCGGGATGCTCGTTTCGGCAGCCGGGTCGGTTTTCGGATGCGGGTTTTTGATGATGGCATTGGTGGATTTGGTTCAGATCAAGTTAGGGGTATTGGGTTGTGGGAGTTTGTATACTTATGCTGCAATTGGTCCTCTGGTGATTCTAGTTCCTGTAGCACTTGTGGTTTATGTTTTTCTTGTGCTTCACGCCTTTACTCGCTAGGAAGTAGGAAATAGGAATACGTCTCTTTTTTCTTTTTTTGAGGTGGAAATCATATTTTATAAAACCAAAAGAAATTGTAAATATATGTTTCATATAAACTGTTATTTGTATTTGTAGATATATAAAATGATTGTGTCAATTGTTGGATCTCTCTCTTTTTTGGCTTTATTAGTATTTTTATGCGAGTTATTATTCGAAGACAAAATACTTTATCAATTGAGTTAACTTTTTAATTCTTAGAATTATGAAATGTCATATATTATGCTCAATTTGTGCTAGTTTTGTGAAACTTAGTGTCCTTATTGATAATTTTATACTTCTTGTGGCTGTGAGAATTTGGAATAAAATATAGAGAGATAAGGTTGGAATTACCAAATGCTGTGTTTTTTAATTGGTTCATGTTGACATTTTGCTCTCTTAACGTGGATAGTCAGGGAAGTTAGATCCTTTTAAGTACTTGTGATATTCTATGAATTATGAAAGAGACGAAAACTCCGTAACAGATTGTATAATTTAGTGGTTTAGGTTCATAATTTGGTAGACTCTGCAGTATATAAATGTTGGGTTTCGCTTTGATATTACTATTATATTGGTAGTTGGCAGTGATAATGGCTTCAAATTTGTTTTCTTGCTATATTCTAAGGACGTAGAACAACTCGGGCTGGCTTAATTTGGTTCATTGAGTCAATGGTGTTGCTGCTAAAACCAAAGTTCATCTTGCATAAACTGGTCAACAGGTATAGTCTTCGTTTTAGGATATGCTTTACTTAAACTAGCAGTAACCATGTGCAGATGCCGTTCAGATGAGAAACATAATAAACAAACAAAGAGATTATGAGAGTTAGTGCAGGTTCTCTGCCTTCATTTTGAAGAATATGTTATATCTTCTAAGCCACAGCAGTTTTTTCCAAGATCTAATTCTGATGTTTGAAACCTAATTTCTTTTCCACTTCTTTCACAGGTTATTATTCTAAGGAAAAACTTGATAGAATTTCCTTCTGGCCTCACAATTTGAATGTTCACTTCCATGGCAAATAGTCATAATACTTTTATGAGCTTTCGTTCTCTCTGCTGCATCATCTTCATTCTCTCAGTTTTCTCATTCATCTCATTCCTCTATTGGTGTCATTACTCAGGGCCATGCTATTTCCGTTACCAAATAATGGAGCAAAAGCAGAATCAAGCTATTGACCTCCTCACATTCCCTTCTGCATGGAATCATCTTCATTTTCCCTCAACACCACCTCCTAAACTTCTTAAGATTGCACTCTTTGTCAAGAAATGGCCTCATAGATCTCAAGCAGGTGGGCTTGAACGGCATGCCTTGACCCTCCACCTTGCCCTTGCCAAAAGAGGCCACGAGCTTCACATCTTCACCACTTTTCCCTCAAACACCTCCTTCCCGAGATACCCAATCAGCAATTTATATTTTCACCTCTCAAAAGCTACAGCTGCTGGTTATCTGGACCAAGCTTCAGTTTGGAAGCTATTTCAAACTCAAAACTCAACTGGAAGGCCATTTGATATGATCCACACTGAAAGTGTTGGGCTCTTGCATACCCGATCCCGGAATGTGACTAACTTAGCTGTTACTTGGCATGGGATTGCATATGAAACCATTCATTCTGACATCATTCAAGAGCTTTTGCGGCATCCTGAAGAACCACAGGCAAATGCATTAACTCAAAGACTTATGAAGGTTGTTGAAGAGGTGAAGTTCTTCCCAAGATATGCCCACCATGTAGCTACAAGTGATCATGTTGGAGATGTCTTGAAGAGAATCTATATGCTCCCCGAAGAACGAGTTCATATTATTCTCAATGGTGTAGATGAGGAGATTTTCAAGCCAGATGTTACCAAGGGAAGGGAATTTAAGCAAAAGTATGGCATTCCAGACTCTAAGTCATTGGTTTTGGGGATGGCTGGGAGATTGGTAAAGGACAAAGGACACCCGCTAATGTTCGAAGCTCTAAGGGAAATGTTCAAGGAAAATGATACATTTCTGGAAACCAGTGTTGTTCTTGTTGCTGGGGATGGTCCTTGGGCTGTTAGGTACAGAGATCTTGGGGCAAATGTGCTAGTCATGGGGCCACTGGAACAAGCTCAACTAGCAAGGTTTTATAATGCTATTGATATTTTCATAAACCCAACTCTTCGAGCTCAGGGATTAGATCATACTCTGTTAGAAGCAATGATTTCTGGTAAGCCGGTATTGGCGACAAGGCTGGCCAGCATTACAGGGTCGGTGATTGTTGGTACCGAAATGGGCTATACATTTTCACCAACTGTAACTTCATTAAAAACTGCCCTCTATCAAGTTTGGGTTGATGGCAGGGGAGTTCTGGAGAAGAAAGGCCAGGTTGCTTGGCAGAGAGGTTTGGAGTTGTTCACAGCCACAAAGATGGCTGCTGCATATGAGAAGCTATTCCTTTGCATATCAAATGACGGGAACAACAAGGACAATTATTGTCAATACTACTCTCCATTCAAATGAACTGGTGACTTGATCCTCATAACCAATTTTGAAAGAGAGAATGGAGCAATAATTAAATGAAGTCACTTTGCTTTGTTTGCATTATTCTATTTGGGAAAAGTTGGGGAGGAGGAAGGGGAAGGGGTATATCACAAAGATATGGATGTTCCAAAGAAGTTTGTGTATTGACTTTATAAGGTTTAACTGTGGTTGTGAGACTGCATTGTTAAGAGGGAGCAAAGCCAGGTAATCAGGAAATCTATGTCAAAAGGGGAGGCTTGTGATGAGGCACTTGTGCATTAGTAGCTTTAAGATGATAATGATGGAAGTCTAACAGATGAGGCTTTATGTGAAGAAGGTGAGGCAGAACCTAAGCTTGACTTGTTGTATAGTTATGTTTTTCCAGACTTTCTAGTACTAATTAAAACCGAAGGAAGCTGTGACCATTCCTAAACATTCAAGGTGCCAAGTCCACTGGGTTATTACTCGTTATTGTGGAGGTAAGCATGCTTATTTTAATTTTATTCCTACTCTTTGTCATTTCAATTTTTCATCACTTTGTTTTGAAATTACAGTATAAAATATAATGCCTCTAAAGAAAGAAAATTGAAAATCTCAGGCTTTGGATACTACATATAAGGTTCATATTTTCATGGAAGCTACTATGTCAAACTGTAAGTTCATTATTCAAGCTTGCCAGTAGTGAGTGTGATTATATGCATCTTCATCATATACGCTACGACAAACCAGTGGAATATTCAAGTTCTGTTCTCTTTTTAGAAGTAGGTTTTTAATAGGTTCCACAAAAAGTAAAACGACGTTTATGTTTGCAGAACTTGATAGTGAAGAGCCAGTTAATGAGAAATTTCAAATTATAGGAATGTTTAGTCCGCTGTGAAGTACTTGCTATTCAAGTATAACACTTATTAATGTTGGAATGATCCCTAGCAGCCAATAACCTTTAGGTGAAACGATATTTCTTAATGTTTCCAACAAAGATGTTCAAAATTTTGAATCCTATCTCCTCCACTTAAAAATGTGTCCAATTTTTTTTTTTGATGATCCTATTGAAGAAGGAACAGAACTTTTTAAATAGAATACTGGATTATGTTCCTACTTTAACTCTCCTCAATATATATATTTCAATACACAATCATAGAAAAATGTTGTACTTAATGTGAAAAACTCTCACCCCACTTTAGCGGGGTCTGAGAGAGGTAATTGTTAGGCAGCCTTACCCTCCAAATTTTAATATTTTTATTTTTTAGAAATGATGATTCCGGACGTGAACTTAATACCCATAGCTTTTGGTGGATGACATTTGCCATCACACAAAAGACCCGGCCTCTTTTCAATACACGACAACATAAAATAAATAAAACCTTACTAACATATCTCAAACTACTTAACGCCCTTCTATCCATCTATTATATCAATTACAGGTTTAAAAGAGCACATAACATTGTTCGACCGCATATGAAAACTTAGCCCAAGAGAGAACCTGGACAACTTTTATAGAATCTCTCAACCATCTGTTCTGGTTCTCCATTGAAACAGATATGATGTGATAGTCACCACAAAGGCTTTGTACGATTAAACTGAGAGAGCAGCCATAACTAGTCGCTTATAAGCTTTGTCTAAATTGGCTACTTATTTATTTTGCAAATCTGTCATGCTTATTACCAAGGCTCCGTGAATTCCTGCATAGAAAATAGAAATACAACTTAAGTTAAAACGCTGCAAATCAGATTAAAGAATTATAATGAGAGCTTTGGTAAAGCCTCAACTCAAAAAGTTGACTGATATTTTCATGAAAGTGTGTATGCACAAACAAGTATCATTCTTAAATAATTTTAAAGTCCCCTCCCTTTCTTGTACACCCTCTTTTTACACTCATCTTTTTATTTTACCCAGTCCCCACAGAAGCCAAAAGGAAAAGGAGGAAGAGGGGGGGAGAGAGAGAAGAGCATTCACAAACTGTTTAAAGAGATTGATTTGCCTTTTGGTTTTCGTTTTGTCAGTATGCATTTTCTTGCATTGCAAAATTCAAAGCGACTTCTTTAGATAAACTGATTACTCGAAGATTGTGGAGATAGATGCGAATGCAACCAATTAGCCACTTTGTTCATTTTAATTCCAGAGATCAGATATTCCACCAAATTAAGTTACAGTGCTTTAGTTGAAGCACATAATATGGCATATAGAGTCCCAGTATAAACACTATTAGTTCTAGCAGCAAACTGAAAAAAACAAGGCCTAAAATTTTGAGCCAAGCACAAACTAGAGGTGAATGTTAAAGAGAGAGAAACTTAATAGTTTGTTGTCCCCTTGTGACCACTGTATGTGCTATACTTTGTCACTTATATATAGGAAATGTTATATACAATAAAATAAATAAATAAATAAAAAATCAGTCTATTTCCTACAATATAGATGTTTCCATTTACATACCTTGAAAATAGATGGAAATTTCATATGCCTAGGAAGGCAAGGCCCTAATAATAAAGTGAACCTACAGAAAGGAAAATCAGCAAGTTAGGAAGACATCAGTATAGTCTACAACCATAACTTTGCTGATTTTCAAACAAATCTTCATTAATAACAGGAATACCTTGCCACCAATTTCCTCGAGACGCACTGTTTGCATTGTTTCCATTCAGATCATCTTCTCCCCCATCTTCCTTGAACTTATTCATCACAAAGTTATGAACACAATTAGTTTCACATAATACTGATCAGGCTGACACTATCACAGTATCATACTTAACCAATTATCAACTAATCAAGACTCACTAGAGGGAATGATCCAGAGTTTTGTGTACTTGGGTACTGGGAATAGACGTCTTGCCCACCATAATAAAGAGATGAACTTAGATGACAAGGTTCCACTCTTTCTTCCTGGAAAACTGAACCCCTGTCATTGTTGGGTATGCTACAGCGTGCAATCTTGCTATTCATAGCTGCATAATTTGAGCAAAATACGAAGTTCTAAGACAATATTCTCCAAACAATAGCTTTACTTACATTATGGTACTCAGAATTTCATTACTAGGAGATGATAATTCTAGAGATTACAGGGAGCATAACCTAGATGGTCGCAAAATGTGAAAATGCATCCTTATTTCTCTCACTTAGTAAATGAAGATTCTAAGAATTTTGGCTCTAGAAATAGGTAAGAGAAGTGCTAAGCAAGTAAACTAAATATATTTTTGTTTGATTCGCCCAAGAAGCAAATACAGGAAGCTGTGTCAAGTGACAATCTTTTGCTTATCAACTAAGAGAGAGAGAGAGAGAGAGAGAGGAAAAAAGAGAGCATGAAACAACAGGCATTGTCAAAGAAAAACTTTACTCTGAAATAAGGTCCCATATATTCTTGAAATGGTGAAAGAAGAATGGACGAACAGAAGAGAGTAAAGAGCCCTGATCATGAACCTGAAGTTTCTTGTTTCATGTTCCATGTGTGATTTTCTGAATTTGGTTTCTGCCAAGATCCTATTACCTCAGTGCCTGAGTTCTTCCCAGCCACCTGAAATCCACAAAAAGAAAGAGTTCAGACGTTCACACGCAGAAATCCCAGGAGAAGTCTTCCAGTGAAGAACATGCTGGACATTGCATTACTCAACTCCTCCATACCGTTTGATCCTCGCTGCACCAATCCTCTTTCCTATTATACTTTTACCTTGCTTCATCGTGAGTTTTAAGAACAAACAGAGTACACATTGATTCCACTGTCTCTTTAAAGCTAAATCATAAGAAATGTTTTTCTGAAGTCTCTCTTGGTTTGTCTAAAGTTCCACAACCACACATTCAAAATATGAAAATGTTTGGTCAGGAGCATATACAAACTAAATTATATTGCCCCATTCCAAAAGCATTATATGATCAAACCAACATTAACTTTTTCTGGCTGTGATGCAAGTTCCAAATTAAGACATAATTGTAAGTATACAGTGAAATCCACAAAAGTAACAAATAGCAAACATCACCTAATCTGGCCAAGCAAAGAAAATAAAAACACCCCTTATTCTATGAAAGAATTTCCAAATCAAACCAAAATCAATCTTTTCCCCCCACCTTTTTCCATCACTTAACTTAAAGTATTATATTATATATGATCGATTTGATGGTTAAGATTTTATTTCGTGGATCTGATTATATTTAAAACTATCACATCATCACATATGCTTTTAAATTTGTAACATTTAATCTAAATTATAAATGAGATCCAAGAGAAAACAAGAAAAAGAATACGAAAGAACTTCAGATTATGACCAACTGAAGAACAAAAACAAATAAACAAATGCATGAAATAGAGAACAGTAACATTATACCCTCGAAGGAGGCGGAAAAATAGATGCAAAAGTTCCTGCTGACGGTGATGGTGGCAACTCCTTGGTACCAAAAAGATCAGCAGTGAGTGAGGAAGGTGAATACTCTTGCTTCTTACTCTCCATTATCTTTATTTCTTTTTTTAACCAACAAAAAAAACAACCTCCAAAAACTAATAAAAGCTAAATCCAAGAAAGACCCAGTTGAGAAAAACAAACAGATAAAGATTTGTAGAAAAAGAAAGCACAGTGGAAACAGTGCTAGTGGGAGATCAGATCAGTGTGTGTGAGTTGAAGTTCAATTGCTTCACAAAACATCAAATTTATACTGACAAAAATCCTATAGAAGACGGCCGTGCCGTCCATGTGCCATCATCAACAATAATCATCACCAATAAAGAAAAAAGGCGGCGTTCTCTCACAATATTTTACAACATGTAATTTCCCATTGGTAAAATTTTCCATTGGATTACCATTACCCTATGTTACTAAACTCTCTCTCCCACTCTCTCTCAATCTCTGTTCTCTGCATATAATATCATATCTTCCATCTTTTTTTTCCACAGAACATCCTGGATAAGTGTCATGTGGGGTCCATTTCTCATCCAAGTGGACTTAGATTTTATAGCCATGTGTTCCCATTGGATAATTAGCATTCTATTTCTCTATGCTCTCTAGGAATCACAGAACTTCATGCACATCCTCTCTCCACTCATTTCCTCTATCCGACCCCCTTTTCTTCTCCTAGCCAATGGGCCTCCCTTGGAGTGATTTTCTCGGAAATTAGCTCCTAGCCTTTCAGAAAGCAAGAAAGTTAAAGAAATCTCAAACAGAAAATCAGGGACCACAAATTTTTTTTTTTCTTTTTTGCTATAATTATGTCACAATTTTGATACGGAAAATTGTAAGCAGGCAAAATGTAATAATAATGAGATTGTGTAAAAGTAATAAACAACTGTCCACAGCACGTCATTGTTAATACGTTAGAATGGTGACAAAGTTGCAAAAAAAGGAAATTTGTGGTTATAAAATAACTGAATCGGAATGTTTCTGATCCCACAAGTAGAGAACAAGATAAGGTTGTTTTTTTCCACTCAAAGCTCATTCCGATATGCCATCATTATTTCCACTGTCCAAGACTGTTTTGACTCTATTCTCAAATATCAAAGTAGATACTAAAATACCAGATACTGCTATCTATATGTCGGCCTTCTGATACTAGGAAGTACGAGATACCTATGTACTTACTACATACAAAGAGAAAAACAATTCACGCCACAAAAAATAATAATAACGAACAAAATTGGTATATAATAAATTATATATATATATATATATATATATATATGATCTCTAAGTTGATAAATGGTAAGGAATCCAATATCACTTTCATATCAATAAATATTGATAGATATTTTTTAATTGTACGTCAAATATAAATAGCTTTCATATCAATAAATATTGATAGATATTTTTTAATTGTACGTAAAATATAAATTGGTTATAAACGAATTGAGCTTTATAGAATAGTGAGTGTTCAGACTTAGTTCGATAATGAATATAAAATGTTTAAACTTGGCTTGAGTTTGAAGTTTGAACTAAGCTTATAAATGATATTTGAACTCAAGTTTATAAAAAATTTTAAAAGCCAACTCGAGATAATCAAATTTTTGAACTTGAAATCCAATACAATACATTATCAAGACCATATCAAATTTATTTGATTTGGATGAGTAATCTCACCTACCAATTACTCAAAGTGTTAGTAAAAATATTGTTATTAAGCTCATATCAAGCTTATTACTAAGCTCATAAATAAGTCTAAGCTTAACTCGATTTGTAACGAATTTTATTGTTCACGAGCTTATTCATAAATAATTTCTTTTGTCTCGACTTAGTTGTTTATTAAACAGATTATCAAAAAGGTTAAAAATTAAGGTATAAATTTAGTTTATTTATAACCAAACAAACATAAACAAATTTTTTATAAAGTAAAGCCTGAGCTGTTAAAGAACCATTTGATTCATATACAGTACAAATTATATCATTTCATAGTTCTTATTATGTAGACGTCAACTTCAACCTGTCTCATCCATGAAGAAGTGGGGAAGTCATGTATATTGGTAGCCGCACAGGCCATGAACACAGTAAAGTAGTATATTCTTATGAAAAGAAGATTTATCTAGGTTAATTATACCAATAAATCTAATGGCACAAATCGAACTCGGTCTATACCACATGAAGACAAAATATACTTATTATTTATGTAACATATAATTTTTTTTTTTTTTTTTTTGGGGGTAACATATGGGTTTGGCATTTGGTTGAGGTGGCTATTATTGGATGGAAGTGAAATTCCATTCTTTTTAGGGCATAGTTTGGTACAGTCATTAGTTTCCACTAGTCGCAACATATTGCGTGGAAATATATAACTATTTTGTAATATGATATAATTTATGATTTATTCTCTAAAACATATTGAAGATATTATTTCTAAAAAAAAATTTCATCTCTCCATCTCTACAAATATATCATTCACATTCTAAAATATATATATATATATATATATATCATTCTATTATTTTGAGTTTTTTTTTTTTTTGAAAACCTTAGGTTGATTTGATTGATATTATTCCATTATTTTTTTTTTTTTGAGATAAAAGATAGAAATACTATTCATTTTTTCAAGTGATTTATATTATTCAAACTTTTGTATAGTGTGTTATGGTTTTTTTTTTTTTTTTTCTACAACTAAAATTTTAAGTTCCAAAATTAATTATTTGAATTTCGCATTCTCTTAAGAAGATTATCATGATAACCAAACCTTATCACAAATTTACAATTGATACTACTCAAATAATTTATAGACACATTCAAATACATAATCATGTAGATTGTATTTTGATATAAACTCAAATTCTCACTTCTAAAATATCTAAAAATTAACTCAAACCAAAACTATAAGAGGGGTAGAGAGTGCATGTGATAAATAACTCAAAAAACACACCACTAAAGTGTATCATCCAAAAGTAGAGACACACAAAAAAAAAAAAAAAAAACAAAAAAAAAAAAATATCATCAATCTAAAGTAGAGTTGCAAGACCAAAATTAATAAGAGAGAGAGAGAGAGAGAGAGAGTATTCACCTTTTTATGTGAGGAAAATATGGATTGAATGGAAGAAAAAATAACAAATTTTTATAATAAAAAAAATGGGGAGAAGAAGAGTCAAAATAAAAGGAAGATAAAGAGATAGAGAAATTGTAAGGTTAAGGTATAGAGTAGTGGAGAGATAAGAAGGTAAAAGTAAGTAAATGCAAGAGAATGTGCAATTGTAAGGTGGAAAATTAATAAGGAGAAAAATAATTAAAAATAAGAGAAAAAATATTGAAAATAAGTTAATGATGTGGTGCTGATGTGGCTCAATAGAAGCGTATCAACATTAAATGCTACGCTTCGACTTTTAATATATAATAATATATATATATATATATATATAGATTAAGTATAGTTTTGAAAATGTTAAATTTATTATCTTTTTAAAAGACTCGAATTCCTTGTAATAGGGAAAATACCCTTATCATTTGGATTCACTCACATGCCCCTTACACTAAAAAATAATTGATATTTTGAGATTATAAAAAACAATCATACTGTTTGTATAAAAATTATGATTATATTATTTTAACAAAATTATAAATAAAGATCTTTTTGTGGTTTGTGTCATATATAAATTTATAATTTTATTATAATTAAATTTGTAAGTAATTTTAGGGCTAAAATTTGTAATATCTACAACATCCTTTTATTAATTTCAAGCTTGATGAGCTAGCTTATTATAGTGATTGGTTTGTAGCCCTGTACAAGTTTAACTAGATTTTGCGTGCGGCAAAACTATCCATTTGCGTTGGTCACTTCTACCTAATCTATTTTGTTGATTCTAAAAAATAAAAAATAAAAAAGAATTAATAAGAAAAAATAAAAAATCTCTCGGGTCATCAGCACCACATGAATCACGCATATATGGCCAACATCAGTACGTCGGTACTAGTACCAAGAGAGTGTGAAGACTGAACTAGCGTTGTGAGTACGTCGGTAATATTACTAATAAGAGAGTGTGAAGACTGAACTAGCGTTGTGTCTTGTCAGAATCTTTTACCTATAGATTTTTTATTTTTTATAGTGTCTTTTTGCACTGAATGCGCTAAGGTTTGGACAAATGCATTAAAGATTCGAATATATGTCTAGTACAATGTATTGTTTATTTTATCTGCTAACTAGATTTTACTTTTTTCACATGGCCTATGATGAAGTATGAATTCGTCAGTCACTGAGTGTTGCCAGGCGATGAACTTAGCCTCCTGGAAAGAAGTGTCTTAGAGACGGTCACTGGTGTGGTGCCTGCCACAACACTTCCGATGCTCAAGTTAGAGTCAAGAATGGCACAAGAATAATATCTCAAGATAGCACAAATCTAGCAAAAATATCGTACCTCTTCCATGGGAGAATGTGGAGGATATATATATATGTTGTTGTAGGTTCTAGCCGTTGTACCATTTATGGAGGCTTAACTTCCCTCCAGGTAACGCTTCCTGGCCTCATCATGTGGCTTTAATTAGGTCCCAACGGTTTGTCCAGCTGGGTCTGTAACTGTCATTGTTATTTACTAAGGGCATTGAATAGAATGTTATACTCGTCAGTCTCGTGTTTCCTCGTCATTGAAGACTCTTCTCGTCGGTATGATTTACCTCTTGCAGGGCCTACTTCGTCAGTCCCATCAGTTGCCCCCGGATTCTGAGGTCGTCAAGACGTGTCGTGACGACCACGGAAGGTGAAAAGTTTCTAGGCAGTAGGCGGTTAGGTTTTCGAGCCGTATTTAATGTGCTGTGGCAGTTCCTTTTGGGTTGTGGCCCACGTGGCGCTTTTTGATTGGAGGAATCAATGCTTCACATGATGAGTCTCCTTGATTTTCCCGCTGGTTTTTCAGCTTCTCAATCTTTGGTTTTAAACTCCCCTCTCCTTATTATTTTCTCTTTACCTTTTTGAAAAAGAACTCCTCCATTGTCGCTCTGGTTCTCAGCTTCTCCGCCTTCTTTCTCGGCGGTTTTCTTTTTGCGTAGTTTCCTTTTCTGAGGTGAGTTTTTCCTTTTCTGCCTCCTTTTTACCTTGTTTATTTTTGCTATCATAAATTTCTGATCTTTTTATTTCTTCTTTGCTTGCTTTTTCTTCTTCGCTTGCTGTTTCTTCTTTGCTTGCTGTGTCTTCTTTGTTTTTCTAGCTTTTTCATGGTTAGTAGCTCTGAGGTTAAGTTAGGGTGCCCTTCAATTTCATTCCTCTTCGCTCGATTAGGAGGGGGTTTAGGAACTTTTCCTTACCTAGAGAACTTTGTTTACGAAGGCAATAGTTTGGCTGTAGCGTTGGCTGAATTATTGCCAATCCTACATCAATCCGTCGAGTGGTTTGAGGAATTAGTGAAGGAAAGGACGATGTCAGTGGTCAGGTCTAGCGAGCTTGAGACTGGGTTGTCGTCTAGCGGCGGCCCAGTAGAAGGGGATACGGCAATTTCTGTCTCTCGTGAAGTTAGGGCTTTTTATGCTCTGGAGGAGAGGTGTGGGTTGGACGATGATACCCTTAGGAGATTTCGGGATAGATTCCAATTCCCAGATCGGGTTAGGGTTCGTCTGCCCAACAAAGAGGAACGGGCTTGCCACTTCTCTCCAGGCGAGGTGTGCTTTTATGAGTCCGCCTTCGTCTGTGGGTTAAGGTTTCCCGTCCACCCCTTTGTGATGGAGCTACTAAACCAGTTTGGCATTGCTCCCGGGCAACTTATGCCAAATTCGTGGAGAATATTGGTCAGTTGTATGGGAATATGGCTGGCTGCCCTGGACGGAGATATGCTTAGGGTCGATGAGTTCACTTACTTGTATCGCCTGAAAGCGTCGAAGGAGCACGGGTACTATGAACTGGTGCCTTGGGAGAGGAATACTAGGATCGTCAAGAATTTACCTTCGTCCTTCAGATACTGGAAGTCCAGATTTTTCTTTGTATCTGGGGACGATTTTGAAACTCCCTCGGGCGAGGTTTGGGGTGATCTCCCGAGGTTGCATCGTCGGTGGGGAACCCCGACTTTAGGTGCGTTAATACTCCCTTTGATATATTAATCTTCTGCAACTTTACCTTTATCGTCACTGACTCTATTGTCTCCTCTTCTGTGCAGTTAAGAGACGACCCAAATTGAAGAGCAGGTACAGGAGTAGGGTCCAGAAGGCGATCGAATACGCACAGACGATCGAAAATTGGGACGACCTTATTGATCCCAGGACACTTGCCTTTTATTGTCTTGGGCCAGATCCGTCTGACTTTGTTCGGAAAAATCTTGAAATTGAAGGAAAAAGGAGTAAGTATTTAGTACGTCAGTATTTGTCTCTTACGCAGCAGGTTGTTTGTTTTTTTTTTTTTTTTTTTTTTTTTTTTTTTTTTTTAACAAGCGCTTCCTTCTTGCAGAGATGACGACAAAATTTAACAAGGAGATGTATGCCAAAATGAGATCCAAGAAGGACGAGCCCCTGTCCAGCTTGGGAAAAAAGGCTGTGCGTGTCACTGGGAAGAGTGGCTTGGCGCCTCCAATTGCTTCCGTCAGCCCAGTCGTGTCAGGGGTGGCAACGACGAGGACTGCTTCTCCCACGACTTCAGTGGAGGAGATCGAGGGTACTCCATCTTCAAAAAGACCGAGGATGACTGAGAAGGAGAAGGAGAAGAGCGTCCCTCGTCCATCCACCCTCTGGAATGACGAGAGACTGGCTGTGGATAGGGCCCACGAGGTGGTGACCGCTGTGGACCTGAAGGCTTTGTCGGGTGTCCCGTTTAATGATGTGGCGGCTCGACATATTCACAAGCTCGTACAGGTTAGCTTATTTCTGCTCCTTCTTTCCTTCGTCCTTTTATTCGTTCCATTTCTTTTATTGAGGAAAAAATTTTGTTTTAGGTACTGGGTGAGAGCATGCACATTGCTTCGGAGTATCTCACTCAGGAGACGAAGGTAGCCTCTATGACGTCCAGGATGGAGACCTTGGAAGCGGAGAACTCCAAACTGCGGAGAAGTCTTGTTGACTCTATGGGTGAGTCTGCTTCCCTGAAGGAGAAGTTGAAAAAACTAGATGACGATATTAAGGTGGAGCGTCAGTTGACGCAAGAGAAGGACGAGCAGCTCTCGAATGCCAGGGAATCACTAAAGACGATAGCTGCGAGGTCGGTTGAGGCCTTCCAGACAACCGATGAGTACAGCACCGTCTTGTTCAGCTGGTACTTCAAAGGGTTTGAGCTCTTGAGGAGGTACCTGTTAAAACATCCTACTGGAGTGGACATGGAGAAGCTGGATCTGGAGGAGATAGACCAGGAAATGTCTGCTGACGAGGCTGGCCAGTCTTCTGCCATTGTTCCCTTTGCTCGTCAGGATACCCCCGTTGATGATGCTCCAGCTGGTGACGATGCTGCCAACGCCTGACCCTGACACTTATGAAAAATTTTTGTTGTGCTAAATTTTTTTTTTATATATGGGTGCCCATCGTGTTTTCGGGCCAAACCTTTGAACAATTTGCTTGTTTATTTTGACAACGATATTAGCAACCCAGTGTTTATGGGTTTTATTGTGAAAACAAATGGAAATTGCCCTTGGTTTGGGGACCTTTACTGAATATTACATGCTTATTTAGATTTATAACAAGCTTACTTGCATTTCATGATCGTCTATGTATCTGATGAGTTTTGACCTGGCCTCACATGCTGTGCTGAGTACATTGTCGTCAGTAGTTTACATCCGTCAGTGCGGAATCTTACTACTTAGCCATTTTTGGCTTTTCAACAACTTAATTTGTTGTCGTCAGTAGTTTACATCCGTCACTGCGGAATCTTACTACTTAGCCATTTTTGGCTTTTCAACAACTTAATTTGTTGTCGTCAGTAGTTTACATCCGTCACTGCGGAATCTTACTACTTAGCCATTTTTGGCTTTTCAACAACTTAATTTGTTGTCGTCAGTAGTTTACATCCGTCACTGCGGAATCTTACTACTTAGCCATTTTTGGCTTTAGGTGACTTATACCCGTGTTAGGGATATTTCCTTCGTCAGTTACCTTCGGTTGCATACACCTACTCACAGAATAATATCAGCTGAATAGATTCTTTATTGATTTTGATAACAAGTACATTTGAGAGTTACGTCTACTGATGATACTTCTTTAAGTGTTCAATGTTCCATGGCCTCGGGAGTCTTTGTCCGTCCAGAGTCTCAAGGTGGTAGCTTCCCTGTCTGGAGTAATGAATAACCCGGTACGGTCCTTCCCATGTGGGGCCAAGTTTCCCTTGAGTTGGATCTTTGGTCGCCAGAGTTACTTCGCGCAGGACGAGGTCGCCGATGTTGAGTCGTCGGAGTTTCACCCTTTTATTGTAATATTCTGTCATCTTTTTCTTGTAATCTGTTATCCGGCTGCAGGCTTTATCTCTGACTTCGTCCAGACAGTCCAGGTTGACTCGTAGGTGATCGTCGTTGTCTTCCTCGCTGAACATCTCTCGCCTGGTGCTGGTTACTCCGACCTCGACTAGGATCACTGCCTCAGTTCCATAAGTAAGCCTGAACGGGGTTTCTCCCGTCGGGGTTCTTGCTGTTGTTCTGTAGGCCCACAAGACGTTGGGTAGCTCGTCTGGCCAAGAGCCCTTTGCGTCATCTAACTTCGTTTTTATGATTTTGAGTAGAGTCCGGTTCGTCACTTCTGTCTGTCCATTTGCTTGAGGGTGGCCTGGTGATGAGAAATGGTTCTTGATGCCCAGACCAGAGCAGAAGTCCTTGAAGCCTTGGCAGTCGAATTGTCGTCCGTTGTCCGATATGATCGTCCGTGGAATCCCGAATCTGCAGACTATGTTCTTCCATACAAAGTTCCGGATCTTTGCTTCGGTGATAGTTGCCAGTGGCTCTGCCTCAACCCATTTTGTGAAGTAATCTATAGCGACGAGTAAGAATTTTACCTGGCCTTTGCCCAAGGGTAATGGGCCAACGATGTCAATTCCCCACTGTGCAAATGGCCAAGGGGACGCTATCGTCGTCAGTCTTTCGGCTGGCAGTCGTTGAATGTTCCCGAACCGCTGGCACTTGTCACACTTCTTGACGAACTTCATTGCGTCCACCTGCATAGTAGGCCAAAAATAACCTGTTCGCATAATTTTGCTTACCAATGATCTAGGGCCTGCATGATCTCCGCAGATTCCTTCATGGACCTCTCTTAGGATGTACTCAGCGTCTTCTTCGTTCACACACCTTAAATAGGGCATGGAGAAGCCCCTCTTGTACAGAGTGTCATTAAGAATTGTGAATCTGGCAGACCTCTTCTTGATCTTCCTGGCTTCATTTGTGTCTTCAGGGAGGTGTCCATCCTGAAGAAAGGATACAATGGGCGACATCCAGCTACTTGTGCTCTGGATTGCAAAGGTTGAAATTTCTTCTATGCTGGGGTTCTTCTGTTCTTCCATCATCAGGTCTGCATTCGACCCCGTTTCTTTCGACGAGGCTATCTTCGATACTTCATCTGCTGCCATATTCTGGCTTCTGGGAATCTGGATGAACTCTACCTCTTCGAACTCTTGAGTCAAGTGCTTCACCAACCTGAGGTATTTCTGCATTCTTTCTTCCTTTGCTTCGTATTCTCCCTTGATCTGCCCGATTACTAGCTTTGAGTCGTTTTGGACTAACAGGGTCTTTGCTCCAAAAACTTTCCCTAACCTCAACCCCGTCAGAATCCCCTCATACTCGGCTTCGTTGTTCGTCGCCGGGAATATCAGCTGAACTCCATACTTCAATACTTCTCCGTCGGGGGTGGTTATGACGACCCCTACCCCTCCCCGCTTTTGGGCTGACGAACCGTCGGTCTGTATTACCCAAAGTTTGCCCTCACTGGCAAGGCTTTGTTCGTCCGGAATGGTGAACTCGGCGATAAAGTCTGCCAGAGCCTGTGCTTTAATGGCTGCCCTGGGATGGTACTCTATATCAAACTGGCTAAGTTCGATTGCCCATTGGACCATTCTCCCTGCTGCCTCGGGTTTGCTCATGGACTTCTTGATAGGCTGGTCCGTCACTACCCAGATTGGATTTGCCTGGAAATACTGCCTGAGCTTGCGTGAGGCAATTATCAACGCGAACGTGATTTTTTCGATTTTTGGGTACCTGGACTCAGCCCCCTGGAAGGCTTGACTGATATAATAAACGGGGAGTTGTACTCTGTTTTCTTCGCGGATCAGGGCTGCGCTGACGGCTGTGGACGAAACAGCTAGGTATAGATACAGGTTCTCTCCTTCTTTTGACGGGCTCAGGAGAGGTGGATTGCTCAGGTAGCGCTTGAGCTCTTGGAAAGCCGCTTCACATTCGTCGGTCCAGGCGAAGGCCTGCTTCAGGGTCTTGAAAAAGGGGAGGCATTTATCCGTTGCTCTAGAGACGAATCTGTTAAGGGCGGCGATCCGTCCTGTGAGCTTTTGGACCTCCTTGACGGTCTTGGGTGACGCCATGTTGATTATGGCCTGAACCTTCTCCGGATTTGCCTCTATTCCTCTCTGGGATACCATGAATCCCAAGAACTTCCCTGAGGCTACACCAAACACACACTTACTTGGATTCAGCTTCATTTGGTATTGTTTAAGAGTGGCAAATGTCTCACTGAGGTCGTCCAGATGGGTAAGCTCTTCCCTGCTCTTGACGAGCATATCATCCACGTAAACCTCCATATTCCTGCCTATCTGCCCGCTGAACATTCTGTTCACTAACCTCTGATAAGTAGCACCTGCATTCTTTAGTCCGAAAGGCATTACCTTATAGCAGTAGAGGCCTTGGCTAGTGACAAAGGCTGTTTTCTCCTCATCCTCGTCAGCCATTTTTATCTGGTTGTATCCTGAGAAAGCATCCATGAACGTCAATAGCTTGTGCCCGGCTGTGGAGTCTACGAGCTGGTCTATTCTTGGAAGGGGGAAACTATCCTTCGGGCAGGCCCTATTCAGGTCTATGAAATCTACGCACATCCTCCACTTCCCATTTGCTTTCTTTACCAGAACAGTATTGGCCAGCCAGTCTGGGTAGTACACTTCCCTGATGAAACCTGCAGTCAAGAGCTTCTTTACTTCGTCGGCGACTGCCTGATCTCTTTCTGGTGCGAAGACTCTTCTTCTCTGCTTGACGGGTTTCTTCTCTGGGTCTACATTCAACCTGTGTAGGATGATTTCCGGGGATATACCTGGCATGTCGTCATGGCTCCAGGCAAAGACATCCAGGTTTTGCTTAAGAAACTGGACGAGCTTGGTTCTCATTTCGGGGCTCAAGGTCGTCCCTATCCTGGTTGTTTTGGTCGTTTCTCCCTCAATTAGTTGCACTGTTTCTAGAGCCTCCACTTTTTCTTCTTGCTTCTCTTCAATTATCTAGGTGTGGTTTTCCTTTGCGGCCAACACGGCCTGGTAGCATTCTCGAGCTAAGACTTGGTCTCCCTTAACTTCACCAACCCCGTTTTCCACAGGGAACTTTACCTTTAAGCAGTAGGTAGATGTGGACGCCTTCCACTTGTTGAGGGCAGGTCTTCCAATGATGACGTTATAGGAGGAGGGGCAATCCACCACTAAGAAGTCCAGCTGACGGGTCAGTTGCTTTGGGTATGTTCCCACTGTCACTGTTAGCGTCACTATGCCCTTGGGGTAGACCCTGTCACCACTGAAACTGACGAGGGGGGAGTCAAAAGGACGTAGCCTTCTGGGGTCCAGCTTCAACTGTTGAAATGCAGGGAAGTAAATGATGTCAGCAGAGCTACCATTGTCCACGAGGATCCTTTTGGTGTTGAACCCTTCTATGGTAAGCATTATGACCAGGGGGTCGTTGTGGGGCTGTTTTACTCCCTTGGAGTCATTTTCATTGAAAGTCATGTCTTGCTCGGTTCGTCTCTGCTTCAACGGGGGAGTCGTATGGACGCTGTTCACCTGACGTTGATATGCTTTTTGGAGGGACCTGAACGAACCTCCGATGACGGGTCCACCTGTGATTGTCTGTATTTCCCCGACCACATTCTGAGGAGGTTGGGACTGACGGTCACTACCTCGTGATGAAGCCTCGGGTTGGCCTTTGTTCCCGTCTCGAGATCTACTATATTCACCATTCTTTACAAATTTCTGCAATTTCCCCTTTCGTATCAGCTCTTCTACCTGCTCTTTGAGGTCCCGACAGTCCTCGGTGTAATGGCCATGGTCTTTGTGGAACCGGCAGTACTTGTTCTTGTCACGAACATTTGGAGACGAGTGTAACGGCCTCGGCCACTTTAGGTAATGCTCGTCCTTAATCTGCGTTAGGATTTTATCAACAGGCATTACAAGAGGAGTAAATTTTACCGTCCGAGGATTCTTATCTTCTTTTCTTCTACTTCCGTCATTGATTCGGCGATCGGGACGCTCACGCTTTTGCCCCCTACGGTCGTCTTCCTTTCTACCCTTGTCTCCTGGCCTCTCAATGTCCCCGATGGCGGCCAGTGCGTCTTCCGCGTTCATGTACTTCTGTGCTTTGAGGAGCATTTCAGCCATTGTTTTCGGGGGATTTTTTGCAAGCGACGAGACGAGTTCTCTGGTTCTCAAACCAGCCTTAAAGGTTGTTAGCTGCACCTTGTCATCAGCCTCGTCTACTTCCAGAGTCTCCCGGGTGAAGCGTTTCACATATGACCTCAAAGTTTCCCTCTCTCCCTGCCTGATGGTGAGTAAATGATCCGCGGTTCTCTTTGGTCGTTGTCCTCCAATGAAGTGACGCAGGAAGGCATTGCTCAAATGTTCAAAGGTGTCGATGGACGATGTGGGCAGCTTTGTGAACCATTCCCGTGCGGCTCCTTTGAAAGTAGTTGGGAAGGAACGACACAAAATTTCGTCTGGGGGCTGCTGGAGTCCCAGGGTTGTCTTAAATGTGTTAAGATGATCTTGGGGATCTTTTAGCCCGTCAAACGGTTCGAGTTGGGGCAGCCGAAATTTTGACGGCACTGGACAGTCGAGGACGGCCACAGTGAACGGTGAATCTGTTGCCCTGACCAGTCGGTCCACACTCCGTTCTGTTTTTTCTTTGATGGCATTTCTGAGCTCGTCCATCTCCTTCCTCATCTCCTGGAGTATATTCGAGTTCTGCTCAGTTGGAGTGGTAGGCCTTGGATGGTCGATTCTTCTATGACTATCTCCCTCGTCCTCTCGATTTCCCTTGGACCGATGCTCTTCCTGCTGAAGCCTCTGCTTCATTTCCTCATTTTGTTTGGACAATTCCTCGACGGTTGCTGCCAGGGCCTGAATTTGCTGTGCCAAGGCTGCAGAATCTTGATTGGACTCCATATGAAATAAGTATTTGACAGGAAACTACCTTTTCGCAACTGAATGAAAAAATGTCGTTCCCCACAGACGGCGCCAAACTGATGAAGTATGAATTCGTCAGTCACTGAGTGTTGCCAGGCGATGAACTTAGCCTCCTGGAAAGAAGTGTCTTAGAGACGGTCACCGGTGTGGTGCCTGCCACAACACCTCCGATGCTCAAGTTAGAGTCAAGAATGGCACAAGAATAATATCTCAAGATAGCACAAATCTAGCAAAAATATCGTACCTCTTCCATGGGAGAATGTGGAGGATATATATATATATGTTGTTGTAGGTTCTAGCCGTTGTACCATTTATGGAGGCTTAACTTCCCTCCAGGTAACGCTTCCTGGCCTCATCATGTGGCTTTAATTAGGTCCCAACGGTTTGTCCAGCTGGGTCTGTAACTGTCATTGTTATTTACTAAGGGCATTGAATAGAATGTTATACTCGTCAGTCTCGTGTTTCCTCGTCATTGAAGACTCTTCTCGTCGGTATGATTTACCTCTTGCAGGGCCTACTTCGTCAGTCCCATCAGCCTACAACTACTACTTTACATACTTACTTCACTAAAAAGTTGTTTATACGAGTCTGATTCATTAAATTTTTGTACGGTTTAGAATAAATAGTGACTTTTACCTTTAAGAGTATTTACAGTAGATTCATCAAATTTTTGTACTGTTTGGAGAATGAACAATAACTTTTATCTTATCTACCCACTTTTTCAAATATATTTTCCAATAGATTCTCTATCTCATTCTTTATCTCATTTAAATATTATTTCTTCATTCATTATTTTTTTTTTAACAACTACACATCTTTCAACATTTTTTTATTCAACACCAAATTATTATAATAGAAAAAAATGATTTGAAGAATGATGGGCTACTGTTCATTAGCAAAAAAAAATTTCAGATATAAAGAAGCTGCTGGAGCATGAACAGTAGCATATAGAGCATGAACAATAGCATATATTCTCTATATTTTGACTATGCATACTCTGTTGGAGATGCTCTGTTTAAAATTAGGTCTAAAAATGAACACATAAAAGTACCTACATTTCTCAGATACCCCTAACCATAGGAAAATTATTACTTCATGCTAATATAGTACGTAACATGTGAAAAATGTTGATGCTAGGTGTACACCTTTTCTAAGAATATTTGTACATATGATCCGTATGAGTGAAATTTTTTTATGTGGAACAATCATGGTTGTTTAGACGTTTACTTAAAATTATAGGGGAAAAAAAAAAAGAAATTTTTTTTTTTTTAACATTTAGGTCATGGTGCGAAAGCAACTGTCTTCTATAAAAAAAAAAAACAGTAAGTTATTAGTTCAAGTTCGTGAATCAACCTGTTCAAAAAAATTGAAAGTAAAGCTGTCTTTCACAACTTTTTTAGACCCTGCAAAAATGAGAGATTTATTTATTGGATACAACTTTTTTTTTTTTTTTTTTACTTTAAATATTTAGTTATCATTACTCAGAAGTCAGAAATATGTGCAGTGGCAACCTCGACCCATATTATTGAACGGAGGCAGTATCAAATATCAATTACTTTGTACCCACCACAGCCATCCCCACCCCCTTCTGGCCTTTTCTTCTTTTTGTACCAACATAACAGCTATCCAACAAAGACAGAAAAGAAAGCATAAAATAGCTACTAATATGTCACCCGAGGACGTGGATGACATTATTATAACTAGCTTATTAATTCCTAAACATGTGTAAATGAACTTTTCACATGCTAAAATAATCACAAGCTAAATAAATTCCCACATGCTTAAATCTTCTTCTTTTTTTTTTTTCTTTTTTTTTTTTGATAAATAAAGATTATATTAAGAGGAAAGAGAGAGGGAGGGCTCAAACCCATCTCTAACTTTCGAATAAGAAACTCATTAAGAAGAAAAGAAGTGACAATAGGTCCATCCCATTTACAAAAAGAAGCCCAACAAACTAAATTGTGAGCAAAGTAATTAAAGCTTTTGAATTAAAAAAAAAAAAAAAAAAAATCCCAACTCTAAAGGGATTTCAAAGAGGAGGAAACAATAGACATAAAATCCAACAAGAAATCTGGCATAGCATCCAATATGCCTAAATCAATTAGAGCATGTTTGGATGCAGTGAGTTTTGAGTGATATGATCCTGTTTTCATCACTCATGATCCAAAATTGGTGGGGCCCATGGAAGAGCAGTTGTTTGGATGATATCACTCATGATCCGTGACTCAGTTTTGGTGACTCTGTGACTCAAAAAAATGAGTGATGAAGAGGGAAAGTGAAAACACATTTCACCTGTTTTCATAACTCATTTTCCGTTACTCAGTGGCAAGTTTGTAATATTGCTGAGATTGTGGCCCCTTTGTGGGACCCGCGTCAGGGACATGTCTACATCAAGTCCTCAGCACCAACGACTTTCTCCTTCTTCTTTCCCCTTTCTCCTTCTCCCAGCAACAAACCAACATTTCTTCAAAAAACCCAGCAACTGTGAAGAATGAAACCCAACAACCAAAGACTACCCTCCACTGGATTTGCAGAGTTCTCTGTATCTCCTTGGCAAGATCAAAATTTTTTGAAGGTGAAGAAGCTGAAGAAGCCGCCGATGACTTCACCCGCCACCAGTCCACCGCTCCCTAAATTTTATTTTACAAAACCTTAAAAAACAAAAACCAAAAAAACCAACCCCACAGTAGACCAAGAACCCAGATTCCAAAAACCCATATGCACACAACCCAGATTGGATATCTTTCTAACCCACATGTACAAAATTATGAAAATTAAAACAGTAACTTACAGAGGTCAGTGGGTTCGGGAAAAAGAAAAAAAAAATCAAGAAAAAAAAGTAACTTACAGAGGTCAGTGGGTTTGGTGGTTCTTCAAAAAATGAAACCCGAAGAATCCGAAATTAACAAAAACGAAGAAAGTACAGCCAAAAAAAAAAAGGGAAAAGAAAAACGAAGCGTTCAGTTACCGAGTCAAAGAACCGAAGATCAGTGTGAATCTAGAACAGCGATCAAAGAGCTCTGAATCCGAAATCGAGAGCAGAAAATTAAGCGGCAGTGGCGGCGGATCGGCGGTAGAGCTTGTCGAAGACGTGGAGCGCGGTGACGAAGTCGATGAAGCAGAGGCTCATGACGAGCACGACAGTCGGCGAGATCTTCAGGAAGGAGGATGAGCGGATTCTGTGTTGGATTTTGGTGGTATCTCCAGAGGTTTTGGGCGGCGTCTCCGACGGCTGGGGCTGAGTCCTAGCCGGTTTGGAGGTTTGGGTATTTGTGGGTTTTGAAATGAACATCTGTGGGTACTGAAGGGGAAGAAAATGAAACAAAGAGAGTGGGGGTGAGGCGGGTAGGCTAACAGAATTTATGACAAGTGCTCAGGCATGGGTCCCCAAAAAGTAAAAAAAATTGAGTGACGAGAAATTGAAAATATGTGCCAAACAAGGGGGTAAAGAAATTGAGGTATTTTAAGTGATGAGTGATGAGTGATGAATGATGAATGATGAGTGACGAAAATTGAGTAATGAGTGATGAGTGACCATTTTTTTAAACCAAACAAGCCCTTAATCACTTGTCTTGTCAATTTTTAGGAAAAATTACACTTTATCACCCTAAAGTATGTCCTAAATTACACTTTGCACCCTAAACGATTCGAATATACGATTTGTACCATAAACTATGATCCTTGTTACACTTTGCACCATGATGTTAGTTTTACTGTTAAGTTGGATAAAAATAGTTTATCAAAAAAAAAGTTGGATAAAAATATGAATCATGTGACTTGCATGTGTGTATTGTTTAAGTGGCACAAACTTAAAATACCAAAAACCCCTCTTTCCAATTAGTTAAAAACAATTGTTTTCTCTCTCTCTCTCTCTCTCTCTCTCTCTCCAAATTAAAAATCCTAAATTAAAATCATCTTCCTCTCTCTCTCTCTCCAAATTAAAAATCCTAAATTAAAATCATCTTCAACACTATCATTGCTCTACCACCGTGAAACCACTGCTCAAAAGAAGCCCTAAATCCCTAAAAGAAACCGTCAATTTGTAGTTGAAAGTATGATGAAAGTCAAAAGCTAAGGTATTGCCCTTTTACCTATTCTACGAATCCCTATTCTATGAGGTAGGTTCTATGAAGCATGGTATATATTTAATATGGAACAAAAGACAAAGCACTGAAACTTTTGGACAATAAAATTTTACTATGCGGTCAAAGTATGGATTAGTGTTCTTTGAAACAACCTATATATTTCTGCGACGCCTATTCTATATTGCAAAATTTCAACATCAATCAACAGATGGCCAGTAAAGAAGCCAAATTTCTTACATTGTCGAGGTGACAAAGATCATGCCTCTTACAAAACTTTCAAGCTACTTGTTGCGGTAGTGGAATAGTGGTGGTATTGAAGATGGTTTTGATTTGGGAATCTAGGGTTCTAGGGATTTTGATTTGGGGAGAGAGATTAAAAAAAAAAATTGTTTTTAACTGATTGGAAAGAGGAGTTTTTGGTCTTTTAAGTTTGTGTCACTTAAGAAATACACACATGTAAGTCACATGTTTCATATTTCCATCCAACTTAACGGTAAAACTAACATTAAGGTGCAAAATGTAACAAAAGTCATAGTTTAGGGTGCAAATTGTACATTCGAATAGTTTATAGTACAAAGTATAATTTAAGGTATAGCTTAGGGTGATAAAGTGTAATTTTTCCAAAATTCTATATTGAATCATTGATTTAACACTTATCTCAAATAATTGTGCACATTTTCATAAAAATAGCTTTGCTTGGAGGTACAACTTGTCCATACCGCTTTGCTTCAAATGGAAATGTTTGCTCCAAATGCACTAAACTAACCAAGGCTCGCCCTCTAAAAGAAACTTGTCCTCAAGTTTAACATTTGATTCATCAATATACTTCACATGATCCGCCATATCCATAACTTTATTCTCCATCAATACCAATCTTGTTAAAAAATTAACACATAAAAGTTCTTACATTTCTCATAAACCCCTTACCATAGGAAAATGATTACTTCATGCTAATAGTGTCCATATCATGTGAAAAATGTGGAAGCTAGGTGTCCCTTTTTCTAAGAATATTTGTACATATGATCTATTTGTAAATATGATCCGTATGAGTGTGAAATTTTTTTATATGAAACCATCATTATCATTTAGACTTTACTTAAAAATATAAAAGAAAGAAAAATAATAAGTTTTAACTTTTGGGTGTTGGTGTGAAAGCAAGTGCATTTCATCTAAAACAGCAAGTCACAAGTTCGAGTTCGTGAATTAGCCGCTTCAAAAAATTAAGAGCTAAGCTGCATACCATAAAATTTCTCAAACCTTGCAAAAATGAGAGATTTGGGTATTGGATATGACCCTTTTTTTTTTTTTTTAAATTAAATATTTAGTTGTTATTACTCTGAAATATGCATAGTGACAACCTCAACATAAATTATTGAACGGAGCCACTATCAATTACCTTGTACCCACCCTGCATCTATCCCCACCTCCTTCTGGCCTCTTCTTCTTTTTGTACCTATGCAAACAAACAAAAAAATAAATAAAAATTGTTCAACAAAGAAAGAAAATTGGAGAAAGTGAACAGATGTCATAAGGGCATTAATTTAAGAAATATTTTTAAAATCTTTTTATGAGAAAAATAAAAAATAGCAATTAATTTTTTTAACAATCTTTTATGTTTCCCATTAAAGTTGTATCAAAATTTTTTAAAAATAATTTATTAACAATTTTTCTAAGAACACCTTTTATTAAGACCCAAGAAAAGAAAACCCAAAATAGCTAATAATATGTCACCCAAGGACAAAGATGACATTATTATGACTTGATAATTAATTCATAAACATGTGTAAATGAATTTGTCACATGCTGAAATAATCACAAGCTAAATTGATTCCCACATGCCTAAATCAATTAAGCACTTGTATAATCAACTTCTACATTATGACTAGCTAATTAATTCATTTTTTTTAATGAGAGACTAGCTAATTAATTCATAAACACGTGTAAATGAATTTGTCACACATGCTGAAATAATCACAAGCTAAATTAATTCCCACATGCCTAAATCAATTAAGCACTTTTCTAATCAACTTCAACATTGATTTAGCACATATCTCAAGAGCACATGTTCATAAAAATAGTTTTGGTTGGAGGTACAAGTACAACTTGTCCACCGTCCATAACGCTTTGCTACAAATTGAAATGTTTGCTCCAAATGCGCTATACCAAGGCTCCCCTCTCTAAAAGAAACTTGTCTTCAAGTTTAACATTTGACTCATCAATATACTTCACAAGATCCGCCATTTCCTTAACTTTATTCTCCATGAACGACCAATCTTGCTCATCTCGATTGTGGGTTTGGGATCGACTCTCTCCTTCTTCAGCAATGGTATTGGTTAAGTCTTAGTGGTCTAAGGTACTGTAATGAGGGCACATTCATTGGGAATTCTCTTCATTTGGTCTTTCACATCATCAAATATTTGCATTTATGTCAAAATATGAATTCATTATCATGTATTAACAGGTTCAAATTATACCTGATGTAATTTAGTCAATGTTACCGGACAAAATGGGCTTTTGCCCTTTTCAACCAAATTAATTAGCCTTATGCCCTCCATCCCAAACTAAATAGAGAAATGCCCCTCTTTTAAAACTCGATTTTTGATAAATCGAGTTATAAAAAAAAAAAAATCTGGAGCCCTATAGCGGCGTTTTTAAGGACCTATAGTGATGTTTTCAAGACCTATAGTGACGTTTTTTAACTCGACTTCCATTAAATCGAGTTATAGGCAATTTTTTTAATTTTTTTTACCTATAACTCGATTTCATATAAATCGAGTTACAAAACGCCACTATAGGTCTTGAAAAACGTCACTATAGGTCTTTAAAAACGCCGCTATAGGACCTAACTCGATTTATCAAAAATCGAGTTTTAAAAGAGGGGCATTTTCCTATTTAGTTTGG
>CM032326.1:34699064-35019867 GCA_019022515.1 Quercus aquifolioides
GAGATAACAAGGGAGAAAGAGGGAAGGGTAGGTTGAGGCTTGTGAGGAAAGAGGTTAGAGGGTTGGGTTGTCAAGAAGCAGTGTTTGAAGCAATACCTAGTAGGAGTGCAAGGAAACCCACTAACAAATAAATTGGGAGCCCAAATTTCCATCCCTAGAGGAAGTACCATTGGGTTTGGGAATCACAATAACAAAATAAAATGGTTAAACCTACATTGACAATAGATTAATTTCACTTTCTTAATGACCCTCTTAAAAAAATTCCACGGAGTCTGATAACACTAAGACTGAAGATGCATGAGTACAAGTACATGGATACAATATTTCTTGAAAAACTTAGGGTATGATATGTCAGGGATACATTTATTAATTACTTATTAAATATATTTTATATATATATTGTTAAGCATTTATTTTTCATACATTATTAAACATATATCAATTTAAGAGCAATAATGGATAATAAAGCGAATCTATAGGCATTAACTAATGTTTAGAATACAAACCAATCCAAATGAGTAAATAAAGGATAGCTAGATAAATGTTCAATATTGAAACTAATATATAAAAAAATATAAATTAAAATTCATACAAGTTTGGGCTATCTCTCACTATCAAGGATTGAGTTACAAAGGTATTCAAGTTGTATCACAAGTGTATCCTAGATGTATTGACACTTTTCTTTTCAAAAAAAAAAAAAAAGACTTGGATATGTATCTTAGAGGTATCCAATATGATACCGGTACATTATGTATTGAATACGGGTATGCGAGGAAAAATTGAGTATCTACACATCCATCCTAGCCTAAGGCCCTTTTGAATTGATAATTAAGAACTTAATTTATAATTATCTATGCAATAATATTATGGGCACAACCATTTCAATACCAAATTTTACAATTTTTTGACTTATATAATTGTGAATGGTCTATGAAAAGTGATAGATTGCATAGTTAGATCACATTCGAAAAAGTTAATAAGTTGTGAAATTGTGTGAGATATTAAGTGTGTTGATAGATTGAAAGAATTATTTATTCTAAAATAAAATAAAATGTCCTGACAAACATTGTAGATCTCGCCCCCAAACCCAAAGAACTCTCATCCACCTTTTCAAACACGATTCAGACCCAAAGGAAGTCGACTCGAGTCATCAAAGGGTGCAAACAAAATATATGATAGAAGATTAGATTACTACTCTCCTCTCGCAAGTTTTTTTTTTTTTAGAATTTCAATCTATGGCGTCCGCATCATCAGACCAAGATACCAATCAGTTTTTTATGTAGACAGAGATTGAACCACAGATCTCTTATTTAACCATTAAAAACTTTATCAGTTGAACTAACTGAAACTCACCTCTCTTCTCTCAAGTTAATAACCCAAGTGGCACCAAAAAAAAAAAAAAAAAAAAAAAAAAAAAAAAAAAAGAGTCAAGTGGCAATAGTAGTGTAATACTAGTGGTTAGTCGTTAGGTGGAAGTGCCAACTCATCCACCCCCTGTTTTTTTTTTTTGTTTTTTCTCAATTAAACAAACAAAAAACCCAAAACCCCAAAAAACCCAAACCCCGTCTTCCTTTCTCTTTTTTCACTTCACAGTCCCACTCCTTATCTCTTCTTCTACTTTCTTTGTTTCTTCTCCTCTCTGAGAAAACAAAGAAAGAAAGAATGCATTCCTTCGCCGCTCCGACAACCCACCTTCATTCCACAACCCCAGCTCTTTCCTCCCGACGGCGCAAATTGCCTTCTCCCTCCTCCTCAAAACGCACCGTTCAATGTCACATTTCCCCTTCCTCTTCTCAAAACCCTAATAATACTAAACCCCTCAAATCCTCTTCTCCCTTCAAACCCCTCTTCAAAACCCTCGCCGCCTCCTCCGCCGCTGCTCTCCTCTTCCACCTCCGCTCCCTCCCCTCCCCCTTCTCCTCCGGAGGAGGTGGGTGGTGGCTCTAACGGTGGTGGGGCTTTGGAGGCAACGGCGGCGACGGGAGCGGAAGCGATGGTTTCAACGATTTCTGGAACAAACTCTTGTCTCCGGCGACAGCCAACGCCGACGAGCCCCAAAACCAGGACTGGGACGCCCATGGCCTTCCCGCCAACATCGTCGTCCAGCTCAACAAGCTCAGCGGCTTCAAGAAGTACAAAGTCTCCGAGATCCTCTTCTTCGATCGCCGCCGCTACACCACCGTGGGAACCGACGACTCTTTCTTCGAGATGGTCTCTCTCCGGCCAGGCGGAACCTATACGAAATCGCAGCTCCAGAAAGAGCTCGAAACCCTAGCCACTTGCGGAATGTTCGAGAAAGTCGACATGGAAGGGAAAACCAATCCGGACGGCACGATTGCCGTCACCATTTCCTTCGCCGAGAGCACTTGGCAATCGGCCGATAGGTTCCGGTGCATCAATGTCGGTCTAATGGCGCAATCGAAGCCGATAGAGATGGACGCCGATATGACCGATAAGGAGAAGCTAGAGTACTATAGGAGTTTGGAGAAGGATTACAAGAGGAGGATCGAGAGGGCGAGGCCGTGTTTGTTGTCGCCGCCGGTGCATAGAGAGATAATGCAGATGTTGAGGGATCAAGGGAAAGTGAGTGCAAGGCTTTTGCAGAGGATAAGGGACCGGGTTCAGAAGTGGTACTATGACGAAGGGTATGCGTGTGCTCAGGTTGTGAATTTTGGGAATTTGAATACCAAGGAGGTGGTTTGTGAGGTGGTGGAAGGTGACATTACTCAGAGTAATATTCAGTTCTTGGATAAGCTTGGAAATGTTGTTGAAGGGAACACCCAGGTTGCTGTGGTGAAAAGAGAAATGCCCAGACAGGTATTTGCATTTTTATGTTCTCTACTTCTGATGTAATGGGTATTTGCCTAATTGGTTGTTTTCTTGGATTTTAGTATGAAAACTTCGCATTTAAAGTTGGTGATTTTTTATTTGTTTGAATGTTTCTGTGTAATGGGTAATTACCTAATTGTTGGTGTTTGGATTAGCTTTTTGCTGAAAGTTGGCAAAATTATACAGTTGTAACTAGAGTGAGGCTCTAGAAAGCTGTACATAAGCAAATAAACCGAAAAGCTAACCCAAATTCACACCTTGATTTCAAGTCACGGCCTTTTTCTATTTGGAAAATGATTTTAGAGTGACTGATTTCAAACTTTAGGAGGGTGATTGGCTTTAAAATTGTGTGATTTTGTTTTGAACGTTAAATGGGCGATTCATAGGTAAAAGAGATTGGATGGATGATTGATTGGTTGTTTATTTCTGTTGGTGAATGTTTGTACCGGGATGACAGCTTCGACCGGGCCAAGTTTTTAACATTGAGGCAGGGAAGCAAGCTCTAAGGAACATAAATTCTCTAGGTCTGTTTTCGAACATTGAGGTGAACCCACGGCCTGATGAGAAGAATGAGGGAGGCATAATTGTTGAGATAAAGCTTAAAGAACTAGAACAGAAGAGTGCCGAAGTTGCTACAGAATGGAGTATTGTTCCTGGACGTGGAGGGCGTCCCACTCTGGTATACTTGTCTGTCTGATTATATCTCTGCTCTCTGCAGTCTGCCCCCCACAAATCATCAAATTTTTGGGGTTACAGTTTTGAAGGTCTCATTGTATTTTCTTCTTTCTTGTGTATGTCGCATGTTTAGGCTTCATTACAGCCTGGTGGAACTATTACTTTTGAACACCGGAATCTCAGTGGGCTAAACAGATCCATTATGGGTTCAGTGACTACCAGCAACTTCTTGAATCCCCAGGTAAGCTTACTTTAATGTAAAACTATCTTTCTCTATTTTGTTCTATGATTGATTTAGTTTCATCTGTGGAAGATCCTGTACTGTGCAATGTTCTGATATCTTCTCTCCTCAGGATGATCTTGCTTTCAAACTTGAGTATGCACATCCTTATTTGGATGGCGTGTATAATCCACGCAACCGAACTCTGCGAGTGAGCTGCTTCAACAGCCGGAAACTGAGTCCGGTCTTCACTGGTGGGCCAGGGGTGGATGAAGTCCCCCCTATATGGGTTGATCGAGCTGGAGTTAAGACTAATATTACAGAGGTATTGTTTTGTGGTTTTATGTTTATTGGTTTGTTATGTGAGCAATTTTCAGTAAATTTTATGGTGATGACTCAAATGTATATTATCATTATATGCCTAGCAGAATTTCACCCGGCAGAGCAAATTCACTTATGGACTTGTAATGGAAGAGATAACAACACGTGATGAAAGCAGTCATATCTGTCCAAATGGCCAAAGAGTGTTGCCCAGTGGAGGAATTAGTGCAGACGGACCTCCCACAACCCTCAGTGGTACTGGCATTGACCGAATGGCTTTTTTACAGGCAAACATTACACGTGATAACACCAAGTTCTTAAATGGAGCTATAGTTGGGTCAAGGAACGTATTTCAGGTGAGTTTAGCTTCTAGTAACATGTAGCTTTATTTTTATTTGCAAATGCCTTCTACTTCTATTTTGGTTTGAAAAGACCTTGGAAGGAAGAAAAATGCATAAAAGATCTTTAGGAAGGAAGCCATATTAGCAGGATCATCTTATTTCCAATCAATTTTTGTCAGGAGCCTTCTTTTTCTTTTTAGTATTTTGATAGTTTCTGATGAGTCAAAAGGACTTCTGTCCTTGTTTCCAGCTATTTCACAAGTGTTCAATGGATATCATAGTTATTATGATGGTTGGAGTTGTGAACAATTTGAATTAGAAGTTTTTGCTCTATACGTGAACATTGCTGTCCGCCAGTTTGCCAAATTTTCTATACTACACATCTTGGTTTGTCAATTTTTCTACACTTCATCTTATTTCCTATCTATTGAGCATATTTCATGTATAAACTGCAGGTAGACCAAGGCCTTGGCATTGGCAGCAAGTTTCCATTCTTCAACCGCCACCAGCTAACATTGACACGATTTTTCCAGTTGAAGGATGTGGAAGAAGGTGCTGGTAATCCTCCACCACCTGTCCTTGTCCTTCATGGCCATTATGGTGGCTGTGTTGGAGACCTTCCAAGTTATGATGCTTTTACCCTTGGAGGTCCCTATTCTGTGAGGGGTTACAACATGGGTGAGATAGGCGCCGCCAGAAACATCCTTGAGGTAGGAATTATGGGAGAGATATTTGATTAAGCAGTCCTATAGATGTAGTCATCCTAAAATGCTCAAATGTTTCAAAGAGATAGATTATAAGCAATTAAAAGAGCTTACTATCTATATCCTATGGATGCAAAATATGATTATGGTTATGATATTTGTACTGCTACATGGGTAAAAAAATACTGATTCTGTGTCCTAACATTTCCTACAGCTTGCAGCAGAGCTACGGATACCCATAAAAGGTACACATGTGTATGCATTTGCAGAACATGGCAATGATCTGGGAAGTTCAAAGGATGTCAAGGGAAACCCAACAGAAGTCTACAGACGGCTGGGTCATGGGTCTTCATATGGTGCTGGTATAAAGCTAGGTCTAGTCCGAGCTGAGTATGCTGTTGATCATAACTCCGGCACTGGTGCATTGTTCTTCCGATTTGGGGAGAGGTTCTGAGATGCAATTGGTTTCAATTTTTTCCCCTGATTACATTATGGTCGTTAGGTTTTGGTATAATTTGGAGTTGTACGTTAGCAGAGGCTTTTTAAGATGCTTGAAACTAATATATATGATTCAATTAGAGTGGAAGTATGTATTTTTGTTTTTGTTTTTGTTTTGGTTTGTATTATTTTTGGTGACTGATTTTGATGAACTATATCTGGTTCTCAAAGAACTAAGAGTTGTGAGAAGATCAACATGCTGGATAGTATAGATGAGTACTTAATAAATATTCTTATTTTACTGCAGTGCTCTGTATGATAGAAGCCTAAACCATGTGAATAAGTTAAAGAAGTATATCACTGATGCATGGTCGTTCTCATTATTGAATGCTTGGGTTGAATCCACTGTTACAATGTTAGCAGCATGTCATAAATATCCTTTCTCAGGGTTACCTTCCTAGAACTAGAATATGGATTGGGGTGCTGTCACTTACTACCCTTTTTGTTTAACAGCAAAAAGAAAAATAGGGTTTGGGACTTGGGAGGGTTAACCGTCTGGCTGGAGTGAAATCAACCTTCATTTTTTTGGTAAACAGCTTCTAAAAGCCTATTTCGGTTAGATGCTGTTTTATTGGATTCAAAGTCTCAATGCAGCCCTATGTTATAATTGAAAGTTGAAACGATAGCAACACGTTAATAGCCTTAGAAAACAACCTTGCCCTTAACACAAAAGGGAAGAGTCTGAAAGAGAGGAAGGTAGGGAATACCATTTGTGAAACAATTTTCATTGATATCCTCACTTGCTATCTCTTTAAGAGTCAAAAGTGGAATTTTATTTTCAAATTGTTCTACTAGTGTCTGAACATAACATTGTAGTAGCTTTTGCAAGCGGAAAAAAGAAAAAGAAAAAGTAGATTGATTTCTTTGGCCGATTAAGTACAATTAATGCTTAAAGAGAGCAGCAGATGTACAAGCTTATTTCTCGCTAGTCCAATATCTCAAGTCTATGCAGTCCTTGCATATATTCCCTCCAAAACTCTTTTATAAAAAATTATAGCTGTAATTTTCGTTACTTCAAAAAAAAATTATAAATAAAAAAGAAGAGAAATTAAAGCTATAAAATGAGTCAAGTCAAATTGAGTATTAAAGTTAAATTAGTTCATTTATTTATTTTTTTCAAACACGAACTGTAGGGGGTGGATTCGAGCGCTCTCTAAGGATTGAGAGAGTGGGCCCAAGCCCAACTAACCCTTCAATAAATTTGTAGAGTATGGGCTCAAGAGCTAGGCCTCAGTAAAGAAGGCAACGGCCATGCATGGTTGTACGTGGTTACTAACAACTAGAACATGGGTTTAGACACACAATGTAGCTCCTCGGACGTGCCTTATGGAGCTGGGAACTACTGTTATCTCTTTTCAGAAGGGTTACAAGAGTTGAGAGAGAATACTTTGCTACAGTATTCCTTTTTCTCTGGTTTTTTACCCGTCCCCCTCACAAGAGGGATTTTTACATTATATACTCCTCACTCAGTTGATCCTAGCCCTACATTTGTTGCTCAATCCGGTTTCCACTCGAGTGCCTGTCCCATCAGCCGCATTCCCATACCTCCAGTGGGTTGCAGCGCTCAAGACGGCACTGTTCAGAGGTCCTATCCTCATTAATGCGGCCAGAGCGTTAGTTGAGGGCATTTAATGTGGAGGTGACAGTTCGCCTGGGACTTGCTCCTCCGCCATGCTTCAATGTCCGGCAATTGGTTCTTGTTATTTGCTCCTTGGGTGCTTGGGGAGACCCCCCTTAAAGGTGTGACGTGTGCCCACTTTCTGTCCTCGGCATACCGAGGATGTAACCATCCTCGGCAACGCTCCTTGGGTCCTGGGCATGGGCCTTTGGGCCTGGCCTGGAGTGGGCCGGGGCTGCTGACTTATTCTGGCCCCACACGAACCAAATTCAAGTTCATCAGTCATCACCTATCATTTATTTATTTTTTTCAAACACAAACCAATTCAAGTTCATCACCAAGTTAGCTTGCATGTTCAAGTTTAATCCATTTTCTTGTTGAACTAACTTGAGCTTATTTATTTGATTAAATTGTTCTTTCTCCATATATAGTAGACACCATGACTCAAATATCCCCTTCACAAATCTATATTAATAATTAAAATATAATTGAAATTATATTATTTGAGTTAAATAGATAGACTAATTTTCGTCTATACTTATTGTGGGAAGTAAAAGAATCCTCGTCCAAGCCTTAGGCCCAATAATTGACTGGGCCACGGGAACGAACTGGCCCAAGCCTATATGCTTGAAGGAGTCCCAGAGGGCAACAGGTTGTGAGAAAGAGGAAGCTGAACCATTCCCCATATCCAAGAGAGGAAAACATCACGGGAAAAAGGCTCCTGTGGTGAAGGTGAGGGACAAACCTTACTAGAAGCAAGGCGCACGGATGATTCGCATGTAGCTCCTAGACGGTGCCTAGTTCCGCGGGAAACTTCTAGAACACACAAGAAGGTTGAAGATTTTTACCTCTGTACGGGGTATGGCCTCAGGCCCATTGGGCCTCGGCCCGAACATTCTCAAGAACCAAAACTGAGCCCAAACCTCATAGTAATTCCATATCATTTTTGAGTGCATGATAGACAAGCCCATGTCCGGCCATTTATGATCTGTTCGGGAGTGCGTTTGCCCAGAATAACATACCTCCCCGGTTGGTCGGTATTGCCTTGGGGAGTATCGCTACCAAGCGATCTTTTGGAGGCGGAAATCAATTTCAATGCCACTACCACCGTTTCCAGTGGGATATATTCCATGTCAGGAATAATCACATCATGAAACCACCACAAACCTCAAGCTATAAATAGGTGAATTGAGTAAAGAAGGGGGGTTGGCAATTCTGGAAAGAAAAAGGGAGAAAAGAGAGAGAAAGAGAGCAAATTAGGGAAACCAGGGAAGAGAGTAACCCGGAGAGGAAAGTAAGGGTGTTTACTGGGGTTAAGGGAAATTATAGTGTCACACGGGGTGGAATTGCACTTAGTATGAAACACTAGGCCTACACCTAGGCCCGGTCCTTTTGGTTGAGGTTGGGTACCCACAACCTCTACATCAATTTGGGAGCCCTCACCTAACCTCTACTGCATTAATTACATCTGAGACAGCTTGAACAAAGAAAATATCCCCCAAAAGACACAGCTCAAGGATAAGGGAGGGGAGGAAACCGATAAAGTAAGGAAAAATATCTCTGAGTGTTTAGCTGGCAATAGGACAACTGTAGGGATAAAAATAAGGAGTGTCTATAAATAAGGAGGAAGAAGCAGAATAGAGGAGGTTCTTTTTTGGTCTGGAGAAAAAAAATGAGACAACCTAGGAAAAAGAGAGAGAATGTATAACACCACGGGGATAAGTGAGGAACCAGGATGTAATACTAGTAATACCATGGTAACATGTACTTTGTCAATGAAATCAACTATTTGAGCTTCGAGTGTTTATTCCCAGTCGTTCTATTATAAATAGATTGTGTGAGACTTGTTAACTGTAATATGTGCAGGTCCACGAGGCCCAGTTTTTGTCCGCCCACACTTATAAATTAGATTTATCAACCTTGTATTATTAAAAATTATATGTGCACTATTTATATTATTAAAATATTACAAATAATAATCCGATATGTTACATGCTTATTTACAAAATTGAAAATTACACAATTCAATCTCAAATCTATGTATATGAGATTTCTCAACCAAAAAAAAAAAAATATATATATATATATATATATATATGTATGTATAACACATATTATTATACTCAGGGTCCGTTTGGATACAGCTGAAAACTGAAAACTGAAAACTGAAAAATACTGTAGCAAATAATTTTTAAATGTGTAAATAGTACCGTGGGACCCATTTTTAATGAAAAAGTTGCTGAAAAGTAAAATTTGTGGATCCATGAACAGTAAAAATTGTGTGAAAAAGTCACATGTTGCGGCTACTGTTCATTAAACAGTAGCCACAACAGTATTGCTACAGTAAAAAATGGCTGGGAAAGCGAAACGCGTGAAATGAGAAAAAAAAAAAAAAAAAAAAAAAAAAAAAAAAAAAAAAAAAAAAAACTGAAAACGCCAACGCCAACGCCTAACGCGCTGGCCAAACGGACACTTAAAATCAAGCTCATACTCACAAGCTTGTACAAGAACATATTTTTATATTTAAATTGAAATCGTTTCAAAATTGAGCTTAAACCTAAGCTTGAGCATGGATTATTTGCTTAATAAATGAATATAAAAATGCTTATGAGTTGGGCCTAAATTGTTTATAAACAGTGTGATTCATTTACAACAATATTTGAGAGGAATATGATTTAGGCCTTAAAAGCCATTTTAAGATATTTAAAAATGACACTGCACAACATTTCCTCTACATGTTTAAGGTGGCAAACAAACTTGGTCTTCACCTTTAACATCTGCTGACCATGGATCAATGTAAAGCTGCATTTCCTGCTATAAACCCAATTCCTTCTTCAACTGAGCAAGACTAGCTTCTATATCGTTAATATTGTCCTCAATGCTGCTCTCCTCTCCTGCTTTCTCTTTACTAACCCTACCACTTCTCTCTGTCCCAGATGTTCTAAAAGAACTGTCTTTCTTAGGTCCTTCACTGCTATTATATGCTTCTTCATCAGTTATGTTGAGTTCCTTCTCAAGAAATTCCACAAATTCTTCTCCAATTTCCTATCAAGTGCAAATTTACAGAATATAAGATAGTTTTCCTCCACTGGGACTCTTCCTTATAGATTACACAAGTTTTTATGAATACATCATATTTTAAATATCTATATTGTGCGTGTGTGTGTTTTATAAATTAAATCTGTGAAGAAAGTTTTGAGATGATTATGTTCATGTATACATTGTAACTGATAAAGACAATAATGTCTCACCGCCAATTCTTCCCATAGGCTTTTTGGCTTTCCTTGTGAAGCAGCATTTACTTCCCAATTCCGGAATTCTTCTTGAAGATCTTTAAAGAAGTCCTCTGTAACATCAAATCCAGAATTAGAGCACCTTGATGAAGTAAAATTGCAGCATCAAGGGGAAAAGTAAACACATGCCAAACAAGATTTATGGATAATGAAAGTTGGCTTTATGGCCTATATGATGTCTAACAGAGAGGACAAATCTACCTATTGTTATTTGAACATCCCTCAAAAAATTACCTGCAGCATAAAGGGCTTAATTATAAGAACATAGAGAATAGAGAATAAATCTAACTCTGAAAAAGGATTAGATAGACAACAAGGAGAAGGGCAGAAAATCTTTTCTTTGACCATTTGGAGGACTAACAAAGAGGATTTTTTTTTTTTTTTTTTTTTAAATGGTTTTTGCAGAAGACATAAAAAGGATGGATGACATGCAGGGAAGCCAGGTGTAATGGCTATGAGGAAATCAAAGGTAACGCGGACATGGACCACTAGAGTCCACCAAACAAGAAGAATAATATGCAGATGACATAAAAAGGCAGCGAGTCTATTGATCTAAAGGTTCATTAGGAAATTCCTTTCATTATAAATTTGTTCAAGTTGTTGATCCAAATATATTAGTCAATCTAGACACTCTTTTAATTCCTTCTTGTTGAAGAATGCAGTTACTTGGATGGTTAGGATAAATTTTACAGGTCCATTGCAAGTTATCTCCTTCGGTTAAGGTTCCACTTAACCCGCATGTCACTCTGCCAGCCACATAGTGACATGTCAGTGGCAGAAAGGCCAATGACATCTAGGTCAATTGGTACTTCTTGTTATTTCCAACAGAGATTTCCAAGGTTTAAATCCCCTTTCTCTGCAGAAAATGTACAAAAAAAATTAAAAAAATGAAATGGTGAATTTCATTTTTTAAAAAGGGCAGTCTTGCAACCATTGAAAGGGAATGCATCGAACTAGACACCCTTCATCATGTAAATACTAAGTATAAATTAGAAAATAGGCTTCCATGTTCATACAAACTTTTTAAATCCTGCCAAATCAGTTAGATTTTAATAGGATTATAAGTTTTTACCAAAACCATAAAATTCTTCATCTTGTGTTTTTGTACTTTCGCTTCTTTGAGCATCTGAGTAGGAATAATCAGATCTGTGATTTCCAGTGTTATATTTCCTCCTAGATTCAGAACTCATCAACGTATTGTATGCATGTTTAATCCTCATAAATTTCTCCTTTGCATTCACCTGTGCATCAAAATTTTTATTAGCACCATCTATCAACATACACGTTAAAGAAGCAGATTTAGGTTAGAAATTTAAACACGCTTTACCAACTGCATGCAAACTATGAACTGGTGTAGTGTACTCCTAATTATTTGTGTCAAGAAATAATAAACTAGAAAAGGTAGCAGCACAATAAAACTCAAGAATGAAAAGTATTGTTGTACAAGATAAACTGCCAAAAAAAAAAACACAATATGCTATGAAGAGGTAAGGACTTTTTCCTTCATCTTTTAAAGCATCCAAAATATACAATAATAAGAAACACAAAAAGGTATGCTGGTAGAATGTAAGTCCAGTTGAAATCATCAAAGAACGGTCAGTTAGTTTCTCATGCTAGACCTCCAAAGCTAACATCATTTGTGGTCAGGAGCAGCGCCTGCTTAAAGTCTAGAAGCATAAAAATGGTTAATGATATTTAGATAGGTGCTCATCCAACTTCTTAACTACAAACTGAGGTAGGTTAAAGCAATAATAACACATGAGGTTAGGTGGAGAGTATTGAGCACTCCACAAAGGAACATGGAAACTTAAAATGAACTCCTTAGTAACATAATATCCTGGCCGGTTCTACATAAAAGGAGATTCTGTATAAGCTTGTCTCTACCTGTAGGGTTCCTAGAGACAGTTAATACATCATTTCAAAAATTATATTTTAAAAATAAGACATATGTATGCACACTAATTTTTGTAAGTCATTAGTTTGCCTTTGCATGAATAAACCCAGTGAAGAGCACTGGGTTTATTCTCCTTTGCATGAATAAACCCAGTGAATAAACCCACATTTCTTACTCATTTCAAACTCCACATTACAAAAAGAAAAAAAAGTCCATGGTGCAGATAAACTAGAAGGCAAAACATTGCCAAGGTTATGTAAAAATATTCTTCTTCCTAGTGAAACACGCATCAATCTTAACTATATAAAGAATTTGCAAAGCTCTTCTCTAAAATTTGGAACTGGATTTACTAATGACTTTTGTTAGGCTTGGAAGTATAAAATTGACTGTTCATCCTATCTTCCTAATGGATGGCATATTGGGGAAACAGGTGGTTGAAATTACCCTTCAAAGAAAGTTTAGTGTTTGAAGTAGAAGTGATCATCTAAATTACATATCAACTCCCTTGGATTAGCAATTCACGATGAGGTTTTGAGTCTCAAGTACTTCTATGAATTGCTCTCACAGAGTTCTAGGTGTGATCATAGTTGTTAAGGCATAATTATCACAAAGCAAGACGTTTGGCCATTCCAATTTTCTTAAATTGTTCAAGAGAGAAGTCTGGATGGTTTTACTAAGTTCAGATATATATTTTCATGATTTATGTAGTCACCAATTAAAAAGGATTTATTTATTTAACAAATTGCCTTTAGTCGTATCCCCAACATGTGATATACATATATAATGTGTCATAATTGTGTGGTTAGTTTTCTCGTGTTTCCAAAATTTTCATTGCCATTCTTCTCCATAATATTTCTCAGGCCAAAACCACAAATTTTTTTCACCTAATTATTTCTAACCAGACTCCTATAGAATACTAATCATATCTAATCAAACTCCTTAATTAGAATAGAACTGCCGCCACCAACAATTTCACATTCACTTTTTCAAGCAGAAATTGAATTAAAGAACATACTATGACACTATCAAAATAAAATTCTTACAAAATCAATTAACACAGGAAAAAAAAAAAAGTAAAGATAGAGTCTTTAACTTTTCATATATGTTGAACAAGAAAGGGGAAAAAAATTGGATAGAGAGCTTAATTTAGTAATTTACCTCCTTATTGACATCAGGATGATACTTGAGAGCAAGTTTTCGATAAGCCCTTTTGATTTCACCCTGAGTTGCAGAGGGAGACACCCCCAAAACCTCATAAGGAGACTCTCTGAGACTCGCTCTCAAATAGATAATACCACTTCTTCTTTTCTTCTTGTAATTCCAGAAACCAGGCGTGGAGGACTTCGGAGCTAGAAAACGAAGATTGGATTCACTTTTAGAACTGAATCTGCAAATGGGTATCGAAGATTTGGTTTGGTTTTGCAAAGAGGGAAACGAAAAGTGAGGAAGAGATCTGGAACAGAGGCCAGAGAAACAGGGGAGGGTGTTGTGTGGTGTGAGAGGCAGAACCAACCCACACATGTTCGTCAAGTAAACTAAATCTACTATAATCTACTATAAGATTCTCGATGAGACATGTTGCTTTGGATATGGTTCCTGCCTTGTTCTTTTACTAGTGGTCCGGTTTTCTTGATATACTCTGTTAGGATCCTCGATACAGTGGTCCGGAAATAGTGTTGTTTAAGGTCACAAGATTAGGATCCTCGATACAGTTAGGTAATTCTCTAAATGTTATCGTTCTACTCTTCAAACAAGTGAATTAAATTTTATAGATCAAAATAATCCTAGGATCACACACATTTACCTGTCTTAGTCCAGGGAAAAGGGAAAAGTTAACAAAGGCTTAGAGCATTGGTTTTAGTTTAGAATATATTTTTAAAAAAAACTAATTTTTTTAACAACTTTTTATACTTTTCATAAAAATGTTATTAAAACTTTCTTAAAATAGTTCATTAACAAATGAACTTAAGGGTATACTAGTAGTTTAAGAGTTTTACTAACACATTTCCTTAGAGTATATATTAGTAAATTATTTTAAGAATTTTTTATAGAAAAATGAAAAAGTGACTAACTTTTTTATTATAACTTTTTGAATTTTTCATAAAATGTTTCTTAAAATTGATGGTTAATATATGTCTTAAACTCTAACCAAAACCATAGTCTAATATCAATTAGTGAACCCTATACTAAATGTTTATCTAATATACAGTTCTCTATATCATTTATTTTAAATCAAAAAATATATAGAGCAATGGTGATGGAGAAGTATATTTTATAATCTTTTCGCAATTTATTATCTAACGAGTATTATTACATACACAATAAATTTTACACTTGCTGAGTTGGCAGGGCAGGTTATTATTGATTTTCATATAGGCTCACTATTAATATTACTTTATTATCTATCGTTAATAAGTTGCCACCTTAGACATGTGTGAAATTTGTTGTCAATTTTGGTATGCCTCTAAACTTAGGACAAAACTTAGGTAGGTGATGTTCCTTAGATTCCTCTCTTAAGATTCAACCATGTGGTTACTTAACTAAAAAATGCACTTCCATCTCATGAGAAAAAATCCACATGACAGAATCTTAAAAGGAAAACCTAAAAAACAACACTTAAGTATTGTACCTAAGTCTTGCTCCTAAACTTATTGTTATCTCAATAAATTGAGATTGGTGGGGATATGTACCCAGTACCAACCATTATTATTCCTTTTAGGAAAAGTTAACGAATACCCTGGAGCCAATTTAGGAAATATATTTAGAAACTTTTTATAGGAAAAGAAAAAAGTGATTAGTAAAGTTTTTTATATTTCTCATAAAAGTGTTATAAAAACTTTCCTAAAATAGTCAATTAACAAATAGCCTAAGGGTCCTCAATCCTCATTAACTAGGCACTTATTTTTTTTATCTACGAATTCTATCTTGTTACCTCAATAAATTGTGTATCTATATTAGTAAAAACAAATATGCAAAGTAACATCCTCTCCCATTTATTTTTGAAATGGTTTACTATGAAGATCTTTTTTTACGTATTTAAAAATATACATAATATTGTTTTATTTTAGGTTATATATCATTTTTTATTGAATAAATGAGATTATAAAAGAAATACAATATGTACTTTTAAATTTGTAAAAAAATTATTTTTTTATGATGAAATAGATCATATCTATTTTTTTTTAAAGAAAATGATCCTAATTTAAGCCACAGTCGTTCACTAACATGTCACTACTATCATCAAGTAATGATTGATATTCATGTTCATCACTTCTCTCTACTTCTTTTTCTTTATGATGGTAACACTTCTCTTTTTCCATTATCTTTATTGTTATTGTGGGAGGGACATTCTGGGCTTTTGCCCTTAAATTTTTTTTTATTTAGCAATTTGCCCCTATTTCGAAACTATATAGGGATATGTCCCTGTTTCGATACTCGATTACCTTAAAATCGAGTTTCAATGAAATACTCGATTCTTAAAAAATCGAGTTATGCCCGATCAAACTTAAAAATAAAAAATAAAAAAAAAATAAAAAATAAAAAATTTGCACGGAACTCGAGTTTAGGGAAATCGAGTTCCATGCAAAAAAAAATTTATAAGTGTGATAACTCCATATTCAAGGGAGACCTATAGTGGCGTTTTTAAGCCATATAGTGACGTTTTTAAGTCCTATAGCGGCGTTTTTCTACAAAAAAAAAATTTATAAGTCTGATTGCCATACCAAGTTTGGGAGCCCTATAATGGCGTTTTTGAGCCATATAATGACGTTTTTAAGCCCTATAGCGGCGTTTTTTTGCAAAATTTTTTTTTATAAGTCTGATTGCCCTATATACTAGGTTTAGGGAGTCCTATAGTGGCGTTTTTTAGTCATATAGTGACGTTTTTAAGCCCTATAGTGGCGTTTTAAAACTCGATTTTTGTAAAATCGAGTTCCATGCATTTTTTTTTTTTTTTTTTTTAAGTTTGATGGGGCATACTCGATTTTCTGAGAATTGAGTATTTCATTGAAACTCGATTTTAAGGTAATCGAGTATCAAAACAGGGGCATATCCCTATATATTTTTGAAATAGGGACAAATTACTAAATAAATAAAAAAATTAAAGGCAAAAGCCAAGAATGTCCATTGTGGGAGCATAAAAGCCTCATGCCAGCGGCTTAGGGGTCACAAGCCCCAGGCGCAAATGCAATGGCTCAAGCCACAAAAGAGCATCCAGTCCTCAGTACGACCCTACTTCTTTGGATTGCTGGCCAAATATGTGCACAAGAGGACAGAATGGCAGCGAGTGTAATTATAAGTAATGATAATCAAGTCTTCAACTATAGAGTATAGAGGTTGGCCAAGTCCAAGTGAGTCTCGCAGGACTAATAGAGGAGATGGGTAGCTTTGGAGACTCTTGTAAGGCATAGAACATCAAGATTTGTACACTTTTAACTGCAATTTTTAGGGACGATAAAAATAAAAATAAAAATAAAACTATTGTATGGATATTTTGTAAACGTTTTTTTTTTTGTTTTTTGTTGAGGGGGATATTTTGTAAACGTTAATATAAGTAATACACTGTTCTATAATCCCATTTGTACATTGTTCTCTAATCTCATTTGTCCAATGAACTATTGGTAAAATCTTAGTTTTAAAGCATTTGCATCAGCTTATGTAAAAAAAATTTGTCAAATTTAGCATAAAGACTTATTTTTTCTATTTTACACAATCAATTCTCAAAAACATCTATATTAGATTATCTATTATACGCTCTATTTTACTTAAATAATTATTTTTATTCTTTTTTTTTTCATTTAGTATCTCTCTCCTCTCAAATCTAAAAAATAATTCTCTTGATTCTCACCTCTCTATCATTCCAAACCCACAAACACCTACTTCTCTCGCCTCTTACCTTTGTAGCCTCTCTCCTCTCTTTCATCCTTTGTTGTTGCTCTACTTCTTCTTCGCTGCCTTCTTTGCAATCAAGGTTTAATGATTCGTATAGATTTTGTATATGGATTTGATGAGTTAGGTTCTAGATTTAGGATGAGTTTGATGAATTTGCAAAGCATGATGCTAGGATTCAAGAGGAGATAGAGTCAGGGAAGAGAGTTAGGGGAAGAGAAAGAATTTGATGGGAGAGGTGAGAGAAAATAAAATACAAAGCTACACTAGCTGTGTATATTTATATGGTTATTGTAGCAAAAAAGTAAATATACAGTATTATGGATGACTGATATGGGTAGCTTTTGAGCAAAAATGTATAAAATTAACACATTTTTCTATTATACACCAATTAATGTGAGTGCTCCTAAAAGCAAAACTGCAATTATAGAATGAACTATTCTTAGATTGAACATTTGGTTTGAGAATTTAATATGTTATTATTTTGGGAAAGTGATTTTATTTTTTTTAAGGGAATGTGATGTTCATAGGTGGTCTAAATTATTTGAATATTCATTGATGGTACTTTTTAATTTTTATTTTTTATGACGCTTGTTCTTTATTTTTTTTTATTTTTATTGAGAACCTTCCCATCAAGAGAAGGGGAGAGCTTGTCATTGAATAATTTCAGCAGAGTATTCTGCTAAAGAACATACAGGAACTTCCTCTATCCATGTACAAAAAGAAGAAGAAAAAGTACAGGCCGACCGAGCAAGTCTATGAGCTACTTTGTTCCCTAGTCTTCGAGTATGGCTGAAAACCATGGACCGGAAAAGAGAGGAAATGGATTTTACATCAGAAATTATATGCCCAAAGGATGCAGCCGAGTAGTCATCAGATTTCATAGCCCGGATAGCTATTTCAGAGTCCCCTTCAAGAATGACCTGATCAAATCCGAGTTCAAAGGCAAAGAAAAGAGCCCTTCTTGCTGACAACACTTCCACTATCTCCACCGAGGTGGGTAGGGGAATAACCTGTGTTAGCGCAGCCATAACTAGACCTTGGTCGTTGCGAATGATGGAACCAAGACCCGCTGCTTCACGATCCTGGAAAATAGCCCCGTCGAAGTTGATTTTAAACCAATTCGAAGGGGGAGGTAACCATCTGCAACTGGTACGGGCAGGGAGAGACTTTTGCGGAGCTAAGTTTGCTTGATGAAATTCAAGGAGAGCATCCCTCGCCATAGAGTTAATCAGTTTCAGATCAGCCACGTCTTCGCCTAACCTTAGTTTGTTTCGTCTGAACCAGATTTGATAAACAATCATTGCAAATAAATCACAAGGGTGAGACCTTTCCAGGCACAGTCTAAATACCTCCCTAAAAGAAGAAACATCCCTGGCTTCTCTACCGAGCAAACTGAAGTGGACAGACCAGACCTCCTGCAGCTTGGGGCAAGACCAGAGGGCGTGCAGAGTAGATTCCTGAGTTGCACCGCAAGCCTGGCAAGTGGGGTCAGTGAGGGCTTTTCTTTTAACCAAATTAGCCCGGGTTGGAAGGGCATCCGAAATGGCACGCCATACCAAAGTTTTAATTCTGTTAGGAGCATTCAGGTTCCACAACCCCCTCCACGAGCATTTAGGCATGAACCTAGGAGAAACCCCAACATTTGTGGACAGTTCTTCACTCATCAAGAGTTTATACCCAGCTTTCACTGTATACAACCCATCCAAATTGCCACACCAGCAAAGCCTATCATCTACTTCAGTGATGCTCAAGGGAATGGCTTTTATTAACTTGGCTTCATACTCCGAGAAGTTGTTATCAATTGCTTCCTCAATCCAGCAGCTTTTGTCATCATCTATCAAAATTGAGACTTGAGCATCAAGGCCGAAGAAAGAGGGAGGAGATTGAATTTTTTGGTGATGCGGATCCGGGAGCCACTTGTCCTTGTAGATTAGGATATTTTCGCCATTTCCCACACGCCATTGGGATCCTTTTTTTATCATCTCTCTGCTTTTAAGGATGCTCTTCCAAGCAAAGGAGCCCTTATCCTCCTTTGCATCAAAGATAGTACCATTTGGGAAAAACTTCGTTTTGAAGAATCTATGGAAGAGAGAGGACTTGTTCTCTAGTAGCCGCCACACTTGTTTTGCCAACATCGAATCGTTAAATTTCTGGAGATCCTTAAAACCCATGCCGCCCATGTCCTTTGGAAGACAAAGAGTGCTCCATTTTGACCAATGAATCTTTCTTTGGTTTCCACGATGTCCCCACCAGAATTTACGGACTAACTGTTCAATGTCATTGCATAGAGTGATGGGAAGTTTGAAGCAGCTCATGGCAAAGGTTGGTATAGCCTGCACCACCGCTTTTAGCAAAACCTCCCGACCCGCTTGGGAGAGGAGCTGCTCTTTCCAACCACAAAGCTTGGCCCAAACCCACTCTTTGATAAACCGGAGACTTGCCATCTTATTTCTGCCCACAAGGGTAGGGAGACCAAGGTATTTCTCGTATTGCTTGACCTCTTGGACCCCGAGCAACCTTGTGATCAGCTCAATGGACTCAGCTGAAGTAGATTTGCTAAAAAAGAGAGAAGTCTTAGACAGATTTAACTGCTGACCAGAGGCTCTCTCGTAGCTGCCTAAGATGTCTTGAATCTTGAGGCATTCAGTAATTGAGGATCTACAGAACAGCAGGCTGTCATCGGCAAAAAAGAGGTGAGTAAGTCGAGGACCCCTTTTGCAGATGGACACCCCACGAATTTGGCCAGCTATAGCAGCGTGTTGGAGGAGGCAATGGAGACCTTCAGTGCAGAAAAGAAAGAGGTAGGGAGAGAGCGGGTCTCCCTGTCGAATGCCTCTAGTGGGATGGACAATAGGCGAGGGCTCACCGTTAATAAGGATCGAATAACTAACTGTTGATATGCATTCCATCATTAAGGCCACCCATCTATCAGCAAACCCCATGCCCTTCATTATTAATTCCAGAAACTTCCATTCAACTCGGTCGTAGGCCTTGCTCATATCTAACTTCAAGGCCATGAAGCCAGACTTGCCCGACTGGTGATGCTTCATATAATGCAAAGCCTCAAAAGCCATCAATATGTTGTCTGTGATTACACGACCTGCCTGGAAGGCACTTTGGTTTTTTGAAATAATTGATGGTAGCAGACTCTTACGTCTATTTGCAAGCACCTTAGACACCACCTTATATACTACACTGCACAAGCTAATAGGACGGAATTTCGAAATTCTTTCAGGGGATTTTACTTTTGGAATTAAAGCAATATGCGTAAGATTTATTTCTTTTGGAATCCTACAATTATGCAAACAATCCAACACAGCAGAGCAGACATCATCACCCACAGTATTCCAAAAAGATTGAAAAAAGAGTGGGGGCATACCGTCGGGGCCAGGGGCAGTAATGGCTTTCATCTGGTTTAAGGCTACTTCCACTTCTTCACGGTTGAAATCTCTGAGGAGCATCTCGTTCATTGAGTCAGTTACTGAAGGCTGAATCTTTTCAAGGATTTCCGAGAAATTCGACGGAGATGAAGTGGAGAATAGGGACTGGAAGTACTCAACTGCAATGTCTTTAATTTGAGACTCTTCCGTGCGCCAAACATTTTGAGAATCCCTTAGACCTGAAAGTCTATTTCGCCGATATCGTTGAGAAGCCTTACTGTGGAAATAAGCAGTATTCCTGTCACCACATCTCAGGAAGAGTGCGCGAGACTGCTGTTGCCACATCAGGTTTTCTTTATCCAGGATGTCGTTTATTTCCAATTGGAGAGATTTTACCAGTAATATATCACCCCCCTTAGCAGCTTCCAACTCAACTTTTGCCAAAAGTTTTTTCTTCTCTTCGAGCAGTTTTTTAATACTACCAAAAGAATTTTTGCTCCACTCAGAGAGTCTCACACCACAGGATTTAATTTTCCCAGCCACCTCAGGCATAGTAGTCCCAACAATTGGAGGGCCCCAGGCACTATTAACAGTGTCACTACAACCTTTATCCCTAAGCCACATTTGTTCGAATTTAAATGAGCGATTTGGGCTAGGAATGATACCTTCAGGCTTTACTAGAATGGCGTGGTGGTCCGACGAGTTGGCGTGAAGGTGCAAAACTTTGGTGCCCGGATTTTTGGAGAGCCAAAGGTTGTTAGCTACTGCTCTGTCGAGGCGCTCAAGCACATAGCCACCATGCCGACGCCCTTTCCAGGTGAACTTTTTCCCCACAAAACCCAAATCTTTCAGACCAAGCTCATCCAAGAAATCACGGAAATCTTTCATTTGAGATTCCCTTCTAGGACCCAAACCACATTTCTCATGAGACCAGAGTATTTCGTTGAAATCCCCAGCACACACCCATGGCAGAGAGGAGCATGCACGAAGATGACGAAGGAGAGCCCAAGTGTCACCTTTTTTTGCTGAGTCAGCGAACCCATAAATACATGTGAGACGCCACTTACTTTCCTGAGATTCACCAACCACCGCATCGATGTGGTTCGGCGACGAAGATGTTACTGATATCTTCAGAGAATTCTTCCAGAATAGAGCCAAGCAACCCAACCGATTGGCTTGCGAAGTGACCCAATATTGATCAAAACCCAATTCGGAGCATAAACTTATCAGCCTAGCTTCACCCGCCCATGACTCGGCTAGGAAGAGGGCGGAGGGATCTTGTGCCCGAATAAAACCCTCGAGCTCGTGAACAGTACGTCGGTTCCCAAGCCCACGCACGTTCCAACATAGAAGACTCATCTTGCTCGGCGGGGCTGTCGACCAGCCGCCGCCGTTTGGGAAGAAGATGAATGGGAATCATCGACTGAGGTTGCTCAGCGTTTCAGAGGGGTTGCTTCTACTGAAATTGGTAAAGGCCCTCTTTTGCCTAAGGATGTCTCTAGTGGCTCAGCATTAGACAAAAAATTGGGCCGTTGAATCCGGGCCCATTTTCTATCATTGGCCGTTTCTATATTGACATGGGCCAGAGAAGTATTGGTGATATCATGTAGTGGGCTTGCCTTCGTGGACCCTGTGAGAATTTCTGTAGGAGGGATCTCTGTGGGAATTATGTTTATGTTCGGCCCATTTGGGTGGGACGAGGATTGAATCTGATGGGAAGCCTTTGAACTCTGTTGCGCGGGATCCACCCTGTCAAAGCATTGAATATCTCTGTCAATCTTGGCTATTAATTGATCAAACGGAATAGGTTGTTTAGGCTTCGGGGAATGAACCAAGAGGGGAGGCTCCGAAGAGACAGTGGTGGGATCTGTCACATCCTCAGGGTTGTCACTAGCCCGGTTCCCAAATTGAATTTGAATTTTTGGCGGAAGATTTTGAGTAGGTTCACACGCCATCGTAGATTGAGGCTTCTGGGGTTGGTGTTGAGTTCCGGTTTGGTTCTGTCCATGTTTACCGGCTTTCTTATGGGCATAGAAGCCAGGGACAGATAGGAAGCCCTTCTTAGAGACCGTGAATGGGGCGGCTCTTAACCAGGGGCCAAAAGGTTGGTCTTCTTTGCTTAGAGACCCTTCGCTCTCTATCCACTTTTCGCAGTCCTTATCAGGGTGGGTGAGGCATCCGCACCAATAGCAAACATTTGGGAGGCGTTCGTATCTGAACGAGACCCAATGGACCTCGTCATTGTCCAGGGTGATAAGTCGACTGCGGCAAAGGGGAAGGGAGATGTTTAGAGCTACTCTCACACGGATGAAGCTGCCTCCATCACACTCATTTGAATTCTCAATTTGGATAACACTTCCCATTGCCTCACAGATCTGTTCTGCCACACCTCTGTTTCTGTAGCGTAATGGGATATCATGGACTTGTACCCAGAAGGTTACTGAGGTCAGGTTCGAACCATCCACCGTTGCCGTGTTATCAAATCTTGAAACCACCATGATGTGCTTATCAAAGCTCCATAGCTCTGCTGCTAGGATTCTATCGACATCGTCTTTGTAATCAAAGGAAAAAAGTATCAGGTGGTCTCCGATGTATTTCATTCGGAAACCAGCTTTTGTTCTCCATAGGGGATTAAAGGTATTAGCAATGGCATCTAGATTGACCGGACGTTTTGTTAGGAACCGAGCCACCAAGGAAAATTCCGTGGTAGCTTGATCAGGCTTCAGTGCTAGGCATGTGCCTTCCTTCTCGGAGAGTGAGAGGGATTTCCATCGGTTTGACAAATCATCCATTTTGAGCTAAAAGGGAGGAGAGAGATGAAGGGGAGGAGGAGTGTTTCCCTATAAACCTAGAAAAATTAACCCAACTAGCCTGAGAATAACAGTGTTATTCACAGGGACAGAACTCCTTATAGAAGGAACAGCAATGCTACGGGACAGAAGAGGCTTACAGAGAGAAACCTCGCTGACACGAGCAACCTTGTTTGGCCATTGCTTGTTCTTTATTTTTAGGTCAACGTATTAATAGATTTTTCTTTTTATATAGACTTATTTGAAACCAGAAAAACTTTACCAATTGCAATTCTTTTTTTTATAAAAAGCTAATTAATTGAACTAACTTGAAATCCACCTTACATCAGTGGGTTTTGGTCTTATTATCCGCAGCAACAATGGTGAAGTGCTTGCTGCATCTTGTGACCGAGTGGAGAAGAGTTTAAACCCCCTGTGCACAGCGGCTTTTGTAATGAGGAAAGCTTTACTTTTCTGCCAAAGTAATAGTTTTTCTAAAGTGGAAGTGGAAAGCAACTTTGCTGAACTTGTGAATTTTCTAAACTCTGACAGAATATGCTCTCTTGAGGCGGCATGGATTCTAGAAGACAATAGTTTAGTTTGTGATAGTTTTGATTTTATTTCTTTTATTAGTATTTCGTTACGATGTAATCATGCTACACTATTATTAGTTAGTGCGGCAAAAGAGAAAGAGGAGGTCATTATTTGACTAGAAGAATACCCCTATTTTCTCTTCTTTATTGTACAACATGATTTACATTAATAAAATCTACTAGCTCAAAAAAAAAAAAAAAAAAAAAACTTGAAACCCACCTCATTGTTTAGATATATACATTTACAATGCATTTAGCTCCAACCTAAAATGGTTTATGTCTCACCCCCACTTCTGCACCTATTGCAAGGATGCAACCCCTTAAAACCCCCAATCAAATACCGTTCATTTCAGACATCACCCGATGCCTACATTAAACACATTGAGATGTACGCTCAAGATCGAGCGTTGCACTCAGGAAAAAAACTACATGCCCACCTGATCACAACCGGCTTTGCTCGTTTAACCCATTTTGCCGCCAAGCTCATAGCCCTCTACACGGTTTGTGGAGAACTATCCCATGCACGCAAACTGTTCGACAAAATTCCCACAACAAATATACACCGTTGGATCGCCCTTATCGGAGCCTATGCTCGGTGCGGCTTTTACCAGGAGGCTCTGGGTGTGTTCCGTGAGATGCAAGGACAAGGGTTGAAACCAAACAAGTTTGTCATTCCCAGCATTCTCAAAGCCTGTGGTCATGTCTTGGACCGAAAATCCGGGGAGAAAGTACATGGGGTAGTTTTGAAGTGTTCATTTGAATCTGATGCTTTTGTGAATAGTGCATTGATTGATATGTACTCGAAATGTGGCCAAGTTGAAAAGGCGTGGCGCGTATATGATGGAATGGTTGAAAAGGATTTGGTGGCATTGAATGCTATGGTTTCGGGCTATGCTCAACATGGGTTTGCCAAAGAAGCATTGGATTTGGTGAAAAAGATGCAAGCTTTAGGAGTGAAGCCTAATGTAGTGACTTGGAATAGCTTAATTGCAGGGTTTTCACAAAAGGGTGATCAAGTAATGGTATCTGAACTGTTTAGTTCGATGTATAGCAATGGGGTTGAGCCTGATGTGGTATCTTGGACTTCAGTTATATCAGGATTTGTGCAGAATTTCCGTAATGATGAAGCGTTTGCTATGTTTAGAAAGTTGTTGGATCATGGGTTCTATCCGACTTCTGCTACAATAAGTAGTCTCTTACCTGCTTGTGCAACTGCGGCTAATGTAAAGTGCGGGAAGGAGATTCATGGGTATGCATTGGTGATTGGAGTTGAGAATGATATATTTGTAAGGAGTGCTCTTGTTGACATGTACTCAAAATGTGGTTTTATAGCTGAAGCAAGGAATTTGTTCTGTCAAATGTCTGAGAAGAACACGGTTACTTGGAATTCAATGATATTTGGGTACGCAAACCATGGGCACTGCAATGAAGCAATTGAGCTGTTCAATCAGATGGAGAAGGAAGATGGAAAGAAGCTTGATCACCTGACTTTCACAGCAGTTCTAACTGCTTGTAGCCATGCAGGGATGGTTGAATTTGGAGAGAGAATGTTCCTCTTGATGCAAGAAAAATACAGGATTATGCCAAGACTTGAGCATTATGCATGCATGGTGGATCTTCTTGGTAGAGCTGGAAAACTTGCTGAAGCTTATGATATGATTAAGGGAATGCCCATTGAGCCTGATTTATTTGTATGGGGTGCATTACTAGGGGCATGCAGGAATCATGGGAATGTAGATCTTGCTGAAGTAGCAGCTGAGCATTTGTCAGAGCTTGAGCCTGACAGTGTAGGAAACAATTTGCTACTGTCAAGTTTGTATGCTGATGCTGGGAGTTGGGGGAATGTTGTAAGGTTGAAGAGAGTAATGAAGAAACGAAAGTTAAGAAAATTTCCCGGGTGCAGTTGGATAGAGGCCAGCTGATACAAAAATATCACTCTAAAAGGTTGTACAATGCTTCATACAGAACAGAGAGATATCTTGTGGGATCCTTCAAGTGATCATCAGCCACATTCTTGCTTCATGCTTCTAATGTTTCTTCACCATAGCTGCCTTTTGGATCTTGTTACATTTCTGCTTTTGGGTCATCCATGGTTCGACTCCTCATTACAGGGTAGTTGAAAATTATTGCACAACCCAGAATATGACATTAGTTACCACTTTTGGAACAGGATGGGAGCTGTGTTGGAAATAGACCATTTAAACTCGGAAAGAAAATGAGCTGCATACTATCAATGATATCAGGAAAGGGTGTAAGATATAGCAGATAAACTTCTGTGATTTCCAATGAAATCTACAGCAGGATGTTTATTGTCCATCAGCTACTCTTGGGGACAATCAATCCTTTGCAACCAGATCAAAAATGGAAGACAGGAAGTTCGGAATGAAGATCATCCTCTGCCACCAAATTTATTCTCCTCTCTCTGCCTTTGAATGATATTAGGGGGAGAGTAATAGGAGCCACGGTTCTAATTATTTTCAGATTGCCAATTCCATAACTCATAATTATATATAATTCTATTGTTAAATTGATCTCACACTTGAATTTGAAGAAAACATGCCCCGTACTTTCTCAATCTTAATCCACCAACCAATGGCTCGGTGATAGTTAGCATAGTGAAAACATCTAACATTAGCAAGACGACATTCCACCACACATGATGTTAATATCCAACTATCAATTAGTTCAAAACCAAAAAAGAAAAGATACGTGTGATTCCAACTAAGAGGTCGAGGCTTGATGTGATGGTTAGTGTTTTTGCACCCAAATTAACATATTGTAGGTTGGAGTCAAAATATCATTCTCTCCAAAAGAATACGAGGAAAAGACTAAAATATCAATCACATCTCTCAAACTCCACGAAATAAAAGTAGAGAGGTGACTATGACAGGCATCCAATATGGAGGAACGGATCTTGCTCAACCAATTTACTGCCTGACGGCATAACGCACATTTCTAAAGGAATGGATCCTGTTAGACCAACGCGATAATAGGACGCAAGCACCAACCCCAAAAGGATAACAAACAAAGATAATGGGACCTAACTCTAAAGCAGGCCCACTTGACAACCGAAAAAAAAAAAACACCAATAAAGAGAAGAGCAGAAACCCCACTTGGATTCCTTCAAGCATTGTGCACGGCCATTCGTCCCTTTCAACTAGTAATATTTTATCTCTATTGCACGAGCTCCTTTATAAGTGGTACTGGTTTCATTAACTATCGAATCACAGCATTGCACAGCAACTAAAGAGGAAGATTCAGTCACTAAAAAATCAGATTACAATCATTAAAAAAAAAACCGTTTTCTTTTTGTGAAATGAGATAACAGACTCTATGTGGCTTTGGTTCATTTTATAGTAATACAATGACCCAGAGAAGGCACCACCAGAGAGAAGCCTAATCAAAAGGCAATCATGAAACGATGATCATTCAATGATATTGTTGTTTAGAAACCAACCAAATCTCGCACAAGTTCAATTCGAGTAAACTATCTATTAAATAGACTTCAGTTTGACATGCCTTTTAAGCATGTACACTAAAAACTGAAAACCATCTTGATTTGCAACATGACATAAGTTGTTAAGAGTTCAGTACACAGAGAGGCCTCAAAGACTTCAGCAAACTCCATCCAGAGTAAACTTGGAGCCAGATATCTCTGGCTCTGCAAGTGAGGTGCATGTGGGTGTAACTCAACATCAACCGAAAGTCCAAAGAAAAGAACATGACCTATCCGAATAATAGTAAAAGGAACCATGAATCTCAACCCAAAAACATTACTACAATGTCATTCAAGACCACTTCTCATACCATTTGAGAGAAGATTAAACAAATTCTGACCGTCAAAAAGCTATCTTTTTAATGCCACTCAAACAAATGCTAGTAACTCAAAATGAAGTTAAAAAGTCTTTTCAACCAAAAGTCATTTTCACTTATTCCTCTCTTCGACTCTGCACTTCTTCTAACACAATAGCATCTAGAGAAAATTTCTTCATCCTTGCAGGAGTTGGTTATTCTAATATTTAGCCCTAAGTATTCTATAGTCTTTGCCTAAGCCTTGATCCTGCAGCAAAAGTCATACATCTGCAAGGGCAACGGGGAGGTTCTAAAGCCACTAGAGCTTCTCTTTGTGTTTTAAATAGTTTAACTCTTCCACGTATCCCATATATGACATGAGATGAATTTTTGAAATAAATAGTAGCCCGTGCTCCATGTAGAAATGGCCAAATGGGTGGCAACAAAAAGCACAAAGGTGGGCAATCAAAGGACATGCTTCAAAGTTAGGTAGATAAAATGCTCTTCCATTTTCATATTCTAGAGAACATATTCTATTCCCAAATCATCCATTTACTAATCCGTTGGTCATTCTCCTTTTCCCAAACTAAATCCATCTTATAAAATTGGATTCAGCCAAAAACGTTCAAGAAAGAAAATTCAATACCACAGCCATATATTGAAAGACGCACGAACGATAAAATAAAATTACATAAAAAAAATAAAAATAAAAAAGCAATTGGAGGTGCCAACAGGAACTAGATGAACAGTTTGGATCCCTATGCAATCTTTTGGTTCATAATTAAAAGAAAATCAATACTCCGTAATTGTGAATTGATAGCAATCATAACGATGAATGCTGGTTCAAAATACCCAAATCTATTTGATAGATTTCAGTGATTATAAACTTCCAAAAAATCTCTCTCATTTAAAAAATTATGTAATACAACAAACAATAATGGTACATGAAAGCTCTTCTCCAACCAACTGATGACGATTCTGGTTACTATACCTGTATTCACCTAATCAGTTCTAAAGGGGATATTTTCCTAAAATAGTGAAAAAGATAACCAATTATGGGTTTGGCTCCTCTCCCATTCAAAACCCACCCCTTCTCTCCCATTTTTTGCCTAATCTAAGACACATGGTGTGGTAGGAATCGTAAGGCACATCAACACACATAAATTACTCCCTACTTGGTAATGGAAATCAGGCATTGAGGTCCTCGCCGGGGAGCTGGTCCTTGAAGGAGACGTTGGCATGGTGTCAGCACCATCGCCAAGGGCAGAAAGCTTGGAGATGAAGGCAATGAACTTGATGTTGCAGTCTATGGCAAGGATCTTTGTCTTGCTGACAATGTAGTAGAGCTGGTTGTCAGGAGGATAAGGGTGGATCAGACCTGGACATTCTCTCTTTGCCTTTGATTGCCACCTTCCTCAGCTTGGACCTTCCCTCATACTCAATTGCTCATTCATCCCTCAAAGCGTTCCCACCATCTTCCTTGCCAACACCAGCGCCTTAGGCACCACTGATGCTTCATTTTCAGGCCAAACAGCTTGGTGAGTCCATGTCATGCAATGCAAGCGCGGGAGATCGCAATGCCAATACTTTGTGTGTGTGGCATTCTTTTGACGTTTAGATTTTTTTATTTGCCATGTCTTACATCCAACTAAAAATGGGAGATAATGAAGGGGTTCTTAATGGGAAAGGAGCCAAACCAAAAGGTCAGAAATAGCATAAAAATTACAGAGGGAGAAACAGAACCGATGTTATGGTGATTAGAATAATGTGAATAATAAATATAATTCAATACAATAATTGCACTTCTAATTCACTGTGAACTTTCAAGAAGAAGTACAAAGTTGTTCAAATACTCTATGAAAATAGAAACAATTACAAAACGGTGACTGAATTTTGATAGAGTTCGTATTCAAAACATTGTAAACACTCCAATAGTTCTGCAACAGAACTTTCCAATAGCTGCATCAGAGTCACTGCAGCTAATACTAATAAAATATACAAGCCAAACAGCATGCATTGTCAAGACCCACGAAGTTGCAAACAAACGGCCCTAAAGTAGCTCCTGCAAAACTTATAAATTGCACTTCACAAAACGAAAAGCATAACAGAGCAGATGATATCACCATCTCAAGTAAGGGACTTTTTGAGTTTAAACATCAAAATCAATCTGCATAGCGAATTATTAGATCCACATTATTCTGAAGAGCATTTGGAAATATATATATATATATATATATATATATATATCTTAAGATATTACACATGTAAACGCAAATTAAGAATTAAAACCAACTCTCTCTCTCTCTCTCTCTCTCTCTCTCTCTCTCATGAGTAAGGAGGCAAAAAGGTGACATTGAACCCAACAATGAAGGACAATTGACCCAGTTTTGCTAAGTTTGTTTGTTTGTCTTTCTTTTTTATTATTATTTAACTTTTGCTTTTCAGCTGAAGAAGAAGAATTAATACATTCAATTAATACTTGAGAATAACAGTTTATCAATTAAAGAATAGGTTAAGAGTGTACTTAATGACTTAGTGTCAACTAGGGACTAAAATTAGTACACCATGAATCTCCTGCTGCTACCAGGAAACTAAAAAATAGCTATGTATCATATACTGAGGCGAAAGTTCAAAACTTAGCCTGGTTGGAACAAAATTCCAGATCATATAGGAAGAGAGTATGCAGTATGGGATTCAAATTGTCTGCATATAAATTCCTAACAACACCTCCACGTCTGTGAGGTTCAAGATTATCAATGAAGCAACCTCGGGTTGCAAGACTTTTAGCTTTGACCCACTTGATGAACATCTGGATCTACACAAAAACATACCATAAATCATCTGACAATAACTTAAAAACCACATTACATACAGGCCTAAAACTTAGCCATAGTTTCTTAAGTAATATTATATATTACGTTTCCCAATTAAATTCAATCACATAGCTTATTGGCCAATAATACAGCACATCCATGTGATTTGGATATACACTATATGCCTCCTTTTATAAGTTCTTGGTTGTAAGTTGTAACTCTCCGACTAAAATACATAAAAAGCTACCTACATAAATGCAGTGTGTGCTAGAGACACACATATTTATTGGAATTGGAATTACAAAAGAGAAACTACAAGAAGTAACAATATGGGGGGGGGGGAAATAATAGTTAAAACCTGATCATTGCTAAACAAATTAAGACAAGACAGTTAAGACAGTTTTTAAGCAATGAAAGTAAAACAAATATAGTACAGATAGAAAAAGATCCTTTTTTTTTTGGTTGGGCTTCAACAACCTCACCTCTGTTAATTCAATTCTCATTAGGCGCAACAGGATATTGATAATTACTATTCCCAGACTGTTGCTGTTGCTGCTGGAACATATTGTACTGATGATGATGATGACCCATGTGGCCGAGCATTTGAGGCATCATGGTGGGCATGTGGTAATTAGGCAGGTGAGGAGTAGTGGAAGCGAAGAGATGATCGGAGGTGGAAGTGGAGGTCGACGACGGCCCATCGGAAAACAACCCACCTCCTCCTCCTCCGCCACCGCCGCCGCCTTGCTGTCGCTTGAGGTAGAGGCGATATTTCTGGAGATGACTGGCGACGTTCTCGCGAGTCAAGCCTTCCACGTTCATCAGCTGCATGATTGTTTTCGGAACCGCGTTTTTGATCCCCAGGTGGCCCACCACGTCCACGAATCGCTTGTGTAGCTGTGGGGTCCAAACCAAACGCGGCCGTTTTACCGTCCTCGCCGCCGCCGACGACTCGTCGTTCTCGTTGTTACGGAGTGCCGAATCGGCTTCTTCTACTTCTATCTCCACACAATCCTCGTCGTCTTTTCTCGATCTTTTCGGATCCGACCCGGACCCTTCTCGATCGGTAATCTCGTTCTCGTCCGCCTCCACGACCATCGGGTCCTGGTCCGGGTCAGGATCCGGATCCGTCGTTTCGAACAGCGACCCCTTCGCCGTCGGGTGGTTGACCCCACGGAGAGTCGAGAACGTTGTTTGCGACGCGCGGTTGACTTCCACGGCGGTCCTGTAGGGTTCCGGCGAAATACTGAACGCCGAAGCCAGCTCCGGCGATGTCAACAGCTGCGATAACGGCGTCAAATCGTCGACGCTCGGTAGCCCAACCTCCCACTCCGTCACTCTGTCCTCATCGCCGCCGCCGCCATTTTCGCCGCCCAAGAATTCGTACTCGCTCATCTTCATCAACATCAAATCATATCCGAATACTCTCTGAATTTGTGAATTCGATATTTGGATCCAAAAGAAAAGAAAGAGAAATGAAAAGAAATAGAGATATTTTCGTGATATTCAGAGCTTTGTTTGGTTTATATTTCTTGTTTGGGGGAAAATTTTTATAAAAAAAAAAAAAGAAAAAAGAAAAAAAGAAAAGAAAGAACAAACTTAAAAAGTGCAATATCTGATTCCAGATCGGTCTTTCTTTAGTTGCCCACGTGGACGACTTAGCCTGATATTTTAGATCCTCTAAATATCTAAACCTCTCTCTTTTTTCTCATCCCCCACTCTCTCACTTCATTATTCTAATGCTACTCGCTTTAATTTGACTACACGTGGACGATACCGGCCATTTTGAGCTCAACGCGCGAAGAGAGTGAGTGTGGTGGATATGAGTAGTGAGATTACGAAAATAGACATTGTGAGAAACGGTGTGTGATTTGCTGAGAGTGGCCACGTGAGCAAAGTGCGTGCGCTTTTTATGGCTTTTTGGTAAGTTGGCAATAAAATAATGTTTGGAACCGACTTTCTATTTTGCACTTTACAAAATTGTATTGCCGACCAATGAGGAAGGGGAGTGTTGGTGGACAGCTGGAGAGAGATAAATAAACGTGGCCCTTTTATGACGGGTCGGTACTAAGTTTGTGTTACGTCGACCTTTATTGTGAGTAAATCAGTCGCCGTTGAATTGTGGTGATGGGAATTTTGACCATTTTCCTAGGATGATGGAACATACGAGGACGGCAAAGAGGAACACAATTTGACGAATGAGTGGAAAAAAAAAGTGTGGGTTGTGTACCAAACATTTGACAGTTTACCACGTAATTGACAATTTCACTAGGCCGATCCAAAAAAACCGGAGGGTAAAAGAAAAAGGAAAAATTTTCGTAGGAGCGATCCACATGTTAGTGAGAGAGATGTTGTACAAAACGGGCACAAGAGATAATTTCTCAAGAAAAAAGACAACGAATTTGTTCTGTATATTTGTCTTTAGAAAAAAGGTAGGAACTAGAGATACCACAAAATCCCACTCACATTTTCACAACAATTTAGCTTATTTAGAAATTATTTTATCTTATTTTTTTGTTTCGATTTATGATAGGATTATATTGTAGCTTGTTATGAAAATGTTGTGAGGTTTTGTTTGTAGCTTAGAATAATTTGTTTGTCTTATTGTAAATTGTAACTCATTTAAAAGATGGATTTAAATTTTGTAGAATTTTTAGAATTATATTATGGAATTTATAAATTTTATTAATTCATTTTAAAATAAGTGAATTTTATGACATTATCAACAAGTTAAACAAATATAAAAAATTATGTTATGGAATTTCTTCTACCATGCAGTGGGCTTTTTCTCTTTTCTTCTGTTGCTATAAACCTGGATGTAAATACTGAACTCTCATGCAAATACTATCAAGTGAATGTTAGCTTACAACAAGTCAGTATATGTATTCTCAAAACAATATATATATATATATATATATATATATATATGTATGTATATATGTATGTATGTGTGTGTGTGTGTTTTGGGGGGGGTACAAGACTTTCGGTCTCAACACTCACAACTTTATTGCCTTATTTCCAAGGGTGCACAAGTCTGTGAAGCTTGGGCTCAAATATAATTGGCTTTGCTAGAATAATTCTTTCAAAGGGATTCTTTACTAAGAGCAACCGTATCAGTATATCTAAAAAGATTTCGTCTATTTAAAAAAATATATATATATTTACTTTTTATATTTTACATAATTATTTTTACAAAATATCTACATTAATTTATTTATTATATACACTTTTTTATTAAAATAATATTTTTCTTCACTTTTTCTATTATTTCCCACTTACCCCACCTAACACTTACTTCTTTTTTCACTGAGAGTAATACACTCCCATCTTCTTCTTCTTGTCCTTATCTCTATCTCCGCCTCTCTTTCTTCTCCTTTTTTTTTTTTTTTTTTTTTTTTTTTTTTTTTTTTTTTTTGAGAATCTTTTTCTTTCCTCTTCTTCTTTTACAATTTGGGTTTTATACTTTTATTATAGATGATGATTTTGGGTTGGTTTGATTAAGGGCAGTGATTTTGGGTGAAGAAAGCAAAATTTGGGTTTGGGTTTTTCTTTCCTCTTCTTCAGCATCTTCTTCTTTCTTTCTTCTTCTTCTCCTTCTTCTTTTTTCAATTTCGGTTTGATTATTTATATGAATTTGAATATGGGTTTGATGAATTTGGATCTAGATTTAGAACGATTTTGATGATTTTGTGGTGTGTCCGTGTTGTTGTGGTGGTAGTTGGCGGTACTGGATTGCAGTGGTGGTGGTTAGCGGTGCTGGGTTGTTGTAATCGTCGGCTTCTTCTTCTTCTTGGTATTGAAGAGTGGGTGAGAGAGAGTCTGACAAGGCAAGAGCGAGGAGAGAGAAAAAAAATATTAAATAATAAATAAAAAAACTACGGTAACAGTGTATATATGCAAGATTACTGTAGCAATTGTGCACAAATGCACAATTTTACACCCACTAATGTGGGTGATTTTTTGCTAAAATGAGCAACTTTTTTCTATTTTGCAAAATTTTACACATGATGCTCTAATTTTTCATTTCTCCTTTTGTGTCTCTTACCCCTCTTCTCCTCTTACTCTGTTTTGTGTTGGCCAGTAAGGCTACCTCCTTTTATACTTGGAATTAAAGGAGTATTTTTCCCATTTTTACCTTCTTCCTTTGTACTTATTGGACTCCGTTTTCAGTGAGCAGTCCACTGCCCCATGAGCTCATTGTCCTCTTTGGGGAGCCAGGCCCGCAAGGATTTGTCCTTGTCTCCGAGTGCGGGCACGAGCAAGCAAGCGCCTAGCTTGGACTTGTACTCGTCGAGTCCCACATCGGTTAGAAGCGCCCCACTAACCCTTTATATGCTTCTGGAGCTTGAGTTAGTGTACCACTACTCACCCCTTGTCTCCGAGTGCGGGCACGAGCAAGCAAGCGCCTAGCTTGGACTTGTACTCGTCGAGTCCCACATCGGTTAGAGAAGCGCCCCACTAACCCTTTATATGCTTCTGGAGCTTGAGTTAGTGTACCACTACTCATTTATATGCTTCTGGAGCTTGAGTTAGTGTACCACTACTCATGTGAGTAGTGGTACACTAACTCAAGCTCCAGAAGCATATAAAGGGTTAGTGGGGCGCTTCTCTAACCGATGTGGGACTCGACGAGTACAAGTCCAAGCTAGGCGCTTGCTTGCTCGTGCCCGCACTCGGAGACGAGGACAAATCCTTGCGGGCCTAGCTCCCCAAAGAGGACAATGAGCTCGTGGGGGCTGAAACAAATTTCTCCCCTACAATTATTATTGTGAAAGTGCTTTGTCCTCTGTCCTTTGTGCCTTGAGAGTTATCGATAAATTTTAAAAGAATGAATTATATGGCAGTGTTTGTTATCAGAATTAGTTAGTCTTATTAGTGAATTAGTTATTTGTATTAGATGTAATCAGTATTAGTTTAACACTTGGCAAGAAATTAATGGTTGTTAATTGTAAGACAGATTGTAAAAGTACTCTTGTACTCTCATTTTTGTAATCAATTTTTTAGAATTAGTAATTTTAAGCCTTTGTGTGCTTTTCATTGGAACCTTAGTATTCTTGCAGTCTTGCAGAGGTACCTAACCACCTATTAAATGTTCTAATCATCTCTCATTGCTAAACAAATCCAAAACAGTTGAGTCTACACACATTCCCTACACCAATTATTTATTAAAAATATAATGTAAAAAGTGTTAATTGTTCAACTAGAAATTCAAGGACAAGATGTCCCCATATGTATGAGATATTTATTTTATAAATAGATATAACGTGTTGTCTCTTTAGGATAGGATTTGGTGTGGGCCTTGAGGAATGCGGTACTTTTTATTAAGGATGTCCTTTATCCCAAGCATACAATCTGAGTATATAATATGATTTGAACACCTATTAATGAAATTTCGTCTGTTGGGATTCAGGTTGGAGTTTCACTAGCCTCATGAAAATGCTCTGAAGAATTTTTTTTCACATCAGATAAATTATAGAGATCCTCTTAAACTAGGGATTTCCTATAATATCATGGCTTTTGTTGGTGTCAGTATTCATATTTCGTTACTCATTCTTTTGTTTTTTTTTTTTCCATAAGCCTTTGGTCATGTTTGTGTCATGCTACATTAGCGGCTACTTTCTCAGTCTACAAGTAATTAAGCAGAGCAGCAGCTCTTTTGTTTCATGAGTTGTCATGAAACATTTGCTATTTGTCTAATGCTATTAATGTATCTATTAAGTTCATTACCATTTAATAGATGAATCTATTAAGATTCTGTGCATACACGGATACTTGGCATATTAGGGCGACGAGTTTCTAAGCTTTCCACTACATCTTAAACATTATGCAATTTTTATCTTAGGTTTTTTAAATTAAAAAAATCATAACGAGGCTTTTGGTTTCATGTAGATATCTTGCTCCAAAATATGCAGAGGAAGGTAAATCATTATAAGTTTGATCAAGAGAAGTTATCTCTCTCTCTCTCTCTTTTCATTTTTTTTTTTTGTGGATTTTTTTTCTTGCATCTCTACTTTAGGCTGATGATTTTTTTTTTTGGAACTGTACTTTGGATTAATGTGATTAAGTTGTGTTTTTAAGTTTTTATCTTTCTTCTTCTCTTTGATTTCATAGATGGTTCCTATTGCATTATATATAAAGATAGTATATAAGAATATAATGTTATTTTATTACATAACATAACATGACTTGGATAATTTGGTGTTTATTATAGTATCTTTTATTTTTATTTTTTTCGTCTCATATTATTTTCTATAAATTTCTTATTATTCTCTCTCACATTCTCTCTTGACAAGTGGTTCTTCTCTCTCTCTCTCTCTCTCTCTCTCTCTCTTCATTTTCTATTCTTTTTTGCAACTTTACTTTATATTGATGAATTGTTGTGATTTTTAAAACTCTATTTTAGGTTCATACATTTTGGTGTTGTATTTTTTAGTTTCACATTACAAGTAGTCTCTCTCTGTCTCTCTCTCTTGTAGTTTTGATGGAAGTATGAATTTAAGTTTATATCAAAATACAATCTTGGCTATGCTAATAATAGATCGACATTCGATCCATTTCAGCTTATCTCAATCCACGTCATCAATTCGGTTCGATTTGGTCTACTTCAGTGCACTTTGTTCAATTTTGCTCCAATTCAGTCTACTTCGGTCCACTTCAGTTCAATTAGGTCCATTCGGTCTACTTCGGTCAATTTAGTTCTATTCGGTCCATTCGTTCTACCTCGATCCAATTTGTCCCATTTAATCCACTTCGATCTATTCAATCCAATTTGGTTCATACGATCCACTTAGGTCTATTTGGTTCACTTCAGTTTATTCGGTCCAAATTGATCCACTATGGTATATTCGGTCCATTTAGTCATTTCAAATCACTTCAATCCAATTTGGTGTACCTACTGAAAAATGGCAAAGTATGAGTCTGAGTTGAGAGTACTACTAATTATTTGAGTTATATCATTTGTAATTGTTATGATAGTATGATAAGCTTTGGTTATCATAATAATCTCTTTAAGAGAATGAGAATTTGAATAATAACTTTGAAACTTAAAAATTTTAATTGTACCAAAAGAAGTTAGTGGAAAAGAATGAAACATTTTACTATGTTGTAAGAGATAATATATACAATAGCATGTGAATATTTATTTACTACATATTTAGGATGTGAATAAGTATATGTATAACATGAGTATTTACAACGTAAAAATAAAAGAGGGGGAATAGGAAGAATAGCACCTTATTGTCATTCACTATATATTTATTTTACTCAACATGCAAAAAACACAATAGAAAAAAATATTAGTGCCAAAAGGAGGGAACATGTTAGCTTGATTAGTGCCTATTGGTTCAATGAAATTAAATTATAGGCACAAACCTCTAAAAGATGCCATTCTAAGGAAGAAAATGATTCAAAACAACAATGCATGAATGTAAAGATAGATGGTTTAAAAGCTCACCTAAAGGAAAAAAAACATTTGCCTATTTTTTTTAGTAAAAAACTTTAAAAGAATTTCTTTTAAGGTTTTTATATATAAAAAAAAAAAAAAAAAAAATTCTTGATAAAAGATGTGAAGAAAAGTATTGGTTTTAAAGTAAAGAGATTGGAAAAACATGTTTCTTCATTTTTTTTAAATGGAAGGGTTTGAGATAAGGTTTAAAAATCATTTATTTAAAAAAGGATTTCTATGGTTTTGGGAAATTATGAGGTAAAAATGTGATTTTGGAAAATCATGGGATCAAAATGTAATTTCGATAAAGTTTTGGGGTCAAAATATAATTTTGAAAAAAGTTTTAGGAGTCAAAATATGATTTTGAAAAGGTTTTGGGGTCAAAATATAATTTTGGAAAAGTTTTAGGGTCAAAATACAATTTAAAAAGTTTTTGGGTCAAAATATAATTTTAAAAAGTTTTGGGATCAAAATACAATTTTGAAAAGTTTTGGGGTCAAAATATAATTTTGAAAAGTTTTTGGGTCAAAATATAATTTTGAAAAAGTTTGGGGATCAAAATATAATTTTGAAAAAGTTTTGGGGTCAAAATATGAATTTGAGATGTATGATGGCATATTAGCAAATATAGGCAAAGCATGCTATTGGACCCATTTTTTTCTTTAGGAAAACATTTTTAAAGGTTTGTTTACCCAAGCTTTTATTTTATGGCAACAATGTATATGAGAAAGAATGTAAAGCAACAAGAGTAAATATAAGTACTAAAAATTAAAAGGCAAGAAAGTAAAGTGCATTAAAAGTAAAGGAATTTAAAATACAAGAAGAAAAAATAAATTGCTTGAAATTTAAAGGAATTTAAAGACAACAAAAGTAAATTGCTTGGAATTTAAAGACAACAAAAGTAAATTGCTTGGAATTTAAAGACAAGAAAAGTAAATTGCTTGGAATTTAAAGACAAGGAAAGTAAATAACTTGGAATTTAAATGTTTATTGGAAAAAATTAATTTTTTAGGGATTTCTCCTAAATAAGCTTTAATCTTGCCAAAGCCTTATGGGTCTTTCACCAATAGAAGAAATGAGAGTACGAGCCATCACTATTCTCTAGGCAATATACCCATATTTTGCTTAAAACAAGGTTTAGAACCTGTGGGGCTGGTTATCCAAAAGGATAATGTAGAAAGTGTAGGAAATGGGCTTATGGCCCAAACGGCCCAGTCCGAGGATACTCACTTGTCCGAGGATAGTTAAAGAGAGATATTGTGGGACTAATATACGAAAAAGGGATGGAAGGCATGTATAGTGGCCCAAGACACGTCCGAGGATAAAACTCACCTCGGATACTATGGTCCGAGATGGATGTAACTATCTTACTATTCGGGGTACTCCGCAAAGTTATACTAGAACTGAAAAGTGAATATAGAATAAAAAAAGAACCAGGAGCGATGACAAATATCTTCTGAAGCTGCCACCTCCACATTAAATGCTTCCCAACTAACTCTCTGGCCGCATTAATGTGGAAGTGATACCTGAACAGTAACCAAACAGCCTTATGGCTGCTAAACGAAGATTCCGGGAGGTGCTGGATAGGACAGAAAAGAGTCCAAAGGATAAAACCTACACGTGTACGATGAAAAGAGGGGTCTGGACGTAGTATATAACCTGAAAGTGGATGACATTAAGGGGACTTTTTGAAAAAGAAAAGAGAAAAAACGATAGAACCCAGAAAGAGACCCCCTGAAACCTAGCCGATGAGAGTTTTTATCATACAGTTAGCTTGAAACGTCTTTTACTGCACAATAACCATGACCTTTTCTATCAAATAGAACTAGTTCTTTCACCCACTCTCTAAAAATCTATTGTTTGGGCTTGTTGGGCTAGAAACCTATCCCTATTCTGGGTCCAATCCAATTTGAGTCCCTACAATTGGCGCCGTCTGTGGGAAGAACTTGATCTATTCGTAAGGAAATGCAGGTGCAGTGGTTGTGATGGAAGGGGGAGCACCGCAGCAACCGGTGGCGGGCCCGCAGCAGGTGGATGTTAATCCATACCAGGCAGAGTCTAGGGGCTCTCAGCATGGTAATCCGTTGGTAATCCATGAACAAAGAGGGGATCGTGAGGGAAGTGTGCGAACGACCCACACTGATAGAAGTCATTCTCGGGGGAAAAGCCATATTTCCCACGTAAAGAACGACAGGGATATGCAGCATGAGATTAACAGATTAAAAAGGGAATTACGACACGAGCGACGGAAGCGTATGGCTCATAACTCCGGGCAATCTTCTGAGGAGTCAGATGACACTAGTTACAGACGAAGGTCAAGAACTCCACCCAGTGAGACTTTTTCGTATGATGAGGAGTACCGCCGTGGACAAAAATATAAGAGTCCACCTCGCCAGGGCTTAGGGAATGACGCTCTGAACAAAGCGTTGAGTCAAGTTTCCAAATCGCCCTTCACGCGACGCATTGAGGATGCAAGTCTTCCTCGGCGATTCCATCAGTCTATGTTCACCATTTATAATGGTCGAACAGATCTAGTGGAACATGTTAGTCATTTCAGTCAGAGAATGGTCGTTCATGCTAAGGACGAGGCCTTGATGTGCAAAGTTTTCCCATCCAGCCTAGGTCCAGTGGCGATGAGGTGGTTCAAATGTCTAAAAGCGAATACCATTGACTCCTTTGAGAAGCTCACCCAAGCTTTTGGTGTCCGCTTTATCACCTGCAGGAGAGTTGTTCAGCCCTTGGGATCGTTATTATCCATGTCTATGCGGGAGGGAGAAACCCTGAAGGCCTATTTTGATAGATACTGGGAAATGTTCAACGAAGTAGATGGAGCCTATGATGACGTGACCATTAATACCTTCAAAGAGGGCCTTCCAACCGAGCATGATCTGAGGAGATCTCTGACTGGTAAACCTGTTACCAGCGTGCGACAGCTTATGGACCGGATTGATAAGTATAGGAGAGTAGAGGAGGATTAGATACAGGGTAGAGGAAAGTCCAAGGTGGTCCCTCAGGAGAGGAAGGATTTCAGGTCGGACCAGTATAATAACAACCGACCTCGGAGGGATTTTGGGGGGCAGTCAGGATTTGCTAATTCACAGGTGGTTAATGCCGTGTTCCGAGAACCAGTGCAACGGGTTCTGGAGAAGATAAAGAATGAGCCATTCTTTAGATGGCCCAATAGGATGGCAGGAGATCCCACAAAACGTAATCAAAACCTTTACTGCCAATATCACCAAGACCATGGACATACTACTGAAGATTGCAGAAACCTATGGGACCACTTGGAATAGTTGGTCCGAGAAGGGAAGCTGACTCAGCTTCTGCACCATTCCAGTGGCCAAGGAAGTCAGGCAGGCTCGACGTTTCGGGGAAATGTCTCTTCAGGACCCCCTAGGCACGATAAACGTTATATTTGCTACCCCGGGAAGAACAGGGTCTTGTCCCTCCAGGGTAATGTCTGTATCTCGTTGTTCGGATGAGGGCTCCAGTTCAATGCCGAAGAGAGCAAAGTTGGGCACCTCACTGGTGTTGGGCTTTTCAGATGAAGACAAGAGAGGAACCATACAACCACATGATGGTGCTTTGGTGGTTACACTTAGGATCGGAGGGTATGATGTGAGAAGGGTGATGGTTGATGAGGGGAGCGCAGCTGAGGTGATGTATCCTGACCTGTATAGGGGGCTAAATTTAAAACCCCAAGATCTGACAGCTTATAGCTCCCCGTTGGTGAGTTTTGAGGGTAGGTCGGTCATTCCCATGGGTATGATTAGATTACCTGTGCAGACTGGATCAGATGTGGTGGAAGTGGATTTTATTGTGGTAGATGCTTTTTCTCCGTATACGGCTATTTTGGGTAGGCCCTAGCTGCATACATTGGGGGCTGTTTCTACTCTTCATCAGAAGGTGAAATATCCATTCGGAGGCCAGGTGTTAGAAATATTGGGAAATCAAGCCATGGCTAGATAGTGCTTGATAGCGGCTATTCAACATCGGCCAGAGAGAGATACTTCGGCTATGGCCGAGAATGACTTATAGCAATCAAAGACTCCGGGAACCCTCTTCAACACATCCGCCGGAGAAATGGAGTGTGAGAATTTGGAGAGGGTGAGTGTTGGTGATGATCCAGATAAGTACTTTCAGGTTGGAGCACAATTACCTTTGTTAGAGAAGGAGCGGTTGGTTGAGGTCCTCAGGAGAAACGTTGATGTGTTTGCATGGAATGCCTACGAAGCCCCAGGGGTGGATCCAGATTTCATTTGTCATCATTTGAATGTCAATCCTTCTGTTATCCCAAAGAAACAGCCACCTCGGCATCCGTCCAAAGTGCATGCCGAAGCTATCAGAGACGAGGTGATCAAGCTCAAACAGGCAGGGGCTATCAAGGAGGTGTTCTACCCCCAATGGTTGGCTAATACGGTCGTGGTGAAAAAGAAAAATGGAAAATGGCGCATATGTGTTGACTTCATGGACCTTAATAGAGCTTGTCCAAAAGACCCTTTTCCTATGCCCCGTATAGATCAGTTGGTGGATGCAACAGTGGGCCATCCTCTGATGAGCTTCCTAAATGCCTTTCAGGGCTATCATCAGATCCCACTGGCATTGGACGATCAGGAGAAGACCGCTTTTCTCACTCCCACTAGAAATTATCACTACAAGGTCATGCCATTTGGCTTGAAGAATACGGGGTCTACTTACCAGCGGATGATGACGAAGATATTTGAGTCACAGTTGGGCAGGAGCATCGAGGTCTATATTGATGATATGGTTGTGAAGAGCAAGGTAGTGGCCGAGCATGTGACAAACCTCACCGATACTTTTGAGATTTTGAGGAAACACAAATTGCGACTGAACGCATCTAAGTGCTCATTTGGGGTAAGCTCAGGGAAGTTTTTGGGCTACATGGTGACTCATCGAGGAATTGAAGTGAACCCTGATCAAATTAGAGCCATAAGCAGCTTGCAACCACCTCGGAATCCCAAGGAGGTCCAGAGGTTGATTGGGATGACCGCTGCTTTGAACAGATTCATATCCAGGTCGGCGGATAGGTGCAGACCTTTTTTCTTGTTACTCCACAAGTGGAAAGTATTTGAATGGACAGAGGAATGCGCCCTGGCATTCCAGCAGCTTAAAGAGTATCTATCTCGGCCACCCATTATGTCTAGTCCTAAGGTGGATGAGGTTCTTTTTTCTTACTTGGCGATAGCCACTTACGCGATTAGTTTTGTTATGATACGAGTAGATAATGGCGTATAACGGCCAGTCTATTATGTGAGCAAGTCGCTTCACGAGGCTGAGGTACGTTATCTGCCGTTGAAAAATGCCATTTTGGCAGTGGTGCACGCTACAAGGAAACTCCCCCATTATTTCCAGGCACACACTGTGGTCGTCCTGACTCAGTATCCGCTCAAGGCAGTACTTCGAAGTGCAGACTACACTGGTAGGATTGCCAAGTGGGGCACGATTTTAGGGGCTTTTGATATTAAGTATATGCCCCGTACCTCTGTGAAGGGTCAGGTTCTCGTCGACCTGGTGGCTGAATTTGCTGAAGGCCCTGAAGAAATAGAGACAAGCCCGCGTGGCATGGATGAAAAATCAGTTGGCCTCATCTCCGCGCAACATGCCTCACCCTGGAAAGTGTATGTGGATGAAGCAGCAAATCAGAGGGGGTCAGGAGTGGGGCTGGTTCTGATATCTCCTGAAAAGGTCATTATCAAGAAGTCTTTGAGGTTAGGATTCTCAGCCACTAACAACGAGGCAGAGTATGAAGCTTTGTTAATGGAGATGGCAATGGTCAAGAAACTAGGTGGAAAAACAGTGGAGATTTTCTCAGATTCGAGATTGGTCGTGGGCCAGGTCAGAGGGGAATTGGAAGCTCGGGATACCAGAATGCAGGAGTACTTGGGCCAGGTTAGGCGTATGCAAGTAAATTTTGAGTTTTTTGAATTAACCCATGTCCCTAGGTGCGGAAATGCCCATGCAGACTCTTTGGCTACACTTGCTACTTCCTCGGCGCAGAACTTACCCCTGGTAATAATGGTTGAAGACTTAAACACACCCACCCCAGTAACAGGGGACTCGCTTCAGGTCAATCAAGTCAGTTCGGCGCGTTGTTGGATGGACCCTATACTGTTGTTCCTCGAGAAGGATATATTGCCCGAGGACAAATCAGAAGCTGAAAAGATACGGAGAAAAGCTCCTCGGTTTTGGCTGTTCGAGGACAAAAAGTTATACAAACACTCTTACTCTGGGCCATATCTGCTTTGTGTACACCCCGAGGCATCAGAGACACTTCTAGAAGAGCTACATGAAGGGATCTGTGGGAGTCACACTGGAGGGAGGTCTTTATCTCACCCGGAAATTACTCAAGGGTATTGGTGGCCAGGCATGCAAAAGGAAGCACAGGAGTATGTTAGGAAATGTGATCAATGCCAAAGGTTCGCACCGAACATCCATCAACCGGGAGGAGTTCTTAATCCTCTTTCAAGTCCTTGGCTTTTTGTTCAGTGGGGCTTAGACATCGTTGACCCTTTCCCTAAAGCAATAGGAAATAAAAAATATCTGCTAGTTGGCACAGACTATTTTACGAAGTGGGTTGAAGCCGAGCCTCTGGCTAATATCAGGGATGTGGATGTCAAGAGGTTTGTTTGGAAGAATATCATTACTCGATTCGGGGTTCCTCAAGCTCTTATCTCAGATAATGGTTTACAATTTGACAGCAAGGCTTTTAGGAAGTATTGTTCCGATCTAGGGATAAAGAACAGATATTCCACTCCGGCCTATCCACAGGGAAATGGGCAGGTCGAGGCTGTTAACAAAGTCATAGTGGGTGGGCTTAAGAAAAGGCTGGATGATGCAAAGGAAAGATGGGTGGAGGAGCTGCCATATGTCCTCTGGATGTATCAAACAACGCCTCAACGGTCAACAAGGGAGACCCCATTTTCAATGACGTATGGGGCTGAGGCCGTGATTCCTCTTGAAACGGGCTTTCCAACTCTGAGAACCAATACTTTCACCTTGGATGGAAATGACGAGCTGTTGAAGAAGAACCTAGACTTGATAGACGAACGGCGAGAGAATGCGATGGTTCAATTGGCCTATTACCAACATAAGCTAAAACAAGGTTATGATGCAAATGTAAAGCTGAGACCGTTAGCCCCAAGAGACTTGGTATTGAGGAAAGTCTTGGGAATTACCAAAAATCCAACTTGAGGAAAGTTAGCGCCTAATTGGGAAGGACCGTATCGTATCACGTCTGTAGCAGGAATAGGTGCTTATTATTTAGAAGATTTAGATGAGAAAACTGTACTCCATCCTTGGAATATAAGCAACCTAAAGAGGTATTATTATTAATAAGAATAGTTCTGTTTTACTTACTTTTACAGTTTATCCTGAATTCTGTTACTTGCGTTTCTCAAACTATTGAAGTATTAAACAGAAACTAAGTCATGTCAGGTCCTCGGATCACAACTTAGTGGAAATTAATACACTATGGAATCTATTGAAGTATTAAACAGAAACTAAGTCATGTCAGGTCCTCGGACCACAACTTAGTGGAAATTAATACAGTATAAAATCTATTGAAGTATTAAACAGAAACTAAGTCATGTCAGGTACTCGGACCACAACTTAGTGGAAATTAATACACTATAAAATCTATTGAAGTATTAAACAGAAACTAAGTCATGTCAGGTCCTCGGACCACAACTTAGTGGAAATTAATACACTATGGAATCTATTGAAGTATTAAACAGAAACTAAGTCATGTCAGGTCCTCGGACTACAACTTAGTGGAAATTAATACACTATAAAATTTAGTGAAATATTAAATAGAAACTAAGTCATGTCAGGTCCTCGGACCACAAACTTAGTGAAAATTATTACGTCTTGACATCTACTGACGTGTTAAACGGGAACTATGGTATGACAGATTGTTTGTACAACAAACTTAATAGGGATCAATGCCTTTTAGATAAGGTCTGTGCAACTAAAATTTTATACCAAAGCAAGCTCCATGAGCATCACTTAAAGCATTTTAAGGTGCCCAATACCTCCTTGGGTTAAGCATTTAGAATACTTTCTCAAATATGGACACTTTTTAATGAGTTGAAAGTAAGCCTTTGTGGGGCTGTGTAGTTTGCTATTTTAGTCTGCTTTGGTTTCAAATTAACATACAAGTTTTCCCTTATAGTATCAGATTTTGTCCTTTTATAGCCTAGGGTCATGTAAAAACAAAGAATATTCGTGCAGAAATTATACAAATGATAAATGAAACAACAACATCTTATATAAATTTAGAAAGGGAAGTACACCTTACAATTGAAAACATCCTTTAAAAAAAATAAATAAATTGAAAAATAAAGGGAATTTGACTACATTAACTATTTGTTTAATTTTATTTGGAGCTTGGGTTGGGAGGCTTTGCCAGTTGCCTCAGGAGGAACACCTTTCTCTTTTTCCTTTGGAGCTTCTCCAGCAGGTAAGATGGTTGAAGCTAAGTCCTATTAAAAGCTTTGAGAAGCTGTTCCATCCTTAGGCTCCTCTGTTGCTTTGTCCGAGGAAGTATTTTTTGCAACTTCAGGCACTTCAGGTTGCTTCTGCTGATTGATAGAGGAAGGATTCTGAGTTTGTGCTTCTTCAACCGATTCAATAACTGTAGAGGGTGCCTCTTTTTGCTGAGAAGAAGAACTTGAGGCTCGTATAGCCGGAGGAAAATAAATGTTTTTTGGCCTCCTCAGTTCGGATGAAGTCTTAACCCCAGCTCGGTTAAGAGCTTCCTCCCAAGTCTGGGCACAGTATGTCCAGCATACGACTGGAACCTCAGCCCGGAAGCTATCCTCGGTCTCAGCAACGCCGACGTCGTATCCATGCTGCTCGGCTTTGTCTTTTTCTTTCTCAGCCTCAGCCTTAGCTTTTTCAGCCTGATCTCTGGGCCTCTGGGCTTCCTCCAATTGTTTCTTTAGAGCTAATATTTGTTCCTGAGAAGTGGCCAGCTGGTCATTGGCATCACGTAGACGTTTCCTCTGGTCCTCAGCTTGCCTTTGGGTTTTCTCCAAGGCAGAGTCAGCACTCTTCCGAGCATGTTCTTCCTTGGCTAGCTTTTTCTTCAATTTTTCAGCAGTTTGCTCAGCAATGATGAGTGTGTGCACAGTTGTTGCTCGTTTCTTTCTCTCATCATCTATTTGCTGGTAGCAAGCATTGGTTATCTCCTCCAGCCTGAAAGTGGCTTGAACGGCCTAGAAGAAGAAGGGTTAAGGATGCAATACATAAGGCTATGTGCACGACGGATAAAAAAAGAAAAAAAGAAAAATAAGGGTATCATACCATGCCCAAATATCTTTTTGTATTCTAGAAGACCTCGTTTCTCTTTATACTTCTCAGCTCGGCCATATCCTTGGGGAGAATGAGGGTTTCCTCCAGAGCGGAGGCGACGTGGCACCCAATTCCGCCGTTAAAGTCCCTAATCGAGGCATCTTCCCTCAGAGGCTCACCACCGAGCATGGGAGCAGGGAGCCAAGCCTCGGGTTCCGAGGACTGAGTGGTTGGCCTTGCCACAACTCGTTAAGGCCCATGAGTAACTTTTTGCTGCTTCGCAGCTCGTTGGATCTCGTCTTCACGAGTCTGACGAAATCTCTCAGCATCCATCACTTCTTTATCTTTTGGCTCTCTCCTCCTCTTTGGATCATTAGATTCGGCCCCCTGTGGTTGAGGTGGTTGAGGAGGAGGATGAGGGGGCAGATTGAGTTGAATGGACTTCCCCGGCGCCCCTTTTCCAAGCTGGCCTTTAATCATATCCATTAAACTCCTCTGGCTTTTTCTCTGGATGCCCATGTCGTCAGAAGTCACCTCGGGGGATTGTGGTTGATTGAAAACTTCAAATTCGTCTGCAGAATCCAATAACTCTACAACTTCTTCTGAAGTTTCTTCTTCTTCTTCTTCTTCTGAAGTTTCTTCTTCTTCTTCTTCTTCTTCTTCTTCTTCTTCCTCTTCCTCCTTCTCTTCCTGAGGGATGGAACGTGATGATGAAGCTCCTACCGAAGGAGTGGCCATAGGTAACGGCTGAGTAAAAGGGGTACTTTCAAGAATCGAAACACCCTCGGGAACGATAAATCCTTCAAAGGCTACATTGATGCGGTGAAGCCGAGGATCTTTAGCCTTTATCACGCACTTTGGAGCTTGAAAGGCCTTAGAAATTGGTTTGTATCGAAGGATTATGTGCGCTGCTCTCAGTTGGCCGTCAGATGAGTTCACATACACCTCGGATCGTAGGATTCTATCTAAGCTCTCCCTATTAACCAGTCTGAACTGAGGTCGGGTAGGATGCTTGTCTGCAAAATCATTAAAACAAGAGAAAAAACTCTGTAAAAAATAAAGGTACCTTGAATAAAAGAATACAATCCAAATTATAGAGGCTTATAGCCCAAAAATCCCACCTGGTTTTTCCTCTTTAGTTGGACAGGGTAAACCATCATGCCATTCCCCAGAAAAAATAAGAAAATCATCTTTTAAGCCCTTATTCGATGTAGGGAGACACTGGATTAACCTTATTTCAGAGAACCTAGACTTAAGATAGTATCCATGACCCTTCAAATGATTGAGGTTGTACACCCAGTTCACATCGTGATGGGTCAGGCCTAAGCTCATCCTCGCATTTAAGGCTTCTATACTCCCTAGCACCCTGAACATATTTGAGGCGCATTGTGTGGGAGATAACCTAAAGAACCTACGATAACTTCTAGTAAGACTACCCATGGGAATAGTCATCTCTCCCTCTATAAAGGCGATCATAGAGATGACCACTTCTCCTGTTTTCCTATCGTTTAACCACGTTTCTGGGGAAGCATATCTCATACCCACTGTTGGGGGAATCCTATACTTAGCTCTAAATGTCTCTATTTTCTCCTCGGAATCAACTAGACGCTTGAACCTACCCATTTCCTAAAAGTCGTGAAGAAAAATTAGTGGAGAGGATTGAAGGCTAAGGAGGGTTAAGGAAACTTACAGGTTTAAAAAATGAGCTCCTCGGACAGACTCTCAGTATTTATGAGAGCGTGGAGAGGTGAGAAAGAGAGACAGGTTCAATGAATACACGCTGAGACGGTGCGATTTTTGTAACTGAAAGGAGAGTTGATTTGAAAAGCTCTTTATAGTGGCGCAGAAATTGTAAGCGGGAAAAATCCCGCCCATAAATACTGAAGGTCCTCCACCATTAGATTTACATCTTGCCGTTGAACGTGGGGGACAAAGAAGTTGTCATCATTTAATAATGGCGTGCTCCTGACGCTGAAACGTCAGGAACGTGCCTTGGGCAGATGGAAAGGATTTCTGAAGGTCAGGAAAGTCCGCGGAAGAGGTAGGGGCAGGATATCAAAATCTCCCTTTTTCTGAGGTGACAAAAAGCGAGATTTTGAGGGGCTATTGTGGGGCCGGTTATCCAAAAGGATAATGTAGAAAGTGTAGGAAATGGGCTTGTGGCCCAAACGGCCCAGTCCGATGACATTCACTTGTCCGAGGATAGTTAAAGAGAGATATTGTGGGACTAATACACGAAAATGGGATGGAAGGCATGTATAGTGGCCCAAGACACGTCCGAGGATAAAACTCACCTCGGATACTATGGTCCGAGGTGGATGTAACTATCTTACTATTCGGGGTACTCCGCAAAGTTGTACTAGAACTAAAAAGTGAATATAGAACAAAGAAAGAACCAGGAGCGATGACAAATATCTTCTGGAGCTGCCACCTCCACATTAAATGCTTCCCAGCTAACTCTTTGGCCGCATTAATGTGGAGGTGATACCTGAACAGTAACCAAGCAGCCTTATGGCTGCTAAACGAAGATTCCGGGAGGTGCTGGATGGGATAGAAAGGAGTCCTATGGATAAAACCTACACGTGTACGGTGAAAAGAGGGGTCCGGACGTAGTATATAACCTGAAAGTGGATGACATTAAGGGGACTTTTTGAAAAAGAAAAGAGAAAAAAACGATAGAACCCAGAAAGAGACCCCCTGAAACCTAGCCGAGGAGAGTTTTTATCATACAGTTAGCTTGAAACGTCTTTTACTGCACAATAACCATGACCTTTTCTATCAAATAGAATTAGTTCTTTCACCCACTCTCTAAAAATCTATTGTTTGGGCTTGTTGGGCTAGAAACTCATCCCTATTCTGGGTCCAATCCAATTTGAGTCCCTACAGAACCCATTTAGGAAAAATGGATATAAAATATTTATGGGTGATTAGGGAGAGAAAAACACAATATGGCTCAATATATGTATATCTATAGAAAGGAAACAATAAAGAGTGCAATAAATAAAAAGGGGAAGGGGTGAACAATATATAAAGATGAACAAGTAAATATAAACAAGTAGATATAAATAATATATATAGATGAGTAACAAAATGAATGGAACAATAAACACATTGTTTCCAGATGCCTAAAGATGATGAGTTCTTCCCCCTAGGGGTACTTTCCATAGAGTGTCTAGGTAAAGGTATGAAACCCATTAGGAAACCCACAAGCAATATAACAATGTACACACATATGAGCATCAAGATAAATAAATGAACAAATGAACAACAAATAACATATACAACTAGAGCAATATAAAATGCAAACAATATAAAGATAGAGCAAGGAATTTAAATGCAAGAATATAAAGAGACAATGAATAAAAGAGACATTTTTATATATAAAATGATGTTTACAAGGAAAATAGAAAAAGGAAATAGGTAATAGCTATGAAGAAGCTATCCCATTTCATACAAACTTACCCACTTACTTAAGGTTTTGGAGGTGTAAAAATGGTGGAAAAGATGGCTGAATTTTTTGTTTGGAGAGAGGTTTTCTAAAGAAAAGGGAGAAAAACTATTCCTAAAGAAATTCCTAAGAGAGAGAGGAGAATTTTTTAGATTTTTTTGCATGAAATTGCTAAAATGAGGTGGGTCTATTTATAGGAATATGAGGGGATAAGTGAAGGTGTTGCTGGAACACCTTCACATAGCTGCCTGGCACTAGGCAGCTATGTGATGGTGTTCTGGCAACCAAAGTTTTGAATTCCATTTTGGATGCTGTTCCGGATTGGCCATGGGAACCAAAATATGTTTTAAGCAATGCACTAATAAGACTTGGATAATTTGGTATTTTTTTACAATATTTTTATTTTTACCTTTTTTCTTCTTGTATTATTTTCTATAAAATTTTTATTATTCTCTCTCACATTCTCTCTTGAAAAGTGGTTATTCTCTCTCTCTCTCTTAATTTTTTATTATTTCTTATAACTCTACTTTATATTGATGAATCATTGTGATTTTAAAAACTTTATTTTGGGTTCATACGTTTTGGTGTTATATTTTTTAGTTCCCTATTACAAATGGTACTCTCTCTCTCTCTCTCTCTCTCTCTCTCTCTCTCTCTCTCTCTCTCTCTCTCTCTCTCTCTCTTATAGTTTTGGTTGGTTTGATTTTGTTTGAGTTAGCACTTGATTATTTTGGAAGTAATAATTTGAGTTTATATCAAAATACAATATTGGCTATGCTAAGAATAGATCGACATTCAGTCTATTTTGGTCAATTTCATCAATTTGGTCTAGTTTGGTCTACTTCTGTTCACTTCGGTTAATTTTGGTTCAATTCAGTATACTTCAATCCACTTAAGTTCAATTAGATTCATTTGGTCTACTTTGATCAATTTAGCCCAATTTAGTCTATTCGGTCAATTTCAGTCCAATTTGGTGCACCCGCTCCACTCTGGTGGCCTATTTGGTCAATTCAATCCACGTTGATCTATTCGGTCCATTTTGGTCTACATTAGTCCATTCAGTCTACATTGGCCCATTCAGTCCGCTTTGGTATTTTTGGTCAATTTCAGATCATTTCAATCCAATTTAGTGTACCTACACAAAAATGACAAAATATGAGTCTGGGTTGAGAGTACTATTAATTATTTAAGTTATATTAATTGTAATTATATAATAAGTTTTGATTATCATAATAATCTCCTTGAAAGAATGAGAATTTGAATAATAACTTAAAAACTTAAAATTTTAATTGTACCAAAAGAAATTAGAAAAATATAATACATAATAAAAATAGTTAAAAGAATATGACAATTTCATAAAAGAATAATATCAATAAAAAACATAAAAAAATGATAAAATTACATATTTATAAAGATAGAGCGATGAAAATTACTTTTTGAAATTGTTTAAGAGGAGAAAGGACGATCAAAACTTGCTTAATCACATGTGTGTCAAGTTTAATTTCCCATTTTTTTTCCTATAAAGTAATAATTTTCATTTTTTAATAATTCTAGGTTGCTAGATTTTTAATGACAAAAATACCAAAGAATATGATGATTTGTGCATTTTTTGGTGAAATAATTTTGTATATAAATCACATCACTCCCTTAGGTAATTTTATGATTGAAAAATACATCAATAAAAAAAAAGAATGAAAATTACCTTAAAAAAAAAGAAGAAAAAAAGGTAAAAGTTGGATTTGGGATAAAAAAATAAAAGAAAAAATGAAATCAACTTATTGGGGCGTGTGGCAGTTTTGTAAAATAAAATTTTGTATATAAATGGCATCACACATCCCAACGGCTCTCTCATTCTCTCTCCCAAATCCCCAAATTTGAAATCCCAGAGTTCTCCCTATACCTCTCTCTCTCTCTCCAAAATGGTTAGGGTTTCAAACTTATCAATTGTAATTGTGGGGGGTGAAAAGTCCAACCTAACGTATTAGGCCCAAGGCCCTATTTGAAGACCACTGTTTGTCCGAAGAGATGAAAACACTCGAGCAGAAGCCCGTGTAAAAAGAGCATGTCTGGAGAGGAGCATGGTCATAATCCGAGGAGACATTCAATTGTCCGAGGAGTCCAATATCCTCGGATCCGAAGAAGCTTGGTCCGACAGGTGTCTGGGAAGCTCAAATGATCCCCCTGACAAGTGTAATGATGGAAATGAACCTCAGGCATGCATGACGATAGCAAGAACGGAGAAATATCTAGGAGACAGACTTCAACCACCACATTAAATGCACTGCACCTACTTTCCTGGCCGCATTAATGTGGAGAAGACCCCTGAACAGTGCACTCTCAGCTACCGCCACTCACACAAGGCTAAATAGGGTACATGATGGGACATGCACTCAAGTGGGCGTCTAGATGATGAACAAGTGGACGATGAAGATGAAGGGAGGGGGGTACTATATAAGAGGGGAAGCCTTCTGATAATAGGGGATCGAAAACTGAAAGTTAGAAAGGAGAAAATCCCATTACTGTAGCTCTAAGAATTGTAACCCAAGTTCATTCAATACAAATTCCTCTTCGGACGTCTATATTTGCATTTGTTCGAGCACGATTAAATGCTAATTTATTCACAAGCACTGCAGTCCAATACTGTTTAATTCATTACTAGCCTAGCTCTTTCACTCACTCTCTACAAATTTATTGTATTGGGTTCATTGGGCTCACAATCCATACCTTTTTAGGATTGGGCTACGAAAATTGACCCTACAATTGGCGCCGTCTGTGGGAAGAGCTTGTGCAAGGGTGAAAACAACAGTTGATGATGGCAGGACGAGGTCAACAACAAGCAGAATCTAGGGCATCCCAACACGTGGACCCTTTTGTTAACTTAGAGAGGAGACAAGATCGTGAGGGCAGTGTACACACTGTGCGCGTTAGCCAAAGTCAGTCACAGGGCGGAAGTCACATGTCCCATGCAGAGAAGAACCGGAATTTGCAGCTAGAAGTAGAAAAACTAAAAAGGGAGTTGCGCCATGCAAAGAGGAAACGGACTTCCTCATATTCTGATGAGGACCTTGATGACGAGCAGGATGTCACTTATCAACATAAATCTAGGACACCAACCAGCGAGTCCTACACCTATGAAGAGGAGTCCCATTGTAAGAGGCAACGTAGAAGCCCATCACGTGGGGACATGGGAAACGATGCCATGAGCAGGGCTCTGAATCAGATTTCTAGGTCACCCTTCACGCGTAGGATTGAGGAGGCGAGACTTCCTCGGCGCTTTAACCAACCAACGTTCACCATCTACAATGGTAAAACAGACCCCGTGGAGCACGTGAGTCATTTTAACCAAAGGATGATTGTCTACTCCAGAGATGAAGCTCTAATGTGTAAGGTTTTCCCTTCCAGTCTTGGGCCAGTTGCCATGAGGTGGTTTGACGGTTTGAAGGCAGACTCCATCAACTTCTTCAAAGAGCTCACTCAAGCGTTCGGCTCCCGTTTTGTCACATGCCGAAGAGTGGCCAGACCCTTCTCTTCACTGCTATCCTTGACCATGCAGGAAGGCGAGTCCTTGAAGGCATATTCAGATAGATACTGGGAGATGTTCAATGATATGGAGGGCAACTCTGATGCAATGGCCCTCAGCACATTCAAGCTCGGCCTCCCTACTGACCACGGTTTGAGGACGTCTTTATCTAGTAAACCGGTCACAAACATGTGTCAACTTATGGACCGCATAGAAAAGTATAAGAGAGTTGAAGAAGATCAGCAGCAAGGCAAGGGAAAGGACAAGGTTATCCCCCAGGAGAGGAGGGATTTCAGGTCGGACCGTTACAACCACAGTAAGCCGCGGAGAGATTTTGCTGGGCAATCAGGATCGACAAATCCTCAAGCGGTTAACATCGTGTTCAAAGAGCCAGTGCACCAGGTCTTGGAAAAAATCAAGAATGAATCATTCTTCAGGTGGCCGAACAAGATGGTAGGGAACCCCGAGAGGCGCAACCATAATCTCTACTGCCAGTACCATCAAGACCATGGGCATACCACGGAGGATTGTAGGAGCCTGTGGGATCACTTGGACCAACTGGTTCGTGATGGTAGACTGAAACACCTCTTACACCCTTTCAGCGACCGAGGAGGGCAGATGGGCTCAGGGCCACGAAGAGATGACATTTCAAAGCCGCCACTAGGGACTATTAACGTCGTTTTTACCGCGCCGGGGAGAACAGGATCCTGGCCATTGAAAGTTATGTCGGTAGGCCGACCATCAGCAGGGGAGTCAAGCCGAGGTCCGAAGAGAGTTAAGTCTGGTGCTGGAGATAGGGTTCTCGGACGAAGACATGATTGACACCATTCAACCCATGATAATGCATTAGTCATCACCCTCAGAATAGGAGGGTACGATGTGAAGAGGGTGATGGTGGACCAGGGTAGTGCTGTGGGGATAATGTACCCAGATCTCTACAAGGGGCTAGGCGTAAAACCCCAAGACCTGACACCATACAATTCCCCCCTCATAAGCTTTGAGGGAAGGGCTGTCACCCCGAAAGGCCGGATACGTTTATTTGTGCAGGCCGGCTCCGAAGTGGTAGAGGTGGACTTTATAGTTGTGGACGTATATTCACCCTACACGGCACTCGTAGCCAGACCCTGGATTCATGCACTTGGGGCTGTTCCCTCTACTTTGCATCAGAAGGTCAAATACCCATCTGAAGGGCAGATTCATGAGATCCAAGGAGACCAGTCCGTGGCCCGACAGTGCCTAGTGGCTGCCATTCAACATGAGCCCCAAGCCGAGTCCTCGTCCAGAGTCGAAAGGGGTTTATAGCAGTTACAGTCTCGGAAATTGCCCGTCGAAGGTTTAGACGAAGGCACTCGATGTGAAGATTTAATGAAGGTGGTTATTGGAGATGATCCTGATAGGTTCTTCCAAGTCGGATCTCAGCTACCTCTTCAAGAGAGGGATGAGCTGATAGAGTTCCTCAAGCAAAATCTTGATGTATTTGCCTGGAGTGCTTACGAAGCCCCAGGGGTAGACCCAGAGTTCATATGTCACCACTTGAAGGTAAATCCACTGATCACCCCTAAGAAACAGCCTCCTCGGCGCCCGTCCAAGGAACATGCTGATGCCGTAAGAGAAGAGATAGCAAAACTCAAACAAGCTGGGGCTATTAAGGAAGTCTTTTATCCTGAATGGCTGGCAAATACCGTGGTGGTAAAGAAGAAGAGTGGGAAATGACAAGTGTGCGTGGATTTCACTGATCTGAATAAGGCCTGCCCCAAAGATCCGTTCCCTATGCCGAAAATTGACCAGCTAGTGGATGCCACTACCGGCCATCCTCGGATGAGCTTCCTAGATGCCTTCCAAGGCTACCACCAGATACCATTAGCCCTGGATGATCAGGAGAAAACCGCTTTTGTCACCCCTATTGGTAACTACCACTACAAAGTGATGCCATTTGGCTTGAAGAACGTGGGGTCTACCTACCAAAGGATGATGACGAGGATGTTCGAGCCACAACTGGGCAAAAATATCGAGGTCTACATAGATGACATGGTGGTAAAGAGTAAGGTTGTCGCCGAGCATGTGAAGGACCTTGAAAGTACCTTTGAGGTTCTAAGAAAGTACAAACTGCGACTAAATGCTTCTAAGTGCTCATTTGGGGTGGGGTCTGGCAAGTTTTTGGGATACATGGTGACTCACAGAGGGATTGAGGTTAACCCCGACCAGATAAAGGCCATCAACGATCTACGAGCTCCTCGGAATCCCAAGGAGGTTCAGAAACTAACCGGAATGACTGCTGCCCTGAATCGATTCATCTCTAGATCAGCAGACAGGTGTCGGCCCTTCTTCTCTCTGCTCAACAAGTGGAAGGGATTCGAATGGACTAAAGAATGCGCTTTGGCCTTTCAGCAACTCAAGGATTATCTAGCTCGGCCACCAATCATGTCCAGTCCTGAGCCAGATGAGGTACTGTTCACCTACATTGATGTAGCTCTCTGTGCGGTGAGCCTGGTGTTGATACGATCAGACTGTGGTGTGCAAAAACCAGTTTATTACGTAAGCAAGTCACTGCATGAGGCCGAGATCCGTTACTTGCCTCTGGAGAAGGCTATCCTAACAGTAGTGCTCGGTACACGGAAGCTACCTCACTACTTCCAGACCCACATGGTCGTTGTCCTCACTCAACTCCCACTCAAGGCTATACTCCGAAGCGCTGATTACACTGGGAGGATTACCAAATGGGGTACGATCTTAGGGGCTTTCGACATAAGATATATGCCCCGCACATCGGTCAAGGGTCAGGTCCTCGCGGATTTGGTGGCTGAGTTCACGGAGCCCCTACTAGAAGAAGTAAAGCCCACGTCAAACATGGATGAAAAATCAGTTGGCATGATCTCCCAACAGAGTCCCTCCCATTGGGAAGTGTACGTTGATGGTGCGACAAACCAAAGTGGTTCTGGAGTTGGGCTAGTGTTGATATCCCCCGAAAGGATCATTATCCAGAAGTCGTTAAGGCTGAACTTCTCGGCAACGAATAATGAGGCGGAGTATGAGGCCCTACTGATGGGAATGGCTATGGTCCGAAGAATGGGAGGAAAGTCCGTGGAGTTGTTCTCGGACTCAAGGTTAGTCGTAGGTCAAGTACAAGGCGAGTTTGAGGCGAAGGACGAAAGAATGCAGGGGTACTTGAGCCGAGTTAAATGTCTGCAATCGGAGTTCGACTCTTTCAGTTTGCTACACATCCCCAGAAGTGGTAACTCACATGCTGACTCCTTGGCCACGCTTGCTACCTCCTCGGCGCAAAACCTGCCGAGAATCATCCTCGTCGAGGACTTGCACAGGCCTACAGAGGCGAAAGGGGAGGCAATCCAGGTTCACCAAGTCAGGGTCGGGCCCTGCTGGATGGACCCTATAATTAAATTCCTCAAAGAAGATATATTGCCAGAAGAGAAGGGGGAAGCTGACAAAGTTTGGAGGAAGGCGACCAGGTTCTGGTTATCCGAGGACCAGAAATTATACAGACGCTTCTATTCGGGACCATACTTGTTATGCATGCATCCTGAAGCGTCTGAGCTATTACTAGAAGAGCTGCACGAAGGAATTTGTGGGAGCCACACTGGAGGCAGATCATTGGCTCACCGAGCCTTCACCCAAGGTTATTGGTGGCCTAACATGCAAAAAGAAGCCCACGAGTACGTCAAAAAGTGTGATCAATGTCAGCGCTTTGCTCCAAACATTCACCAGCCAGGGGGAACTCTTAATCCGCTATCTAGCCCATGGCCTTTCGCCCAATGGGGCTTGGATATCGTGGGACCCTTCCCTAAAGCTGCAGGAAACAAGAAGTGCCTTCTGGTCGGCACAGACTATTTCACCAAGTGGGTCGAAGCCGAGCCACTAGCCAATATTAGAGACGTTGATGTGCAAAAGTTTGTGTGGAAGAATATTGTCACTCGATTCGGAGTTCCTCACACTCTCATCTCGGACAATGGCCTACAGTTCGATAGCAAGGCCTTTAGGAATTATTGCAGCGAGCTGGGAATTATAAATAGATACTTCACTCCCGCCTATCCCTAGGGTAATGGACAAGCAGAAGCTGTCAATAAGGTCATACTGAATGGCTTGAAGAAGAGGCTAGATGACGCAAAGGGCAAATGGGTAGAGGAGTTGCCACATGTACTTTGGGCTTACAGAACTACGCCTTGCAGGTCTACTGGAGAGACCCCCTTCTCAATGACCTATAGGGCTGAAGCTGTCATTCCTTTGGAAACCGAGTTCCCAACATTAAGAACTGGCTCATTTAGTCCGACCAGCAACAATGAGCAACTAGAGAAGAGTTTGGACCAGATTAAGGAAAGGAGGGAGAGTGCAATGGTTCGGCTGGCACACTACCAACAAAAGCTCAGACAGGGCTATGATGCTAACGTGAAGTTAAGGCCTCTAGAGCCTGGTGATCTGGTGTTGAGGAAAGTTGTGGGCACTGCGAAGAACCCAGCTTGGGGAAAATTAGGACCCAATTGGGAAGGGCCATATCGTATCACTTCAGGAGCTAGCATTGGGGCATATTTCTTAGAAGACCTGGATGGTCGTGTAATACCACGTCCTTGGAATGTAAATAATCTTAAGAGGTACTTCTATTAATCGAATCTTTTCTTCAGCCGATATACCAATTCACTACGTAAAGTTTTCCCTCAAGTGTTTAAACTTAAATCCGGTCATGCCTGTAGTCCTCGGACCAGATGATTCGGGTTAGTTAGCACTCATTCACCGTTCTCTTAAGTGTTTAAACTTAAATCCAATCATGCCTGTAATCCTCGGACCAGATGATTAGGGTTAGTTAACACTCCGTTACAGTTCTCAAGTGTTTAAACTTAAATCCAATCATGCCTGTAGTCCTCGGACCAGATGATTAGGGTTAGTTAACACTCCGTTACAGTTCTCAAGTGTTTAAACTTAAATCCAATCATGCCTGTAGTCCTCGGACCAGATGATTAGGGTTAGTTAACACTCCGTTGCAGTTCTCTTAAGTGTTTAAACTTAAATCCAATCATGTCTGTAGTCCTCGGACCAGATGATTAGGGTTAGTTAACACGTTCACAGTTCTCTTTAGTGTTTAAACTTAAATCCAATCATGCCTGTAGTCCCCGGACCAGATGATTTGGGTTAGTTAACACTCCGTAGCAGTTCTCTAAGTGTTTAAACTTAAATCCAATCATGCCTGTAGTCCTCAGACCAGATGATTAGGGTTAGTTAACACTCCGTAGCAGTTCTCTAAGTGTTTAAACTTAAATCCAGTCATGCCTGTAGTCCTCGGACCAGATGATTAGGGTTAGTTAACACTCCGTAGCAGTTCTTTAAGTATTTAAACTTAAATCCAGTCATGCCTGTAGTCCTCGGACCAGATGATTTAGGTTAGTTAACACTCGAATACGTTCGTTCCTCGTGGTCCTTGAACCAAATGACACAGGTTAGTCAATGCCCCCACACAGCTATTGTCACTGGGGCTTAGCACTAAAATTCTTGATTTTGTTTAAATTGATTCTAACTTATGACCGTCTTCCTTAGTTATGTTTAATTCAAAGCCGAGGGGTAGTAACACTTTATATATTTGGAAAGACATGTGAAACTTACATAATTACTCGCTGCAATCATTACTTATTAATAACTCTTATACGGACTGTTCTTTTCAGTATCAATTTCAATTACTCATACCATCAGTATGATATACTAATCAAGTTTATTCGCATTGTTATGTTATAATTGCAATGTACAGTTATATGTAGCAGTAATAAGTTATAAAACATGTATCGAAAACACTAGAAACAAAAGGGAGGCCATTTCATTAATAAAAAGAAAGGGGTTTACAATTCCTTACATAAAAACAAAAATAAGTACAAGTGCAAAACAAAAGCCCCTATATTTAAGTCTTGGGTTGAGGGGCCACAGGGTCGGCAGCCTGTCCTATCCAAGTAGCAGCAGTCACTAGGGCTTAGTCCTTGGGCTCAGAGGAGGTCTTCCCCTTTTCCAGCCCTTCGCCCTTGTCCTTGGGTGGCCCAGCTTGTTTGCCCTTGTCACCTGGCTGGTCAGACTCCTTGAAGGCCTCAAGGTTGGCAGGAGGGACTTGGCTGGCCAGGGGTTGGTTCGAGGCCTTTGGGAGCCGTGTAGGAGGATCATCCACTGGGAGCTCTCGGATCTCTGGATCGTAGTATATGCTCCCGGGCAGCCTCAGCTCTGAGTCAGCAGGGACTCCAGCAGCGTCCAGCGCCTTACTCCAAGTTATGCCGCAATAATCTCGACTAACCGAGGCAAATTGCTCCATAAGCTAGGACCCGGTCTCATCCACCCCCAGCTGGTATGCCGCTTTTCTCTCAGCCTCGATTGCCTCCTTGGCCAGTTTGGCATTCTGCTCGGCTAATCGGGCGCTCTCCTTGGCTTTCTTAAGCTCAGCTGTAAGCCCTTTCACCAACTCCCTCTCGATTGCCAAGTTGATCTCGGTTATATTCAGCTGCTTGCGTTGTTCTTCAGCCTGTTTTTCAACATTTTTAATACCCGCATCGAGGCTTTTCTTCTGGTTGGTCATCTCTTTGAAGTCATCGGACAGATGGGCATATTTCTCCTTCAGCTAGCCCAGAGATTTCTCTGCCTCGTTTTGAGAGTAGACCGCTGCCTGGGCCTCAAAATGGTTCTTTTTATTCCACTCCTCGGCCACATAGATCTGCTGGGTGACCTACATAATGAAATTCTGAATATAAAGCACAGAAAAAGGGAAAAAGCAAAAGTGTCAGTGATTCAACTAATCGGACTGAGCTCGCTTACCAGGGCTATATCCCTCTTAAGGGATTGAAAGAGCTCCTGTTGGTTGAAACGCCTGTAGAAGTCCATGTCGTGGGGAAGGAGGAGTGGCTGCTGCAAAGCCTCAGCAACATAACCTGCCCTTCCTCCATCGTAATTCCTGAGGGAGGTGTCCCAGGAGATTGGAGCGCCATTCAACTCCAACCTTGGAGACCAGATTCGTGGTCCTCCTCCTCGGCGGACATCTGCCACAAAGACCTCATCTCGGCTTTCAGTGGACGAGGCCATTTGGGTCCGGTGGTCTTTCACCACCTTCTGCTGCTTGGTCCCTTTGGCTGGCAGCACTTGCCTTTCCTCAGCATCAAGGAAGGGCCTCTTCTTCCTCAGGTCAGGAACGGGCTTTAAGCCAGGGTCAGGAACCTAGGATGGCACTGGAGGCAAATTCACCACTGGTTGGGCAGTCCCAGTACCTTTCTGCTCGGCCTTTTTGCCTCTACCCTTCATTAAACTCCTCAAATCCATGTCGTCGTCCGAGGAGTCTTCAGAATGAGCAGCTAGCAAAGTATGGTGAATGCCTGATTGTCTGTCGGTCTCTTCCTCGGCGTCTGAGACCTCTATCACTCGATTTACTCCTGAAGCCTCTCCCCCGAACTGGAATTTGTCTATTTGCTCCTCTAGCGAGGAGGTGGAAGAGCCGACCCTCTCACCCTCAACCACCTGTTCGAGGGGAACTTGCTGGAGTGGTTGGACAACAAGGGGTATAGCCTGAGGGTTTGGATGGGGTACGGGTGCAAGCTCGTATGGCGCCAAAAAACCCTTCCAAGCAACGTCAATGCGCTTAAGGCGATGATCTCCCTGGGTTATCGCGTTGCCGACTGGTTGGAAATTCTTTGGCTTTGCTGTGTATCCTAGAATAAGGGGAGCCGATCGGAGCTGCCCGTCCTCGCTCACGAAAATCTCTGATCTTAATAAATAATTAAGGGCGACGGTGTTTGTAAGGCTGAGCCGAGGAGAAACGCGGTTTTTATCTGTTACAAGTCACAGCAGAACTTTGTTAGAGACTCAAAAATAGCAACACAAGAAGAATTAAAAACCATTAAAAGACGAGGATCCTAAGCCTATGGTTAGTGTGCCTAAATCTAACATGTCCCACCTGGCTCTCTATGCTTGGTTGGGTAGTGAGGGCCGTCATACCATGCGCCCGAGACGATCACATAGTCGTCTTTCATCCATTTGTTGGATTTGGGGAGGCAAGAAATGAGCCTAACAATGTCGGACCGGGATTTTAAATAATATCCCGCCCCTTACTGGCTGTGGCACTCGTACATATATACCACGTCGAGCCAGGTGAGTCCCAATCCTAGGTGACGGTTAAGGTCATCAATCGCTCCTAAGATCCTAAACATGTTAGGCGCGCACTGCCAAGGAGTAAGCCTATGGTTTCGAAGATAGCTAGTGGTGATGGGGCCTATGAGGATTGTCATCCCCCCTTCTAGGAAGGTGATGACGAGGACCACGACTTCTCCCGTTTTCCGATCAGTCAGTATTTTCTCCGGAGGGCAATACCTTACCCCCACGTTTGGAGGTATGCGATATGTGGCCCTAAAATTCTCCAACTGGGCAGGACTGTCCACCCGATACTGGAGTTTACCCATTACGCTTAAACGGAAAAATGGAAGCACTGAGTGTAGCAACCAGGGAGTAACCGTTCAAAGGGCGAGAAAGTTGTCCGAAGAGAGAATTGAAGGCTCGAGAAGAGGAAAACTTACAAGAACTGAACGGGAAATCGATCTTCGAACACGCAGAAGAATTCTTGATGACTTTGGGAAAGATTGAAATCGGCGACTGAAAGAGCTCGGAGCAGTTGTGTGCTTGTTCTTGTTGAAGGGTCTGGGAGTTGCAAAGTAAGGAAGGAATGACTTCCTCTGAGATTTTATACGAGGTCAAACGAAGGGTCAGGGGCCATCCCGCCCAAATTCTGAAGAAAAAATCACAGCCGTTGGATCTACAGCCCACCGTTGGATGCCAAAGACAGAACGTCGCCTGGAGTAAATGGCAGTGCCTCGGGGAGACTGAAACGACAGCGGCATTAATGAAGCGCCTACTTCTATGCCTACACACGTGCCAGTTCAAATTTTTGTCTGTTCTCAAGCTTTTATTCCGTGCCAGGTCAAAATCCTACTTTTTCTCTTCGGATGCGAGGGAAAAACTAAAATTTTGAGGGGCTATTGTGGGGGGTGAAAAACCCAACCTAACGTATTCGGCCCAAGGCCCTATTTGAAGACCACTGTTGGTCCGAAGAGATGAAAACACTCGAGCAGAAGCCCATGTAAAAGGAGCATGTTTGGAGAGAAGCATGGTCATAATCCGAGGAGACATTCAATTGTCCGAGGAGTCCAATATCCTCGGATCTGAAGGAGCTTGGTCCGACAGGTGTCTGGGAAGCTCAAATGATCCCCCTGACAAGTGTAATGATGGAAATGAACCTCAGGCACGCATGAGGATAGCAGGAACGGAGAAATATCTAGGAGACAAACTTTAACCACCACATTAAATGCACTGCACCTACTTTCCTGGCCGCATTAATGTGGAGAAGACCCCTGAACAGTGCACTCTCAGCTACCACCACTCACACAAGGCTAAATAGGGTACATGATGGGATATGCACTCAAGTGGACGTCTAGATGATGAACAAGTGGACGATGAAGATGAAGGGAGGGGGTACTATATAAGAGGGGAAACCCTCTGATAATAGGGGATCGAAAACTTAAAGTTAGAAAGGAGAAAATCTCATTACTGTAGCTCTAACAATTGTAACCCAAGTTCATTCAATACAAATTCCTCTTCGGACGTCTACATTTGCATTTGTCCTAGCACGATTGAGGCTAATTTATTCACAAGCACTGCAGTCCAATACTGTTTAATTCATTACTAGCCTAACTCTTTCACCAACTCTCTACAAATTTATTGTCTTGGGTTCATTGGGCTCATAATCCATACCTTTTTGGGCTTGGGCTACGAAAATTGACCATACAGTAATTATATGATAAGTTTTGGTTACAATAATAATCTCCTTAAAAGAATAAGAATTTGAATAATAACTTTAAACTTAAAAATTTTAATTGTACCACAAGAAATTAGAAAAATATAATACATAATAAAAATAGTTAGAAGAATATGACCATTTCATAAAAGAATAATATCAATCAAAAACATTAAAAAAAAAATGATAAAATTATATATTTGTAAAAATAGAGTGATGAAAATTACTTTTTGAAATTGTTTAAGAGGAGGAAAGACTATCAAAACTTGCCTAATCACATGTGTGACAAGTCTAATTTCTCATTTTTTTTTCCCTACAAGGTAATAATTTTCATTTTTAATAATTCGAGGTTTCTAGATTTTTAATGACAAAAATACCTAAGGATGTGATGATTTGTGCATTTTTTTGGTGAAATAATTTTGTATATAAATTGTATCACACCCCTAGGTAATTTTGTGATTGAAAAATGCATCAATAAAAAAAATGAAAATTACCTTTTAGAAGAAAAAAAAAATGGTAAAAGTTGGATTTGGGATAAAAAAAAAGAAATCAACTTATTGGGGCGTGTGACTGTTTTGTAAAATATAATACATAATTTTGTATATAAATCACATCACACTTTCCAACGGCTCTCTCATTCTCTTTTGTTGTTTTTGTTTGTATCCGATCGACAAGAAGTTGCCTTAGATGGCAGTGGACCTCTTTTAGCTCTTTGATAGAAAATGCCCTTCCTCAGTTCCTCTTTATATACTTCAATAACTTGTTTAAAAGATGGATTTAAATTTTGTAGAATTTTTAGAATTATATTTTTGAATTTCTAAATTTTATTAATTCATTTTAAAATAAGTGAATTGAATTTTATGACATTATCAACAAGTTAAACAAATATAAAAAATTATGTTATGGAATTAATTCTACCACAGTAAGAACCTCTCTCCAATTTCTACCATACAATGGGCTTTTTCTCTTTTCTTCTGTTGGTATAAGCCTGGATGTAAATACTGAACTCTCATGCAAATACTATCAAGTAAATGCTAGCTTACAACAAGTTAGTATATGTATTCTCAAAACAATATATATATGTGTGTGTGTGTGTAGGGGGGGGGGGGGGGGTAGTGTCACAAGATTTTCGGCCTCGACTCACAACTTTATTACTATATTTCCAAGGGTCCACAAGTCTGTGAAGCTTCGTTTCTCTACTAGTTCTTTCATTTCTCCTTGTTTCTCTCCTTATTTTATCTCTCCTTTTGTGTCTCTTACCCCTCTTCTCCTCTCTCTGTTTTGTGTTTTGTGTTGACCAGTAAGGTTACCTCCTTTTATACTTGGAATTAAAGGAGTATTTTCCCATTTTTACCTTCTTCCTTTTTACTTCTTGGACTCCGTTTTCAGTGAGTAGTCCACTGATTTGTCTCAATTGTTGCAAGTTTTTTTCCCCCCTCTTTTAGGGTAATTATTATTTCGAAAGTGCTTTGTCCTTTGTGCCTTGAGAGTTATCGATAAATTTTAAAAGAATGAATTATATGGCAGTGTTTATTATCTGAATTAGTTAGTCTTATTAGCGAATTAGTTACTTGTATTAGATGTAATCAGTATTAGTTTAACACTTGGCAAGAAATTAATGGTTGTAGTTGTAAGACAAATTGTATAAGTACTCTTGTACTCTCATTTTTGTAATTAATTTATGAGAATTAGTGATCTTAAGCCTTTCTGTGCTTTTCATTGGAACTTTAGTGTTTTTGTAGAGGTACCTAACAACCTATTAAATGTTCTAATCAACTTTCATTGCTAAACAAATCCAAAACAGTTCAGCCTACACACATTCACTACACCAATTATTTATTAAAATATAATGTAAAAAGTGTTAATTTTTGAACTATAAATTCAAGGACAAGATGTCCCCATGCGTATGAGATATTTATTTTATGAACAGTTATAACGTGTTGTCTCTTTAGAAAAGGATTTGGTGTGGGCCTTGAGGAATGTGGTACTTTTTATTAAGGATGTCTTTTTTTCCCAAGCATACAATCTGAGTATATAATATGATTTGAACACCTATTAATAATTTTCATTTTTTATAATTTGAGGTTGCTAGATTTTTAATGACAAAAATATTTAAGGATGTGATGATTTGTGCATTTTTCAGTGAAAATAATTTTGTATATAAATTGCATCACACCCTTAAGTAATTTTGTGATTAAAAAATGCAGCAATCTAAAAAAAAAAATGAAAATTACCTTTTAGAAAAAGAAAATTGTAAAAGTTGGATTTGGGATAAAAAAAAAGAAAAAGAAAAAGAAATCAACTTATTGGGGCTAGCCCATTTCTTACAAACTTAGCCACTTGCCTAAGGTTTTGGAGGTGTAAAAATGGTGGAAAAGAGGATTGAAATTTTTGTTTGGAGAGAGATTTTATAAATAAAAAGGGAGAAAAACTATTCCTAAAGAAATTCATAAAAGAAAGAGAGAGAGAACGAGGAGAATTTTTGGGAATTTTGTGCATGAAATTGCTAAAATGAGGTGGGTCTATTTATAGGAATATGAGGGAACAAGTGAAGGTGTTGCTAGAACACCTTCACATAGCTGCCTAGCATTAGGCGGCTATGTGATGGTGTTCTAGCAACCAAAGTTTTGAATTCCGTTTTGGAGGCCGTTCCGGATTGGCCATGAGAACCAAAGTATGTTTTAAACAATGCACTAAAATGACTTGGATAATTTGGCGATTATTACAATATTTTTTATTTTGATTTATTCTTATATTATTTTCTATAAAATTTTTATTATTCTCTCTTGCATTCTTTCTTGAAAAGTGGTCATTCTCTCTCTCTTCATTTTTTATTCTTTCTTGCAACTCTGCTTTATATTGATGAATCATTATGATTTTTAAAACTCTATTTTGGGTTCATACGTTTTGGTGTTATATTTTTTAGTTCCCCATTAAAATAGTATTATCTCTCTCTCTCTCTCTTAGTTTAGGTTGGTTTGATTTTGTTTGAGTGAATACTTGATTATTTTGGAAGTAATAATTTGAGTTTATATCAAAATACAATATTGGCTATGATAAGAACAGATCGACATTTGGTCTATTTCGGTCAATTTCGTCAATTTGGTCTGGTTCAGTCTACTTTCGTTCACTTCGGTCAATTTTGGTCCAATTTGGTATACTTCGGTCAACTTCAGTTTAATTGGGTCCATTTGGTCTACTTCAATCAATTTAGCCCAATTCAGTCTATTCGGTCAATTTCAGTCCAATTTGGTCCATCCATTCTAGTTTGGTCCAATTTGGCCTATTCAATCAATTTCGTCCACGTTGATCTATTCAGTCCACATTGGGTCCACATTGGTCCATTCGGTTTATATTGGTCCATTCAGTCTATTTAGTCTATTTCAGATCATTTCGGTCTAATTAAGTGTACCTACATAAGAATGACAAAATATGAGTCTGGGTTGAGAGTATTATTAATTATTTGAGTTCTATCAATTGTAATTATATGATAAGTTTTAGTTATCATAATAATCTACTTAAGAGAATGAGAATTTGAATAATAACTTGGAGACTTAACAATTTTAATTGTACCAAAAAAAATTAGAAGAATATAATACATAGTAAAAACAGTTATAAAAATATGACCATTTTATAAAAGAATAATATCAATAAAAAACATAAAAAATGATAAAATTATATATTAGTAAAAATAGAGTGGTGAAAATTACTTTTTGAAATTATTTAAGTGGAGGAAGAACTATCAAAACTTGTCTAATCACATGTGTGTCAAGTCTAATTTTCCATTTTTTCCCCTATAATGTAATAATTTTCATTTTTAATAATTTGAGGTTGCTAGATTTTTAATGACAAAAATACCTAAGAATGTGACGATTTGTGTATTTTTTCGGTGAAATAATTTTGTATATAAATTGCATCACACCCCTAGGTAATTTTGTGATTGGAAAATGCATCAATAATAATAAAAAAAAAAATGAAAATTACCTTTTAGAAAAAAAAAAAGGTAAAAGTTGGATTTGGGATAAAAAAATGGGTCAAACTAATGAATGCTCTTAAGGTGTTAGGTAACAATTATTTTAAGAAAAATTTATACAACTTTTATGAAAAATGAAAAAAATCTGTCATTTTTTTTCCATAAATTTTTTATTTAAATAGAGTATTAATCAATGTGATAGCATTTCCAAAAAAAAAAAAAAAAAAAGAAGAAAAAAAAGAAGAAAAAGAAATCAACTTATTGGGGCGTGTGGCAGTTTTGTAAAATACAATACATAATTTTGTATATAAATTGCATCACACATCCTAACGGCTCTCTCATTCTCTCTCCCAAATCCCCAAATTTGAAATCCCAGAGTTCTCCCTATCCCTCTCTCTGTCTCTCCAAAATGGTTAGGGTTTTATCGGTATTCTCCATATTAATTGCTTTTTTTTTTTTTTTTTTTTTTCCTCATAAAATTTGTCTTTAAAAGGAGTATTAACCAATGTTATAGCATTTCCCAAAAAAAAAAAAAAGAAAAAGAAAAAAAGAAAAAGAAATCAACTTATTGGGGCGTGTGGCAGTTTTGTAAAATACGACACATGTTTTGTATATAATCGCATCACACATCCCAACGGCTCTCTCATTCTCTCTCCCAAATCCCCAAATTTGAAATCCCAGACTTCTCTCTATCATCCTTCTCTTTCTCTCTCCAAAATGGTTAGGGTTTCATCAGAGGTCTCTCTCTCTCTCCCTCCCCAAATCCCCAACGGCTGATATGCTTACTCTTCAATTTTGTAATGAGACAGTTCATCTAAAAAATCGCATGTTTGTGTTTTGGAGAAAATCTGATACCCTCTCTCTCTCTTCTTGAATGCTTTAGAAAAGGGTTCGAAGATTTTCTCGGGAAAGTGACTGCCAGATTTTCTCGGGAACAACAACAATATTTTTCCGGTGAGGGGTTTTCCATGCCGCCGCTGGCACGGAAGCCGAGGCCGATGATGCCTACGTCAGAGAGGAAGACTAATGGGTTTTTTTGTGCTTTCATACGGTTTAGACTGATGGGGTTTTTTGTGCTTTCATGTGCTTTAGACTAATGGGTTTTTTTTTTGTGCTTTCATATGCTTTAGACTAATGGGTGTTTTTGTGCTTTCATATGGTTTAGACTGATGGGTTTTTTTGTGCTTTCATGCGGTTTAGACTGATGGGTTTTTTGTGCTTTCATATGGTTTAGACTAATGGGTTTTTTTTTTTTTTTTTGGATTCTGATTTGTTTGAATTGAATTTCAAGTTCTCGTTGATTTGGTTCTTGTTTGTAATGAAAAGCTTCTTTTTGGCTTGAAGTTACGAGTCAAAACTAATGTTAGTTTATGTTTTGGTATCTGAAAGATGTTTCTGTATGGCTTTACATGAAATTTGGTAGATTGTGACCTGTTATGTTTGTCTTTGTTGTTTGTTTTTGTTTCTTGGTGAAATTTTATGGCTTTGTTATACTTTTGAAGGAGAATTTACATATGATGTAAATAATTCTGTCATATGTCTTTTGGGTTTTAGTTGGACAATAATGAGCTTATCTACTGATGTTGCAAAATTGTTTCTATAAGAACTTTTGTCAACCAAGTATTGAAATTCTTTTCCTTTTTGTTTTTTGGGTGAGGTTGAGAAAATATTGCAGGTTTACTGCTTGGTGTCTTGGAAAAGTAAAAAGTAATATCCCGCCCTTTAACCTTGATGACAATCCTATGTTGTGACTTCTTGATCGAGGTAGGGAGATTGTTATATTAGAGGTAATGTTGCACGTGTTCCAACACTTGGCCTAATGAGTTTGACTGATTCCTGGTAGGTATTGAAATTCGAAGTTATTATGGTTGATTTGTGTGTAGGTGAAAGTCTTATTCTCAGTGTTTTCTTTTTTGGATAAACTTATTCATTGCTGTTTTGACTTTTTTATTCAATTCTATTTGATCTTAGGCATCATTTTTCTGTGGACTAATTGGTTTTTACGATGTCAACTAAAAAAAAAAAAATCAACTAACCTAGCATGAATGAAGGTGCACAATCTGGATACAATTGATAGTCATAAAAGCTTCACTAATTTAGACTGCCCTGAATACATTATGTTTGGAAATATATGGAGAATTTTTGGGTCTTTGCTTAAGATATTGTAAATGACTTTGGAAATTTAAATTGTGTTCAAGTCTATTACATTTATAACTTATAAGTTCTATAAATTTCTTGAAGGGATTCTCCTGTGCACTTTTGTGCAGTTGAGTTCCTCTTTTTTTGCAAGAAAACTTCTTACAAATCACAAAAATGTAAATCCTATTAATGATCATATGTGTATTCTGTATTGTTCTAATTAATATTGTTATCCTTATACTTAACTGACTTATTTTTTTGAGAAAATTTTGCAGTTTAACTGTAGTTGGCAAGTTATACGGAGTTGTCTTTTGCATGGGTTACCAATGTTCAGATCAGTAACTGCAGTTGTAAGTTTTGTTTATGGAATCTTCTTTCGTATTGTCAACATAGCTGTTGTAAGTTCTCTATGTACAATCTTCTTTGTATGGTTCTATTTTTTCATTGGAAAATTAATTGATTATTTGGTTAACAGCAAATTGAACAATGTTGTTCTTGAATTGGAGCAGCAAACTGGTGAGCCAATTGAGCCTATTACTATATATCCTCTGTCTATGGAGTGGTTTATTTTGGGCCTATTACTATATATCCTCTGTTTATTATTCAGCGATGAAAGTAAAATGACATCTTTTCTTCTATCACTTTGGCACAACTAGCACTGATAAGAAATTCAGGTAAGCTTTCGTTTTCCTTCCTCACTAAACATGTGGATGGTCTTTTCTTTGGTGTGAATTGGTCTTGGTTTGGGTCGTTGTTCCAAGTACCTTGCATAAATGTCACATTTATAAACTGTTTTATATAATCCCTCTTTCTGTGTTCGATTTTTTGTCTTTTGCATGCGTCTTTCCCTCTCTTTCTGACTGAGTATATCTGTTTAATTTGTACATGTAGGGTATCTTTGAGTTTTATGATTCTTTGACTGAGTATCTGATGAATTCGCAATTTATAATTTTTTAGTTATTATAGAATATAGTTTTAAAAAAAAATGGCACTGTTCATAAATTTTATTGTTGGGGTGGGGGGGGGTACTTTTCTTGTGCTAAATGTTATTTCTAATAGATGCTTCATAACACTTCTATTGTGTGTGTACTTAAAACTGTGTATCCAACTACACTACAAGCATTGGCTTATTATAAAGGTGTTCTCTTGGTTCCTTTTTAAAATTTTCCTTTATATAAACTCCCCACATATTTGTATATCTTAAAATCTATTACACAAATAATTATTTTACTCATTGCATCATTAATAACTGATGGTTATTGCATCATCACATCTTTGAGTTTTATGAATCTTTGACTAAGTATCTGACGAATTCGCAATTTATAATTTTTTAGTTATTATAGAATATAGTTTAAAAAAAAAATGGCACTGTTCATAATTTTTATTGTTTGGGTGGGGGGGGGGGTACTTTTCTTGTGCTAAAATGTTATTTTTAATAGATGCTTCATAACACTTCTATTGTGTGTGTACTTAAAACTGTGTATCCAACTACACTACAAGCATTGGCTTATTATAAAGGTGTTCTCTTGGTTCCTTTTTAAAATTTTCCTTTATATAAACTCCCCACATATTTGTATATCTTAAACTCTATTACACAAATAATTATTTTACTCATTGCATCATTAATAACTGATGGTTATTGCATCATCACATGTTTGTTTGAAGACTGACTTTAAAGTCAAAGAAGTACGAAAGAATTCAGGGATTGATTGGATCAGATTTTTTATGTGTTACCCAATTAGAAATTACAGATTAATTTTTTTCCTGCCTGAATAATAACTAAAGACTTAAGGATACCATCATTTTCTAAATTTTTTTTTCAAATAATGTTAATTTTAGAGCAACACTGTGCTCAAAAGTATAAGAACTTTTAGCTTTCTATGTGGTTGATATTTTGGCTCTTTCTCTACCTCGTAAGCCTTAGCCCTTGCTTCTTTTGACTGTGGAGTCCCATGTGAACTTGAGGCAGTATTATGCATGTTCTTTTTTAAACATACAGTTTGGAATCTGATAGCATATTTAACCACTTCACGTGTTTCACTTTTTATTCAGAACCAAACACCAATAATCTGTTCTTGTTTGTTGAGGTTTTGTTATTTTGGAGAACTTGTCAGTTATTTGATGTCTCACACATTATGGATTAAGGCAAGGAACAAACATAACCTAAAATTCAGACCTGTTCAAATTGTGCCAAATTTTTAAACTCAGTGGTAACCATTTTTTCTTTTCTTATTTTTCATTTAGGAATTCTCTTTATATTCTGTTTTCTTACTGTATTTCCAAAGGAGTTTAGATGAGTGTATGATTTCTTCACATATATGGAGAAGGAAAGGATAATGTAACTTAGATTTTCTACTATTGACAATTTACATTTTTGTACCTAAAAATTAGTTAAAAAGGTGATGTATATGGTTGCTTTGCTGATAAATACAGAAATGTAGAAAAAAATTTTGGCACTTGAGGGAGTAGCATACCAACCTAACAGTCAAAACACTGCAGGACATTGCTAATTATTAAGGTATTATGTTCAGTCCCAATCTTCTGTAGACTTTAAGGTGATGTGTTTTGATTTTTCTAATTAGTTGGATTTGTTTTTATCAGATTTGAAGGACAAATTTCGAGCATCAACATTAGTATTGGAATAATTGGCACCGACAAGAAATTCAGGTAAGCTTTGTTTTCCTTCCTCACTAAGCCTGTGGATGGTCTTACACTTGATGTGAATTGGTCTTGGTTTGGGTTGATATTCCAAATACCTTGCATACATTTATAAACTGTTTTTTAAGTGGATATAAACTGGTCATGTGGTTGCATGTTTTAAGATTTTTGGGAGAACGTGTCTACATCACCATTCTCCATATGGCATGCTACTCACAGTTCCTTTGTTTTGAAGTTTATTCCCTGAAGCGGAAATTTCAGTGCTGGTGTCTTGGTAGCTCTGGTCTGTGCATGTTCATGAGATGGCATTTATCTTTTGTGTGTGCTAGGTCTTGAAGAATTGTGACTGAAAAATGTTCCTGTGATCAACTGATCACAGTTTTTAACTCAGGTAAAATAGTCTAACAGTTCACTTGCATGGGACTTGTAATTCTAGGCTAATACATATATAAACGAAACCAATTACTTAGCAATATAGTTAAATGAAACAAATAATTTTATGGATTATACATAAGCATACTGTTTGTTTTTTTGTTTTTTTGGTTTTGATAAGTTACATAAGCTTCTGTTACTTGTAACTTTTTAATAGGTTTAAGAAAAGACTACTTTAAAAATTTATTATATATCTAATAGTGAGTATATTTCTTGAAGGATTTAACAATTGTGCTCCATCATAAAAATATATTAAATGCTGATCTTAATCATGTTCATCAATTGCCAACCTTCCAATTTCTTGGTGTTAATGATGAAAAGCTGGAATTGCCTGTAAGATTGTTTTCAAGTTCAGCTTGTGATTCTTAAACTTTTCCCCATTCTTCCTAGACAAAGGAAGTGGGGGTACATTAATGAGACCAAATTGCATGACATTATCAGGTTTTTTCTTTACATTCTATTTGCTTGATTTGTTTTGTTTTGTTTTTTTGTTTTTTGTTTTTTTTTTTTTCTGCCATGTCTTACAAAGGTATAATCCTATTCTCGGGGGGCTCCTATAGGAAGTCTTGAAAGTAACCCAAATGGTCCATGTCATATAGACGATTTTTAGAGGGTTATTCCGGTATGGATTGTTAAAACTATTTGTTGCATTAGCATTTTAGCTTTTGAAAACATATTTAGCATACCCGCTTCTGTTATTGCCTTTATTTGAATATTGCTCATTGCAGAAAGTCTTTATAGTTTGGCTTTCAGTTTAGAGAAGAGCTTGGCTTTCAAGTGTTAATTGGATTTACCTTTATAGTTGTTGGGTAATATGCTACTTTTTCTATTTGTTGTTTTGCAACTCCTGCCTTTCTTAGTGCATGTTATAAATCTCATTTTGATTCACTGTTTACTGTTATTTATCATAGTCCTTTTAGCATTTTGCTTTAGCTTACCTAAGTTTTGATTGTGCTTCTACCCTAACCACTTGTTTCCAATCTACTTTAGCTTTAACAATTGTTCGTTAGGGTTTTTGATTTTCTCTATTACTTTATTGATTTATTTTTCGTTAAATGCTGCTTGAACTACGTAGCTGGGTATGTGTATTTTCAGTTTGCTACATGTGGTGGATTCAAAGCTTGTGCCACTAAGGGTTTGCACTTTCCTGTTGTAAATTTGTCTACTTGTCTTGTTTCTATTGACGTTTTATTTGTACAGGACACGGGAAACTTGTTGGACATGGCCGAATGCATGTCCCAACCGTTTTTCTGCTCCAAAATAAAAAGCTGAAACACACTACCTCTAACACCGATCTCCTTCTTCTTCTTCTTCCTCCCACGCCGATCTTCTTCTTCCTATCATGCCGATCTCTTCTTCTTCTTCAGCTCTTAGATCTATAATCCTATTTCACTTTTACAGTTTGGCCCCGTTGCCCTTTCTGTCCATGTGTGCTTTTTATTGCTTTGTATGCCTCAGTGTCACACATTAAGAGCTCTTTTATCTCCAGCCACCCTCTTGAACAAAAGATGTGTAAATAATTGTTTCTTTTCAAATTTTTTTGTCTTTTATGAGTTAAAAGTCTAACACCTATCAAGCCAGGTAGTCAACTTTTTACAATTTTTTTTCATTGTCTAGGTAGATAGTATCAGTGGCTAGACTCTATATGCTTCTAAAAGAATTTTTAACAATTATTTAAAAATATTTTTGTTAGAAAACAAATTTTTCAGGTTTGTCTCGTGTGTTTATTTGTAATTTTGAAAGTTTTTAGGTATTCATGTTCAAAAGACATGTTCTTTGGTGATTGCCATCTTTCAATGTCTCTCTTATAGAATAATATTCTAATTGCATGATTTCCATATATGATCAGTCTTTTAAAGAAATGGTTGCAATGTGTCTGGTGAAAGATCTGGGAAAGAGGAGGAATTTATTGAAACACACCTTTTTCAAGCATGCAAAGTCTCTTGAGATTTCTGTGTAGAAATGATTCACTGACTTGCCACCCCTTTGGAATCTTGTAAAAGCCCTCCAGGTTACCCATCATATTGCTGAGATGCACCTTCCGTACTTTCACTTGTCCCGGTAAGCTTGTCTCATGGCTATGGTTAATTTTGCAGCTGAAAGATAAAGTGCAATTCTGTGTAGAACAACAGGTAATATCACAGGTCAAAAACATTTGGCCACGCCATTAAATTTGAACTTAAAATGCATGTAGTGATATTTCTTTAATTATTATCTATATTTACTACGTATTTAATTCAATTGGATGCATTTCTTAAGAAAAACTGACGTAGGATCTCTCACTTAACTTTAGTTATCTGTCAAAACCATCCCCACCCCCTCTATTTTCCCCAATTTTGTTTTTGTTGAGTTTTTCCAATTCTTCATATTGACTAAGTTCCCCTTTCCATTTAGTTACACTGATGATATGGAGCTCGATGATGCTATGCATGCGGCTATTTTGATGCTGAAGGAGGGGTAAATGAATGTTAAGCTTTTTTTTTTTATTTTTTTTTTAAGAAATATATTTTTATTTAAAAAGCTGTGGTGGGGTGCTGCTAGAATGGTAAAAGCTAGGGCATTGGTGGAGCTTGTTGGAAATATATATATATATATATATATAAAGTCAATGATAGTACTTTTTATCGTTGAGTTTTTTATTCATTGTTCTTTCTTCGTCTCTAAAAAATCAGGTTTCTTTCATGTTTAAATATTTTCTGTTTTGAGACGTATTTGCTATTTGGCAATATATTCTTTTGATATACAATATAGGCTTTACCTTTTGGTGCTTCTCTTACATGCATGCCATGTTCTAGGATTGTGCCCTGTATTGCACCTTTTTATTGAAAATGTTTTTCCTATAAAAATACAAAGCATCATACAGTGTATACTTCTTTTTAGGGGGGATGTCTTAATTTTCATTTGTTGCCTAATGTGTCCTCTCTCATCGTCTCTTGCTCAGCTTCCTCCCAATGCAGTTACATCAATTATTGATGGCTTGAGGAGATTGTACATTGAAAGCCATAGCCACTAGAAGTTGCATATCTTTCGTTTGCAAAATGCAGATGTTCTGATCTTTCTAGCTTTGTTGTCAAGTTTCAACTCTAGTTTTTAAGACATCTGTAACAGAGGATTGATTTTTAATTGTATTTTTGCAGATAAACGGTGATTTTGTTGCTAAACCCATGGTCTTTTGGGACAATATTCAAACCGGAAAGACAAATTTTATAAACATTTGCTAAAATGCAACTATCCAGGTTAGTTAAGTTTTATTTCTGTTTGTCCCTTCTGATTTGTTAGTATGACTGGATCTCAAAGATGAATGTCCCTTATAGTCTGTTTGAACAGGTGCTCACATTGGACTAGAGCCTACAAAAGACAGATTTTTTGTTGTTGTTATGGTATCACTAGTCACCCTCACTTTCCTATGTTATTTATGAAGGCTAATTAAGTTTAAATGCACTATAGAAACAACAGTGTGGCATCAACACTTGGTACTAGACACCAGCAGGTTATTATAAGAGGCAGTTTATTAGTAAAGTTTTGTATCATCTTTGTAATTGAAGGTTTGGGTCACGTGCTTATTAATTTTTTTTTTTTTTTGATAAGTAACATAAAAATTTTATTAAAAACACACAGCCCAGTAAGTAGGAAATGTACAAAAAGGCAAAAACATCAAGAAACCAAATTACAAAGATCTAGCAACATAGGAAGGGAAATACAAGAAAAAGATGGTAAAACAAGACACCATTCGAGAAGAGTAAAAAAGAAGAAAGACTTAAACTCAATAATAGACCGTTCGCGACCCATCAAGCAGTGCAGCACAAACCTCCAAAGCTTATTAATTGATTGTGTCATGTGCTTAATTGTTGATTAGTTAGGAGCCCTGTGCTTAACAGTCAGTTAGATCATTAGATCAGTGTAACCAGCTGGCAGTTAGTGTTAGTTAGTTGTGTTCCTGAATTGTATAAAGGTGTGGAGATGGATTGTAAGAGGCATGCAATGAGAATTCAGACTGTTCATATTCCTATTCTTCTCTAATCCCTTTCAATTCTTCCAAGAGGCATGGCTGCCCTCTTAGTCAGTCACTCACCCTTTTTCCTTTGCTTAATCAGTTCTTATCAATCCTTCATTTACATATTTTTCTTGTTGTACAATTCTGGTTGGTCCTGCATCAAATCTCTAGCCAACCCTAGGTGCTGAGTGCAAGTTCATACATCTCTATTTTTCCTATTTTTTAATTTCCTGTTACAAAGTTTTGGTTTGTCCTGCATCATTGTGATAAAAAGTTCTCCCTTGTCTTAGGAAGTTTCTTTTGTGCTTTATTGTGGAGTTTGGTAATTCAATTTGAGTTGACATGGGGTTTTTGCTTTATCATGAGGTGGGCTTTTAGGTGTGTGTAAGAGATATTGTCCATAATCTTCCTTCTCTTTTACTTTCGAAATTGTTAGATATTGATTTTGTTGCTTCATACAAGTACTTGAAACAGTGTTAACTGTGTTGGTGACTGTAGTTGAGGTCATTGAATGCTCCGACATTGATTTTCTGAGTACTTTAAATGCCCTTTGAAGACGTTCCTTTGGTTTCTTTCTAGCAACTCCAATATGTAAATGTCCTGAACACCGCCAGCACTATCAAGTTTGCAACTCAGTGGTTCAGCGAGTAATATTGCTACAGTTATCATTTCTTACTGACTTGATTTTAAAACTAATATACTTGATTTTTATCACTGCTTGAAGTTATGAGTCAAAACTAATGTTAGTTGATGTTTTGGTATCTGAAAGATGTTTCTGTATGGCTTTACATGAAATTTGGTAGATTGTGACCTGTTATGTTTGTCTGTATTGTTTGTTTTTGTTTCTTGGTGAAATTTTATGTATTTGTTATTCTTTTGAAGGAGAATTTACATATGATGTAAATAATTCTGTCATATGTCTTTTGGGTATTAGTTGGAAAATAATGAGCTTATCTACTGATGTTGCAAAATTGTTTCTATAAGAACTTTTGTCAACCAAGTATTGAAATTCTTTTCCTTTTGTTTTTTGGGTGAGATTGAGAAAATATTGCAGGTTTACTGCTTGGTGTCTTGGAAAAGTAAAAAGTAATATCCAGTCCTGTAACCTTGATGACAATCCTATGTCGTGACTTCTTGATCGAGGTAGGGAGATTTTTATATTAGAGGTAATGTTGCACTTGTTTCAACACTTGGCATAATGAGTTTGACTGATTCCTTCTAGGTATTGAAATTCAAAGTTATTATGGTTGATTTGTGTGTTGGTGAAAGTCTTATTCGTGGTGTTTTTTATTTTTATTTTTTTGGATAAACTTGTTCATTGCTTTTTTGACATTTTTATTCAATTTTATTTGATCTTAGGCATCATTTTTCTGTGGACTAATTGGTTTTTACGATGTCAACTAAAAAAAAAAAATCAACTAACCTAGCATGAATGAAGGTGCACAATCTAGATACAATTAATAGTCATAAAAGCTTCACTAATTTAGACTGCCCTGAATACATAATGTTTGGAAATATATGGAGTAATTTTGGGTCTTTGCTTAAGATATTGTAAATGACCATGGAAATTTAAATTGTGTTCAAGTCTATTACTTTTATTACTTATAAGTTCTATAAATTTATTGAAGGGATTCTCCTCTGCACTTTTGTGCGGTTGAGTTCCTCTTTTTTTGGAAGAAAACTTCTTACATATCACAAAAATGTAAGTCCCATTAATGATCATGTGTGTCTTCTGTATTGTTCTAATTAATATTGTTATCCTTATACTTAACTGACTTATTTTTTTGAGAAAATTTTGCAGTTTGACTGTAGTTGGCAAGTAATACGGATTTGTCTTTTGCATGGGTTACTAATGTTCAGATCAGTAACTGCAGTTGTAAGTTTTGTTTATGGAATCTTCTTTCGTATTGTCACTATAGCTGTTGTAAGTTCTCTTTGTACAATCTTCTTTGTATGGTTCTATTTTGTCATTGGTAAATTTAATTGATTCTTTGTATGGTTCTATTTTGTCATTGGTAAATTTAATTGATTATTTGGTTAACAGCAAATTTAACAATGTTGTTCTTGCAGAGGATTTGCATTTTCCCATGTAAGCTTCTTTCTTTTTCTTTTTAGGTTACTGGTTTTGTCATTGATTTACTAACCTTGCTCACGTTTTATAAACACTAGAATGTGCTCTGCCCTGTTTAGTCCTTTAAATTTGATTTCTAATATGCGTAACATATTCGACTGTGGTTAAAAGGAGTGCTATTTAATATATTGACTACAGATATGTCTTCAAAATGGTGTAGTTTCTTCATCTCTCTTTATTTGATTGCCGTTTAAGTACCCCAGTTTGATATTTTACAATTTTGTGTCTGATCTTTGACTAATAATGAGGTCTGTTGTCAATTCTATTATGACTGAGAATGTAGACAAAAACAGGCTTATTTTGATTTCAAGTTGCATTTATTTTCTAATTAGATTTAGATTTAGATCTCTTGGTTTTGGTTTTCGTTCCTGGTTTCAGGTTATAATGTATCAATTGATAATTATTTATGGTCGATTCTTATTATGATAATTAAAATTTTGTAGAAATATAATATTAAAAGAAGCAAACTTATTTGACCCCTATTAGGTCACTTGGACTCTTCGTGGTCAATGATTGATGGGAATAGGCATGCCAAGTGTTGGCTTGTAGCCAATGGTTGGCAACGGGCTTGGAATCAGGTGGTCCATGTGACAGTTGGTGGTATGTGGTTGGTGGCACTAATGGTTGCCAACTGGTGGCCAATGGGCGCCTAAGTATGGTATGGAGTACATTTCTGGACTTAATGTGACTTTCTTTAATATGGATGCGTAATGGTGCCATTGTTAATATCTCTTTATGAATGATACCTATTTTTAATTTTGTTGTTATTTGTTATGTAATGAGTTCCATGTATTGTGTCACTTTATGGTGAATTAGAATATAATAGTCTATATAAGCCAAGTATGTACCCCAAGAAGGGGGGATTATTTTGATGAATAAAGTTTCTTTTGAAATTGAGTCCATGGTTCGGTGCCGACTCCAGCCAGCCCTAAGTGTTGACTCCTAGTGGTTTTTTTCCACGCTTTGTGCTATCCAAGCAAGCCTAGGTACTGACTGTTTGCCATGTTAGGAACCTATAGCTTGACTTAATGCATATGATCCAGCTAGTGCATCATGTATGCAGCACCAGTAAGCATGAGTAAGTAAAGTTTTGTATCAGTAAGCACCAGTAACAACAACAGTGCTGCATTAACACTTGGTACTAGACACCAGCAGCTTATTATAAGAGGTAGTTTATTACTAAAGTTTTTTATCATTTTTGTAATTGAAGGTTAGCATCAGGTGCTTATTAATTAATTGTGTAATGTGCTTAACAGTTAATTGGTGAAGAATTTTTTTCACATCAGATAAAGAATAGAGATCCTCTTAAACTAGGGTTTGTCTATAATATCATGCTTTTTGTTGGTATCAGTATTCATATTTTGTTACTCGTATGCTCCTTTTTACTAATGTTATGCTCATCAATCTTTCGTTTTTTTCATAGCCTTTGGTCATGTTTGTTGTCATATTGCATTAACGACTACTTTCTCAGTCTACAAGTAATTATGCAGAGCAGCTTCTCTTTTGTTTCATGAGTTCTGATGAAACATTTGTAATTAAATCCCCAGGTATAGTAGTCTAACAGTTCACTTGCATGGGACTTGTAATGCTAGGCTAATACATGTCTACAGCTGGCTGATCAAACATCACAAATTTTGCTGAAGATCTGGACCATGCATGATTTTTGGTAACAGTATGCACTTATTGGTATATAATCTTGGCCTACCTAAAAAAAACATATATAATTTATGGACATGACTAGAAATATTCATATCATTAGTTAATTTTTGGTAAGCATACCACCTAATTTCACCAATGGGCTTTAGCTCGATTAGCACTTCTTCTCCCTCAATAGTGGGACAGAGGTCGTGGATTTAAAACTCACATGGTGTGGCTTTCCAATAAAAAAACTAATTTAGAATGATGGTGAAATGCTTCTGCTTTGTCATTACGAATTTCAGAATGGCAACATAAAACCCCTTTTCCTTGATATCATCTTTAATTAGCCATCTTCCCATCAAAATTTATCATTTATGTTGCCTCTACTTATTATTGATACTGTCCCTGTTAAACTCTGATTTTCTTATCATTCCTAGACTTTTATGATTCTCTTATTTTGAAGTTTCTTTTGTAGTTTTCCTAGCAGAAATTGATGATATTTAGTTCGAGTGGCGTAGCTTGCTGCTCGCTCATCTTGTCTGCCATATGTCTTTGAAGAGATTATTAATCAAATATATGTTGCGTTGCTTCACATTCTTTTTGGGTGATAAATTTAATGTAGATTAAGTGATAGGCTTAAATTTCCATTCTATCTGAATTGGAGCAGCAAACTGGTGAGCCAATTGAGCCTATTACTATATATCCTCTGTCTATGGAGTGGTTTATTTTGGTTCTATTACTTTATATCCTCTATTTATTATTCAGAGATGGAAGTAAAATTACATCTTTTCTTCTATTACTTTGGGATAACTAGCACGGACAAGAAATTCAGGTACGCTTTTTGTTTCCTTCCTCACTAAGCATGTGGATGGTCTTACATTTGATGTGAACTGGTCTTGGTTTGGGTTGATATTGCAAGTACCTTGCATAAATGTCACATTTATAAACTGTTGTATATAATCCCTCTTTCAGTGTTAATTGGATTTACCTTTATAGTTGTTGGGTAATATGCTAGTTTTTCTATTTGTTGTTTTGCAACTCCTGCCATTCTTAGTGCATGTTATATATCTCATTTTGAGTCACTGTTTACTGTTATTTATCATAGTCCTTTTAGCATTTTGCTTTAGGTTACCTAAGTTTTGATTGTGCTTCTACCCTAACCACTTGTTTCCAATCTACTTTAGCTTTAGCTTTAACACTTGTTCGTTAGGGTTTTTGATTTTCTGTTTTACTTTATTAATTTATTTTTCGTTAAATGCTGCTTGAACTATGTAGCTGGGTATGTGTATTTTCAGTTTGCTACATGTGGTGGATTCAAAGCTTGTGCTACTAAGGGTTTGCACTTTCCTCTTGTAAATTTTTCTACTTGTCTTGTTTCTATTGACGTTTTCTTCGTACAGGACACGGGAAACTTGTTGGACATGGCTGCATGCATGTCCCAACCGTTTTTCTTCTCCAAAATAAAAGGCTGAAACGCACTACCTCTAACACTGATCTCCTTCCACTCACGCCGATCTTCTTCTGCTTATTCTTCCTTCCACGCTGATCTTCTTCTTCCTATCACGCCGATCTCTCTATTTCACTTATACAGTTTTGCCCCTTTGCCCTTTTTGTCCATGTGTGCTTTTTATTGCTTTGTCTGTCTCACAGTGTCACACATTAAGAGCTCTTTTATCTCCAGCCACCCTCTTGAACAAATGATGTGTAAATAGATGTTTCTTTTAGGCATCATTTTTCTGTGGACTAATTGGTTTTTACGATGTGAACTAAAAAAAAAAAAAAAATCAACTAACCTAGCATGAATGAAGGTGCACAATCTGGATACAATTGATAGTCATAAAAGCTTTACTAATTTAGACTGCCCTAAATACATTATGTTTGGAAGTATATGGGGAATTTTTGGGTCTTTGCTTAAGATATTGTAAATGACTATGGAAATTTAAATTGTGTTCAAGTCTATTACTTTTAAGTTCTATAAATTTCTTGAAGGGATTCTCCTGTGCACTTTGTGTGGTTGAGTTCCACTTTTTTTGCAAGAAAACTTTTTACGTATCACAAAAATATAAATCCTATTAATGATCATATGTGTCTTCTGTATTGTTCTAATTAATATTGTTATCCTCATACTTAACTGACTTCATTTTTTGAGAAAATTTTGCAGTTTGACTGTAGTTGGCAAGTTATACGGAGTTGTCTTTTGCATGGGTTACCAATGTTCAGATCAGTAACTGCAGTTGTAAGTTTTGTTTATGGAATCTTCTTTTTTATTGTCAACATAGCTGTTGTAAGTTCTCTATGTACAATCTTTTTTGTATGGTTCTATTTTTTCATTGGAAAATTAATTGATTATTTGGTTAACAGCAAATTGAACAATGTTGTTCTTGAATTGGAGCAGCAAACTGGTGAGCCAATTGAGCCTATTACTATATATCCTTTGTCTATGGAGTGGTTTATTTTGGGCCTATTACTATATATCCTCTGTTTATTATTCAGAGATGAAAGTAAAATGACATCTTTTCTTCTATTACTTTGGCATAACTAGCACCGACAAGAAATTCAGGCATGCTTTGTTTTCCTTCCTCACTAAGCATGTGGTCTTACATTTGATGTGAATTGGTCTTGGTTTGGGTTGTTATTCCAAGTACCTTGCATAAATGTCACATTTATAAACTGTTTTATATAATCCCTCTTTTTGTGTTCGATTTTTTGTCTTTTGCATGCGTCTTTCCCTCTCTTTCTGACTGAGTATATCTGTTTAATTTGTAAATGTAGGGTATCTTTGAGTTTTATGAATCTTTGACTGAGTATCTGACAAATTTGCAATGTATAATTTTTTAGTTATTATAGAATATAGTTAAAAAAAAAAGGCACAGTTCATAATTTTTTTTGTTTGGGGGGTGGGGAGTACTTTTCTTGTGCTAAAATGTTATTTCTAATAGATGCTTCATAACACTTCTATTGTGTGTGTACTTAAAAACTGTGTATCCAACTACACTACAAGCATTGGCTTATTATAAAGGTGTTCTCTTGGTTCCTTTTTAAAAGTTTCCTTTATATAAACTCCCCACTTACCCACTTATTTGTATATCTTAAGATCTATTACAAAAATAATTATTTCACTCATTGCATCATTAATAACTGATGGTTATTGCATCATCACATGTTTGTTTGAAGACTGACTTTAAAGTCAAAGAAGTACGAAAAAATTCAGGGATTGATTGGATTGTATTTTTTATGTGTTACCCAATTAGAAATTACAGATTATTTTTTTTTCCTGCCTGAGTAATAACTAAAGACTTGAGGATACCATCATTTTCTAATTTTTTTTTCAAATAATGTTAATTTTAGAGCAACACTGATGGAAATCAAGATCAAATTGATTGAGAACTTGAACTAGAATTGCATTAAAATTAAGAATTAAAGCTGGAATTACAGAGAAACTGGAGAAACAATTTTCTGTCCAGGTCTGAAACAAAATTATATTCACATAAAAAACTGATTGTACTCTTACATAGCTAGCCTACTTATAATCTTTAACTATTAGGAAATAAAGTAGCTAATGGTTACGTAAGTCAAAGCTGTAATTAAAGAGGATACATGGCAGATATGTGAAGTCAAAATAAGGGGCTGCTGGCTGCCCTAAGAGGTCAGAAGATTGGCTGGCTGGCTGTTTGGCTTGTAGAGGGTGGCTGGTTGTCAGTCCTAATGGTAGAGGGGGGGTTGGTTGGCTGTTTGGCTTGTAAAGGGTGGCTGGTTGTCAGTCCTAGTGGTAGAGGGGGGGGGGGGGGGGGGTTGGTTGGCTGGCCTACGGATAGAGGGTGGCTGCATCAAACACTGTGCTCAAAAGTATAAGAACTTTAGCTTTCTATGTGGTTGATGTTTTGGCTCTTTCTCTAACTCGTAAGCCTTAGCCCTTGCTTCTTTTGACTGTGGAGTCCCATGTGAACTTGCGGCAGTATTATGCATGTTCTTTTTTAAACATACAGTTTGGAATCTGATAGCATATTTAACCACTTCACGTGTTTCACTTTTTATTCAGAACCAAACACCAATAATCTGTTCTTGTTTGTTGACGTTTTGTTATTTTGGAGAACTTGTCAGTTATTTGTTGTCTCACACATTATGGATTAAGGCAAGGAACAAACATAACTTAAAATTCAGACCTTGTTCAAATTGTGCCAAATTTGTAAACTCAGTGGTAATCATTTTTTCTTTTCTTATTTTTCATTTAGGAATTCTCTTTATATTCTGTTTTCTTACTGTATTTCCAAAGGAGTTTAGATGAGTGTATGGTTCCTTCACATATATGGAGAAGGAAAGGATAATGTAACTTAGATTTTCTACTATTAACAATTTACATTTTTGTACTTAAAAATTAGTTAAGAAGGTGATGTATATGGTTGCTTTGCTGATAATTACAGAAATGTAGAAAATATTTTTAACACTTGAGGGAGTAGCATACCAACCTAACAGTCAAAACACTGCAGGACTTTGCTAATTATTATGGTATTATGTTCAGTCCCAATCTCTTGTAGACTTTAAGGTGATGTATTTTGATTTTTCTAATTAGTTGGATTTATTTTTATCAGATTTGAAGGGCAAATTTCGAGCATCAACATTGGAATTGGAATAATTGGCACCGACAAGAAATTCAGGTAAGCTTTGTTTTCCTTCCTCATTAAGCCTGTGGATGGTCTTACACTTGATGTGAATTGGTCTTGGTTTGGGTTGATATTCCAACTACCTTGCATAAATGTCACATTTATAAACTGTTTTTTAATGTGGATATAAACTGGTCATGTGATTGCATGTTTTAAGATTTTTGGGAGAACGTGTCTACATCACCACTCTCCATTTGGCATGCTACTCACAGTTCCTTTGTTTTGAAGATTATTCCCTGAAGCTGAAAGTTCAGTACTGGTGTCTGGGTAGCTCTGGTCTATGCATGCTCATGAGATGGCATTTATCTTTTCTGTGTGCCAGGTCTTGAAGAATTGTGATGGAAAAATGTACCTGTGATCAACTGATCACAGTTTGTAACCCGGGTAAAATAGTGTAATAGTTCACTTGCTTGGGACTTGTAGTTCTAGGGGGTAATACATATATATAAACGAAACCAATTACATAGCAATATAGTTAAATGAAACAAATAATTTTATGGATTATTCATAAGCATACTCTTTGTTTTTTTGGTTTCGATAAGTTACATAAGCATACTCATTCTGTTACGTGTAACTTTTTAATAGGTTTAAGAAAAGACTACTTTAAAAATTTATTATATATCTAATAGTGAGTATATTTCTTGAAGGATTTTCCAATTGTGCTCGATTTAAAAAAAATATTAAATGCTGATCGTAATCATGTTCATCAATTGCCAACCTTCCAATTTCTTGGTGTTAATGATGAAAAGCTGGAATTACCTGTAAGATTGTTTTCAAGTTCAGCTTGTGATTCTTAAACTTTTCCCCATTCTTCCTAGACAAAGGAAGTGAACGAGACCAAATTGGATGACATTATCAGGTTTCTAAACATTCTATTTGCTTGATTTGGGTTTTTTTTCTTTTCTTTTCCTGCCATGTCTTGCAAAGGTATAATCCTATTCTCTGGAGGTTCCTATAGGAAGTCTTGAAAGTAACCCAAATGGTCCATGTCATATAGGCGATTTTTAGAGGGTTATTCAGGTATGGATTGTTAAAACTATTTGTTGCATTAGCATTTTAGCTTCTGAAAACATATTTAGCATACCTGCCTCTGTTAATGCCTTTATTTGAATATTGCTCATTGCAGAAAGTCTTTATTGTTTGGCTTTCAGTTAAGAGAAGAGCTTGGCTCTCAGTGTTAATTGGATTTACCTGTATAGTTGTTGGGTAATATGCTACTTTTTCTATTTGTTGTTTTGCAACTCCTGCCTTTCTTAGTGCATGTTATAAATCTCATTTTGATTCATTGTTTACTGTTATTTATCATAATCTTTTTAGCATTTTGGTTTAGATTATGTAAGTTCTGATTGTGCTTCTACCTTAACTACATGTTTCCAATTTACTTTAGCTTTAACAATTGTTTGTTGGGGTTGTTGATTTTCTCTTTTACTTTATTAATATATTTTTCGTTAAATGATGCTTGTGTATTTATTTTTTTGTTTTATATATCCTATTTAATTCCCGGGGTGATGCGTTTGCATCCTTTTATGTAAGATTGATTTGATTTTGTTGTTCTCTTTCGTATATTCTTCTAAGTTGAATTTGTTTTGTTTTTATTTTTTTATTTTTTATATTCTTGGAAGTGTTTTTCATGAACTATGTTGCTGGGTATGTGGTTTTTCAGTTTGCTACATGTGGTGGATTCAAAGCTTGCACCACTAAGGGTTTGCACTTTCCTTTTGTACATTTGTCTGCTAAGTGTTGGGTAATATGCTAGTTTTTCTATTTGTTGTTTTGCAACTCCTGCCATTCTTAGTGCATGTTATATATCTCATTTTGAGTCACTGTTTACTGTTATTTATCATAGTCCTTTTAGCATTTTGCTTTAGGTTACCTAAGTTTTGATTGTGCCTCTACCCTAACCCCTTGTTTCCAATCTACTTTAGCTTTAACACTTGTTCGTTAGGGTTTTTGATTTTCTGATTTACTTTATTAATTTATTTTTCGTTAAATGCTGCTTGAACTATGTAGCTGGGTGTGTGTATTTTCAGTTTGCTACATGTGGTGGATTCAAAGCTTGCGCCACTAAGGGTTTGCACTTTCCTCTTGTAAATTTGTCTACTTGTCTTGTTTCTATTGACGTATTCTTTGTACAGGACATGGGAAGCTTGTTGGACATGGCCGGCCGCATGTGTGTACCAACCATTTTTCTGCTCCAAAATAAAAGGCTGAAACGCACTAACTCTAACACCGATCTTCTTCTTCCTATCATGCCGATCTCTTCTTCTTCTTGAGCTCTTTGATCTATAATCCTATTTCACTTTTACAGTTTTGCGCCTTCGCCCTTTCTGTACATGTGTGCTTTTTATTGCTTTGTATGCCTCAGAGTCTCACACATCAAGAGCTCTTTTATCTCCAGCCACCCTTTTGAACAAAAATGTGTAAATAAATGTTTCTTTTCAAATTTTTTTGTCTTTTATGAGTTAAAAGTCTACCACCTATCAAGCCAGGTAGTCAACTTTTTACAATTCTTTTTTCAGTATCTTGGTAGACATCTCAGTGGCTAGACTTTAATATGCTTCTAAAAGATTTTTTAACAATTATTTAAAAATATTTTTTTAGAAAACAAAATTTTCTGGTTTGTCTTTTGTGTGTTTATTTGTAATTTTGAAAGTTTTTAAGGTATTCATGTTCAAAAGATATGTTCTTTGGTGATTGCCATCTTTCAATGTCTCTCTTATAGAATAATATTCTAATTGCATGATTTTCATATATGATCAGTCTTTTCATGAAATGGATGCAATGTGTTTGGCGAAAGATCCAGGAAAGAGGAGGAATTTATTGAAACACACCTTTTTCAAGCTTGCAAAGTCACTTGAGATTTTTGTGTAGAAATGATTCGCTGACTTGCCACCCCTTTGGAATCATGTAAATGCCCTCCAGGTTACCCATCATATTGCTGAGATGCACCTTCTGTACTTTCACTTGTCCCGGTAAGCTTGTCTCATGGCTATGGTTAATTTTGCAGCTTAAAGATAAAGTGCAACTCTGTGTAGAACAAGAGGTAATATCACAGGTCAAAAATATTTGGCCACGCCATTAAATTTGAACTTAAAATGCATGTAGTGATATTTCTTTAATTTTTATCTATATTTACTACATATTTAATTCAATTGGATGCATTTCTTAAGAATAACCAATGTAGGATCCCTCACTAAACTTTAGTTATCTGTCAAAACCATCCCCACCCCCTCTATTTTCCCCAATTTTGTTGTTTTTTGAGTTTTTGCAATTCTTCATATTGACTAAGTTCCCCTTTCCATTTAGTTGCACTGATGATATGGACCTTGATGATGCTGTGCATGCAGCTATTTTGATGCTGAAGGAGGGGTAAATGAATGTTAAGCTCTTTTTTTTTTATTATTTTAAAAGAAATATATTTTTATTTAAAAAGCTGTGGTGGTGTGCAGCTAGAATGGTAAAAGCTAGGAGCTTGTTGGAAATATATATATAAGTCAATGATAGTACTTTTTATCGTTGAGTTTTTTATTCATAATTCTTTCTTCATCTCTAAAAAATCTGGTTTCCTTCGTGTTTAAATATTTTCTATTTTGAGAACTATTTTCTATTTGGCAATATATTCTTTTGATATACAATATAGGCTTTACCTTTTGGTGCTTCTCTTACATGCATGCCATGTTCTAGGATTGTGCCCTGTATTGCACCTTTTTATTGAAAATGTTTTACCTATAAAAATACAAAGCATCATACAGTGTATACTTCTTTTTAGGGGGGATGTCTTAATTTTCATTTGTTGCCTAATGTGTCTCCTCTCTCATCGTCTCTTGCTCAGCTTCCTTCCAATGCAGTTACATCAATTATTGATGGCTTGAGGAGATTTTACATTGAAATGCCAAAGCCACTAGAAGTTGCATATCTTTCGTTTGCAAAATGGAGATGTTCTGATCTTTCTAGCTTTGTTGTCAAGTTTCAACTCTAGTTTTTATGACCTCTGTAACAGAGGATTGATTTTTAATTGTATTTTTGCAGACGAACGGTGATTTTGTTGCTAAACCCATGGTCTTTTGGGACAATATTGAAAGAAAATTTTTATAAACATTTGCTAAAATTGAACTATCCAGGTTAGTTAAGTTTTATTTCTGTTTGTCCCTTTTGATTTGTTAGTATGACTGGATCTCAAAGATGAATGTCCCTTATAATCTGTGTGAACAGGAGCGCCCATTGGACCAGAGCCTACAAAAGACAGATTTTTTGTTGTTGTTATGGTATCACTAGTCACCCTCACTTTCCTATGTTATTTATGAAGGCTAATTAAGTTTAAATGCACAATAGAAACAGCAACAGTGTGGCATCAACACTTGGTACCAGACACCAGCAGGTTATTATAAGAGGCAGTTTATTAGTAACGTTTTGTATCATCTTTGTAATTGAAGGTTTGGGTCGCATGCGTATTAATTGATTGTGTCATGTGCTTAATTGTTGATTAATTAGGAGCCATGTGCTTAACAGTCCGTTAGATCATTAGATCAGTGTAGCCAGCTGGCAGTTAGTGTTAGTCAGTTAGTTGTGTTCATGAATTGTATAAAGGTGTGGAGATGGATTGTAAGAGGCTTATCGAATCCCTTTCGATTCTTCCAAGAGGCATGGCTGCCTTCTTAGTCAGTCACTCACCCTTTTTCCTTTGCTTAATCAGTTCTTATCAATCCTTCATTTACATATTTTTCTTCTTGTACAATTCTGGTTGGTCCTGCATCAAATCTCTAGCCAACCCTAGTTGCTGAGTCCGAGTTCATACATCTCTATTTTTCCTGTTCTTTAATTTCCTGTTAAAAAGTTTTGGTTTGTCCTGCATCATTAAGATAAAAAGTTCTCCCTTGTCTTAGGAAGTTTCTTTTGTGCTTTATTGTGGAGTTTGGTAATTCAATTTGAGTTGACATGGGGTTTTTGCTTTATCATGAGGTGGGCTTGCAGGTGTGTGTAAGAGATATTGTCCATAATCTTCCTACTCTTTTACTTTCGAAATTGTTAGATATTGATTTTGTTGCTTCATGCAAGTACTTGAAACAGTGTTAACTGTGTTGGTGACTGTAGTTGAGGACATCAAATGCTCCGATATAGCTGATTTTATTGTTGAACTGAATTTTCTGTGTGCTTTAAATGCCCTTTAAACAAGGTAAGGTAGTTCTTTCATTCCTTAGGTTTCTTTCTAGCAACTCCAATATGTAAATGTCCTTAACACCGCCAGCACTATCAAATTTGCAACTCTGTGGTTCAGCGAGTAATATTGCTACAGTTATAATTTCTTACTGACTTGATTTTAAAACTAATATACTTGATTTTTATCATTGCTTGAAGTTATGAGTCAAAACTAATGTTAGTTGATGTTTTGGTATATGAAAGATGTTTCTGTATGGCTTTACCTGAAATTTGGTAGATTGTGACCGGTTATATTTGTCTGTATTGTTTGTTTTTGTTTTTTGGTGAAATTTTATGGCTTTGTTATTCTTTTGAAGGAGAATTTACATATGATGTAAATAATTCTGTCATGTCTTTTGGGTATTAGTTGGAAAATAATGAGCTTATCTACTGATGTTGCAAAATTGTTTCTATAAGAACTTTTGTCAACCAAGTATTGAAATTCTTTTCCTTTTGTTTTTTGGGTGAGATTGAGAAAATATTGCAGGTTTACTGCTTGGTGTCTTGGAAAAGTAAAAAGTAATATCCAGTCCTGTAACCTTGATGACAATCCTATGTCGTGACTTCTTGATCGAGGTAGGGAGATTGTTATATTAGAGGTAATGTTGCACTTGTTTCAACACTTGGCATAATGAGTTTGACTGATTCCTTCTAGGTATTGAAATTCGAAGTTATTATGGTTGATTTGTGTGTTGGTGAAAGTCTTATTCGTGGTGTTTTTTTTTTATTTTTTTGGATAAACTTATTCATTGCTTTTTTGACATTTTTATTCAATTTTATTTGATCTTAGGCATAATTTTTCTGTGGACTAATTGGTTTTTATGATGTCAGCTAAAAAAAAAAAAAAATCAACTAACCTAGCATGAATGAAGGTGCACAATCTAGATACAATTGATAGTCATAAAAGCTTCACTAATTTAGACTGCCCTGAATACATTATGTTTGGAAATATATGGGGAATTTTTGGGTCTTTGCTTAAGATATTGTAATTGACTACGGAAATTTAAATTGTGTTCAAGTCTATTACTTTTATTACTTTTAAGTTCTATAAATTTCTTGAAGGGATTCTCCTGTGCACTTTTATGTGGTTGAGTTCCACTTTTTTTGCAAGAAAACTTTTTACGTATCACAAAAGTATAAATCCTATTAATGATCATATGTGTCTTCTGTATTGTTCTAATTAATATTGTTATCCTCATACTTAACTGACTTATTTTTATGAGAAAAATTTGCAGTTTGACTGTAGTTGGCAAGTAATACGGAGTTGTCTTTTGCATGGCTTACGAATGTTCAGATCAGTAACTGCAGTTGTAAGTTTTGTTTATGGAATCTTCATTTGTATTGTCAGGTATAGCTGTTGTAAGTTCTATATGTACAATCTTCTTTGTATGGTTCTATTTTGTCATTGGAAAATTTAATTGATTATTTGGTTAACAGAAAATTGAACAATGTTGTTGTTGCAGAGGACATGCATTTTCCCGTGTAAACTTCTGTCTTTTTCTTTTTAGGTTACTAGGTTTGTCATTGATTTACTAATCTTGCTCCGGTTTTATCTACACTAGAATGTGCTCTGCCCTGTTTTGTCTCTGATATTTGATTTCTAATTTGCGTAAAATATTAGACTGCGGTTAAAAGGAATGCTATTTAATATATTGACTACTGATGTGTCTTCAAAATGGTGTAGTTTCTTCATCTCTCTTTATTGGATTACCGTTTTAAGTACCCCAGTTTGATATTATACAATTTTGTGTCTGATCTTTGACTAATAATGAGGTCTGTTGTCAATTCTATTATGACTGAGAATGTAGACAAAAAGAGACTTATTATGATTTCAAGTTGCATTTATTTTATAATTAGATTTAGATTTAGCTCTCTTGGTTTTGGTTTTCATTCATGGTTTCAGGTTATAATGATAATTAAACTTTTGTAGAAATATAATATTAAAGGAAGCAAACTTATTTGACCCCTACTAGGTCACTTGGACTCTTCGTGGTCAATGATTGATGGCAACAGGCAGGCCAAGTGTTGGCTGATAGCCAATGGTTGGCAACGGGCATGTAATGATGGCCTGCTTGGAATCAGGTGGACCATGTGACAGTTGGTGGTCAGTGGTTGGCGGCACTAATCGTTGGCAACTGGTGGCCAATGGGCGCCTAAGTATGGTATGAAGTACATTTCTGGACTTAATATCTCTATATGAATGATACTTTTTTTTTTTAAATTTTTATTGTTATTTGTTATGTAATGAGTTCCATGTCTTGTGTCACTTTATGATGAATTAGAATATAATAGTCTATATAAACCAAGTATGTACCCCAAGAAAGGGTGCTTATTTTGATGAATAAAGTTTCTTTTGAAATTGAGTCCATGGTTTGGTGCCGACTCCAGCCAGCCCTAAGTGTTGACTTCTGGTGATTTTTTTCCTAGCTTGGTGCTATCCAAGCAAGCCTAGGTACTGACTGTTCTCCATGTTAGGAACCTGTGAGAAGTTGCTTGACTTAATGCATATGATCCAGCTAGTGCATCATGTATGCAGCACCAGTGAGCATGAGTAACAACAACAGTGCAGCATTAATACTTGGTACTAGACACCAGCAGCTTATTATAAGAGGTAGTTTGTTAGTAAAGTTTTGTATCATCTTTGTAATTGAAGTTTAGAATCACGGGCTTATTAATTGATTGTGTCATGTGCTTAATTGTTAATTAATTAGAAGCCATGTGCTTAACAGTTAATTGTTGAAGAATTTTTTTCACATCAGATAAAGAATAGAGATCCTCTTAAACTAGGGTTTGTCTATAATATCATGCTTTTTGTTGGTATCAGTATTCATATTTTGTTACTCGTATGCTACTTTTTACAAATGTTATGCTCATTAATCATTTGTTTTTTTCATAAGCCTTTGGTCATGTTTGTTGTCATATCGCATTAGCGACTACTTTCTCAGTCTACAAGTAATTATGCAGAGCACCTTCTCTTTTGTTTCATGAGTTCTGATGAAACCTTTGTAATTAAATCCCCAGGTAAAATAGTCTAACTGTTCACTTGCGTGGGACTTGTAATGCTAGGCTAATACATGTCTACAGCTGGCTGATAGAACATCAAATTTTTTGCTGAAGCTCTGGACCATGCATGATTTTTGGTAACAGTATGCACATATTGGTATATAATCTTGGCTTACCTTAAAAAAACATGTATAATATATGGACATGACTAGAAATATTCATATCATTAGTTAATTTTTGGTAAGCATACCACCTAATTTCACCAATGGGCTTTAGCTTGATTAGCACTTCTTCTCCCTCAATAGTGGTACAGAGGTCGTGGATTTAAAACTCACATGGTGTGGCTTTTCAGTAAAAAAACTAATTTAGAATGATGATGAAACACTTCTGCTTTGTCATTACTAATTTCAGAATGGCAACATAAAACCCTGTTTCCTTGATATCGTCTTTAGTTTGCCTCCTTCCCATAAAAATTTATCATTTATGTTTCCTCTACTTATTGTTGATATGTCCCCGTTAAACTCTGATTTTCTTATCATTCCTAGACTTTTATGATTCTCTTATTTTGAAGTTTCTTTTGTAGTTTTTAATTCATATTAGTTTTGTTGTACTTGCTTTTTGTAGAGAACTAACCCCAGCTGAAATTGATGGTATTTATCTCAAGTGCAGTAGGTTGCTGCTTGCTCTTCTTGCTTGCCATATGTCTTTGAAGAGATATTATTAACCAAATATATGTTGCATTCCTTCACATTGTAACAGGGTGATCAATTTAATGTAGATTAATTGATAGGATTAAATTTCCAACCTTTCTGAATTGAAGCAGCAAACTGGTGAGCCAATTGAGCCTATTACTATATATCCTTTGTCTATGGAATGGTTTATTTTGGGCCTATTTCTATATATCCTCGGTTTATCATTCAGAGATGAAAGTAAATTACATCTTTTCTTCTATTACTTTGGCATACTAGCACCGACAAGAAATTCAGGTAAGCTTTGTTTCTCACTAAGCATGTGGATGGTCTTACATTTGATGTGAAATTGTCTTGGTTTGGGTTGATATTCCAAGTACCTTGCATAAATGTCACATTTATAAACTGTTTTATATAATCCTTCTTTCTGTGTTAATTGGATTTACCTTTATAGTTGTTGGGTAATATGCTAGTTTTTCTATTTGTTGTTTTGTAACTCCTGCCTTTCTTAGTGCATGTTATAAATCTCATTTTAAGTCACTGTTTACTGTTATTTATCATAATTTTTTTAGCATTTTGCTTTAGATTACCTAAGTTCTGATTGTGCTTCTACCTTAACTACATTTTTCCGATTTACTTTAGCTTTAACAATTGTTTGTTGGGGTTGTTGATTTTCTCTTTTAGTTTGTTAGTTTGTTTTTCGTTAAATGATGCTTGTGTATTTATTTTTTGATTTGTGTAACCTATTTTATTCCAGGGGTGATGCATTTGTATCCTTTTATGTTTGCATCCTTTTATGTAAGGTTGATTTGATTTTGTTGTTCTCTTTTGTATATTTTTCTAAATTGAATTTGTTTTGTTATTTTTTATATTCTTGGAAGTGTTTTTCTTGAACTATGTAGCTGGGTATGTTTTTTCAGTTTGCTACATGTGGTGGAATCAAAGCTTGCGCCAATAAGGGTTTGCGCTTTCCTCTTGTACATTTGTCTGCTAAGTGTTGGGTAATATGCTAGTTTTTCTATTTGTTGTTTTGCAACTCCTGCCATTCTTAGTGCATGTTATATATCTCATTTTGAGTCACTGTTTACTGTTATTTATCATAGTCCTTTTAGCATTTTGCTTTAGGTTACCTAAGTTTTGATTGTGCCTCTACCCTAACCCCTTGTTTCCAATCTACTTTAGCTTTAACAATTGTTCGTTAGGGTTTTTGATTTTCTGTTTTACTTTATTAATTTATTTTTCGTTAAATGCTGCTTGAACTATGTGGCTGGGTATGTGTATTTTCAGTTTGCTACATGTGGTGGATTCAAAGCTTGCGCCGCTAAGGGTTTGCTCTTTCTACTTGTCTTGTTTCTATTGACGTTTTCTTTGTACAGGACACGGGAAACTTGTTGGACATGGCCGCATACGTTTCCCAACCATTTTTCTGCTCCAAAATAGAAGGCTGAAACGCACTACCTCTAACAACGATCTCCTTCCACTCACGCCGATCTTCTTCTTCTTCTTCTTCCTCCCACGCCGATCTTCTTCTTCCTATAACGCCGATCGCTTCTTCTTTTTCAGCTCTTAGATCTATAATCCTATCTCACTTTTACTGTTTTGCCCTTTTGCTCTTTCTGTCCATGGGTGCTTTTTATTGCTTTGTCTGCCTCACAGTGTCACACATTAAGAGCTCTTTTATGTACAGCCACCCTCTTGAACAAAAGATGTGTAAATAGATGTTTCTTTTCAATTTTTATTATTATTATTATTTTTTATATATCTTTTATGAGTTAAAAGTCTACCATGTATCAAGCTAGGTAGTCTACCTTTTACAATTCTATTTTCATTATCTAGGTAGACAGTATTAGTGGGTAGACTTTAATATGCTTCTAAAAGATTTTTTAACAATTATTTAAAAATATTTTTGTTAGAAAACAAAATTTTCAGGTTTGTCTTCTGTGTGTTTATTTGTAATTTTGAAAGTTTTTAAGGTATTCTTGTTCAAAAGATATGTTCTTTGGTGATTGCCGTCTTTCATTGTCTCTCTTATAGAATAATATTCTAATTGCTTGATTTCCATATGTGATCAGTCTTTTAAAGAAATGGTTGCAATGTGTCTGGTGAAAGATCCAGGAAAGGGGTGGAATTTATTGAAACACACCTTTTTCAAGCATGCAAAGTCTCTTGAGATTTCTGTGAAGAAATGATTCGCTGACTTGCCACCCCTTTGGAATCATGTAAAAGCCCCTCCAGGTTACCCATCGTATTGCTGAGATGCACCTTCCGTACTTTCACTTGTCCTGGGAAGCTAGTGTCGTGGCTATGGTTAATTTTGCAGCTTAAAGATAAAGGTCAGCTCTATAAAGAACAAGAGGTAATATCATAGGTCATAAACATTTGTCCTCGCCATTAAATTTGAACTTAAAATGCATGGAGCTTGATGATGCTATGCGTACGACTATTTTGATGCTGGAGGGGTAAATGATTGTTAAGCTTAATTTATTATTAATTATTTTTTTTTTATAAAGAAATATGTTTTTATTTGAAAAGCTGTGGTGGGTTGCAGCTAGAATGGTAAAAGCTAGGGCATTGGTGGAGCTCGATATATGTTTTTATTCAATGATGGTACTTTTTATCGTTGAGTTTTTTATTCATTGTTCTTTCTTCGTCTCTAAAAAAAATCAGGTTTCCATCATGTTTAAATATTATTTATTTTGAGAACTATTTTCTGTTTGGCAATTTATTCTTTTGATATACAATGTAGGCTTTACCTTTTGGTGCTTCTCTTACATGCATGCCATGTTCTAGGATTGTGCCCTGTATTGCACCTTTTTATTGAAAATGTTTTACCTATAAAAATACAAAGCATCATACAATGTATACTTCTTTTTAGTGGGATGTCTCAATTTTCATTTGTTGCCTAATGTGTCTACTCTCTCATCGTCTCTTGCTCAGCTTCCTCCAATGCAGTTACATCAATTATTGATGGCTTGAAGAAATTTTACATTGAAAAGCCAAAGCCACTAGAAGTTGCATATCTTTCATTTGCAAAATGGAGATATTCTGATCTTTCTAGCTTTGTTGTGAAGTTTCAATTCTAGTTTTTAAGACCTCTGTAACAGAGGATTGATTTTTATTTGTATTTTTGCAGACGAACGGTGATTTTGTTGCTAAACCGATGGTCTTTTGGGTCAATATTCAACTGGAAAGACAAATTCTATAAACATTTGCTAAAGTGCTACTATCCAGGTTTGTTTAGTTTTATTTCTGTTTGTCCCTTCTGATTTGTTAGTATGACTGGATCTCAAAGATGAATTTCCCTTATAGTCTGTTTGAACAGGTGCTCACATTGGACCAGAGCCTACAAAAGACAGATTTTTTGTTGTCGTAATGGTATCACTAGTCACCCTCACTTTCCTATGTTATTTATGAAGGCTAATTAAGTTTAAATGCCCTTTAAAAACAACAGTGTTGCATGAACACTTGGTACTAGACACCAGCAGCTTATCATAAGAGGCAGTTTATTAGTAAAGTTTTGTATCATCTTTGTAATTGAAGGTTAGGGTCATGTGCTTATTAATTGATTGTGTCATGTGCTTAATTGTTGCTTATTTAGCGGCCATGTACTTAACAGTTAGTTAGATCATTAGATTAGTGTAGCCAGCTGGCAGTTGGTGTTACTCAGTTGTGTTCATGAATTGTATAAAGGTGTGGAGATGGATTGTAAGAGGCATGCAATGAGAATTCAGACTGTTCATATTCCTGTTCTTCTCTAATCCCTTTCAATTCTTCTAGGAGGCATGGTTGCTCTCTTAGTCAGCCACTCACCATTTTTCCTTTGCTTAATTAGTTCTTATCAATCCTTCATTTACATATTATTCTTGTTGTACAATTCTGGTTGGTCCTGCATCAAATCTCTACCCAGCCCTAGGTGCTGAGTCCAAGTTCATCCATCTCTATTTTTCCTGTTCTTTAATTTCCTGTTAAAAAGTTTTGGTTTGTCCTGCATCATTGTGATAAAAAGTTCTACATTATCCTAGGCAGTTTCTTTTGTTGAGTTGACATAGGGTTTTTTCTTTATCATGTGGTGGGCTTTCAGGTGTGTGTAAGAGATGTTGTCCATAATCTTCCTTCTCTTTTACTTTCGAAATTGTTAGATATTGATTTTGTTGCTTCATACAGGTACTTGAGAGAGTGTTAACTGTGTTGGTGACTGTAGTTGAGGACATCGAATGCTCCGATATAGCTGATGTTATTGTTGAACTGAATCTTTTGAGTGCTTCAAATGCCCTTTAAAGAAGGTAAGGTAGTTCTTTCATTCCTTTGGTTTCTTTCTAGCAACTCCAATATGCAAATGTCCTTAACACCGTCAGCGCTATCATGTTTGCAACTCAGTGGTTCACCGAGTAATATTGCTGAAGTTATCATTTCTTACTGACTTGATTTTAAAGCTAATATACTTGATTTTTATCATTGCTTGAAGTTATGAGTCAAAATTAATGTTAGTTTATGTTTTGGTATCTGAAAGATGTTTCTGTATGGCTTTACCTGAAATTTGGTCGATTGTGACCTGTTATGTTTGTCTTTATTGTTTGTTTTTGTTTTTGGGTGAAATTTTATGGCTTTGTTATACTTTTGAAGGACAATTTGCATATGATGTAAATAATTCCGTCATATGTCTTTTGGGTTTTAGTTGGACAATAATGAGCTTATCTATTGATGTTGCAAAATTGTTTCTATAAGAACTTTTGTCAACCAAGTATTGAAATTCTTTTTCTTTTTGTTTTTTGGGTTCGATTGAGAAAATATTGCAGGTTTACTGCTTGTTGTCTTGGAAAAGTAAAAAATTAATATCCAGTCCTTTAACCTTGATGACAATCCTATGTTGTGACTTCTTGATCGAGGTAGGGAGATTGTTATATTACAGGTAATGTTGCACATGCTCCAACACTTGGCCTAATGAGTTTGACTGATTCCTGGTAGGTATTGAAATTCGAAGTTCTTATGGTTGATTTGTGTGTAGGTGAAAGTCTTATTCATAGTGTTTTCTTTTTTGGATAAACTTATTCATTGCTTTTTTGACTTTTTTATTCAGTTTTATTTGATCTGAGGCATCATTTTTCTGTGGACTAATTGGTTTTTACGAGGTCAACTAAAGAAAGAAAAAAAAAATCAACTAACCTAGCATGAATGAAGGTGCACAATCTGGATAGAATTGATAGTCATAAAAGCTTCACTAATTTAGACTGCTCTGAATACATTATTTTTTAGAAATATATGGAGAATATTTGGCTACATTGAACACTTCTACACCTTTTTAGATTGGAAATATATGGAGTTAAAAGGGATATGGATGGTATGGATAAACACAATTCTTCTTTTCCGAAAACCGTTTATGTTTTTTAAAGGTGTAAATGATTTTGATTTATAAAAAAAAAAAGCGTAAATGTTTTCTGCCTATATACTGTAATTTTCCGTTGACTAAAATTTTCTGACAAACCAAATACCTGAAAACACACTATCAGTTTATGCCAAAAACAAATGAAGCCTTAAGAGTTTTGTTGTTTATTGGATGGTAAGTACTTATACATGCACTCGACGGTTCTTGAATCATGATCTCACACTCCTTTCCATTATTGTTGGAAGCAGAAGTGCCATTTAAGCTAGAGCTCATTGGCTAGGACCTAAAAGGTTTTGTGATGCTTTGTTCGCTTAGAATGGAGCAAGAGACCCTGCCAAAACATAAAGTTGGGGACTGCATTTTTTTGTCATTGCATGGTATAGAGATTTATAAATTCATCTTTTTCTAAACCAAAATATTTGGCATGTTGGTCAAAATTACCTATTTTGAAAAGGAAGAAAGGATACAAGCTCTGGTAATATATATATATATATATATATATTTTTTTTTTTTTCTTTTTTTTGAAATTGTAGAACTTTTGAATGCTCCTAGAACCTGCATTTTTAGTGTCATTATTAAATTTGGGAAATTTATTTATTTGACTTTCTTGTCCCTGACTTTTTCATTATTTTATTTCATTGCAACAACCAGCCTTGCTTTTGTTATGGGAATGGAACTAAGGTTAGTAAGCTTCACCATATTTTTCTATGCATCAGAAAATTCGGGAAGCGTGTTTATTATTTATTTATTTGTTTATGAAGTTGAATACGGTTGAGTCTTTACTTTTCTTGCTAGTGGTGTGAGGCCCTTTGGAGTTTCTCTGCTGGTTGCTGGGTTCGATAACTATGGACCACAATTATACCAGGTATTTGTTTTTCTGATGTGCTTTAAATAATAGTTACTAACTAGCTCCAGTTAAGGACTGGATTATCTAATGGGTTGCACCTCTGAACATTTTGGCATACAGAAAACTTCTTTCACACTAAATTTATGAAATTCTTTTGGCATTGCCTTGTCTCAAATGCAATATGATTTACTATTTAAAATATTTATTGATGCTGTTAGTGACTTAATTTTGGCTAGTTGTAAACGTGAATTTTCCACTCTGGTTGTAGCATGAGAAGAGAGTATAATTATATGATGAAAGTTTCTTCTATTACTTTGGCTTAATTAGCACCAACAAGTTTCATCTTTGTAATTCAAGGATAGAATCACGTGCTTATTAATTGATTGTGTCGTGCTTAATTGTTGATTAATTTGAAGCCATGTGCTTAACAGTTAATTGTTGAAGAATTTTTGTCACATCAGATAAAGAATAGAGATCCTCTTAAACTAGGGTTTTGTCTATAATATCATGCTTTTTGTTGGTATCAGTATTCATATTTTGTTACTTGTATGCTCCTTTTTACAAATGTTATGCTCATCAATCATTTGTTTTTTTCATAAGCCTTTGGTCATGTTTGTTGTCATATCGCATTAGCGACTACTTTCCCAGTCTACAAGTAATTATGCAGAGCAGCTTCTCTTTTGTTTCATAAGTTCTGATGAAACATTTGTAATTAAATCCCCAGGTAAAATAGTCTAACTGTTCACTTGCATGGGACTTGTAATGCTAGGCTAATACATGTCTACAGCTGGCTGATAGACCATCACTAATTTTTCTGAAGCTCTGGACCATGCATGATTTTTGGTAATAGTATGCACATATTGGTATATAATCTTGGCTTACCTAAAAAAAACATATATAATATATGGACATGACTAGAAATATTCATATCATTAGTTAATTTTTGGTTAGCATACCCCCAAATTTCACCAATGGGCTCTAGCTTGATTAGCACTTCTTCTCCCTCAATAGTGGGACAGAGGTCGTGGATTTAAGACTCACATGGTGTGGCTTTCCAATAAAAAAACTAAGTTAGAATGATGATGAAACACTTTTGCTTCGTCATTACTAATTTCAGAATGGCAACATAAAACCCTTTTTCCTTTATATCTTCTTTAATTAGCCTCCTTCCCTTAAAAAAATTATCATTTATGTTTCCTCAGCTTATTATTGATACTGTCCTCATTAAACTCTGATTTTCTTATCATTCCTAGACTTTTTTGATTCTCTTATTTTGAGGTTTCTTTTGTTGTTTTTAATTCATATTAGTTTTGTTGTACTTGCGAGAACTAACCCCAGCTGAAATTGATGATATTTAGCTCAAGTGGAGTAGCTTGCTGCTTGCTCTTCTTGCCTACGTTATGTCTTTGAAGAGATATTATTAATCAAATATATGTTTCATTCCTTAACATTGTCGCTGGGTGATCAATTTAATGTAGATTAATTGATAGGATTAAATTTCCAACCTGTCTGAATTGGAGCAGCAAACTGGTGAGCCAATTGAGCCCATTACTATATATCCTTTGTCTATGGAATGGTTTATTTTGGGCCTATTACTATGAATCCTCTGTTTATTATTCAGAGATGAAAGTAAAATTACATCTTTTCTTCTATTACTTTGGCATAACTAGCACCGACAAGAAATTCAGGTAAACTTTGTTTTCCTTCCTCACTAAGCATGTGGATGGTCTTACATTTGATGTGAATTGATCTTGGTTTGGGTTGATATTCCAAGTACCTTGCATAAATGTCACATTTATAAACTTTTTTATATAGTCCCTCTTTCTGTGTTAATTGGATTGACCTTTATTGTTGTTGGGCATTATGTTAGTTTTTCTATTTGTTGTTTTGCAATTCCTGCCTTTCTTAGTGCATGTTATAAATCTCATTTTGAGTCACTATTTACTGTTATTTATCAAAATCTTTTTAGCATTTTGCTTTAGATTACCTAAGTTCTGATTGTGCTTCTACCTTAACTTCTTGTTTCCGATTTTCTTTAGCTTTAACTATTGTTTGTTGGGGTTGTTGATTTTCTCTTTTACTTTATTAATTTTTTTTTTTCGTTAAATGATGCTTGTGTATATCTTTTTTGTTTTGTGCAATCTATTTAATTCCAGTGGTGATGCGTTTGCATCCTTTTATGTAAGGTTGATTTGATTTTGTTGTTTTCTTTCGTATATTCTTCTAAGTTGAATTTGTTTTGTTATTTTTTGTTTTTTATATTCTTGGAAGTGTTTTTCTTGAACAGTCTAGCTGGGTATGTGTTTTTCCAGTTTTCTACATGTTGTGGATTCTACGCTTGCGCCACCAAGGGTTTGCACTTTCCCCCTGTAGATTTGTCTGCTAAGTGTTGGGTAATTTGCTAGTTTTTCTATTTGTTGTTTTGCAACACCTGCCAATCTTAGTGCATGTTATATATCTCATTTTGAGTCACTGTTTGCTGCTATTTATCATAGTCCTTTTAGCATTTTGCTTTATGTTACCTAAGTTTTGGTTGTGCTTCTACCCTAACCACTTGTTTCCAATCTTCTTTAGCTTTAACAATTGTTTTTTTTTTTTTTTTCTTTTACTTTATTAATTTATTTTTTGTTAAATGCTGGTTGAACTATGTAGCTGGGTATGTGTTTTTTCAGTTTGCTACATGTGGTGGATTCAAAGCTTGCGCCACTAAGGGTTTGCACTTTCCTCTTGTAAATTTGTCTACTTGTCTTGTTTTTATTGACTTTTTTTTGTGCAGGACACGTGAAACTTGTTGGACATGGCCGCATGCGTGTCCCAACCGTTTTTCTGCCCCAAAATAAAAGACTGAAACGCACTACCTCTAACACTGATCTTCTTCCACTGACGCCGATCTCTTCTTCTTCTTCACCTCTTAGATCTATTATCCTATTTCACTTTTACGGTTTTGCCCCTTTGCCCTTTCTGTCCATGTGTGCTTTTTATTGCTTTGTATGCCTCATAGTGTCACACAATGAGAGCTCTTTTATCTCCAGCCACCCTCTTGAACAAAATATGTGTAAATAGATGTTTCTTTTCAATTTTTTTTTGTCTTCTGAGTTAAAAGTCTACCTCCTATCAAGCTAGGTAGTCAACTTTTTACGATTCTTTTTTTGTTATCTAGGTAGACAGTATCAGTGGCTATACTTTAATATGCTCGTAAAAGATTTTTTAACAATTATTTAAAAATATTTTTGTTAGAAAACAAATTTTTCAGGTTTGTATTCTGTGTGTTTATTTGTAATTTTGAATGTTTTTAAGGTATTCATGTTCATAAGATATGTTCTTTGGTGATTGCCATCTTTCATTGTCTCTCTTATAGAATAATATTCTAATTGCATGATTTCCATATGTGATCAGTCTTTTAAAGAAATGGTTGCAATGTGTCTGGTGAAAGATCCTGGAAAGGGGCGGAATTTATTGAAACAGACCTTTTTCAAGCATGCAAAGTCTCTTGTGATTTCTGTGAAGAAATGATTTGCTGACTTACCTCCCCCTTGGAATCATGTAAAAGCCCTCTAGGTTACCCATCACATTGCTGAGATGCACCTTCCTTACTTTCACTTGTCCTGGTAAGCTTGTGTCATGGCTATGGTTAATTTTGCAGCTTAAAGATCAAGTGCAACTCTCTAATGAAGAAGAGGTAATATCACAGGTCATATACATTTGTCCACGCTATTAAATTTGAACTTAAAATGCATGTAGTGATATTTCTTTAATTTTTATCTATATTTACTACATATTTAATTTAATTGGATGCATTTCTTAAGAATAACCGATGTAGGATCTCTCACGTTACTTTAGTTATCTGTCAAAACCATCCCCACCCCCTCTCTTTTCCCCAATTTTGTTTTTGTTAAGTTTTTCCTCTTCTTCATATTGACTAAGTTCCCCTTTCCATTTAGTTACACTGATGATATGGAGCTTGATGATGCTGTGCATGCGGCTATTTTGATGCTGAAGGAGGGGTAAATGAATGTTAAGCCTTTTTTTTTTTTCAAAAAGAAATATATTTTTATTTAAAAAGCTGTGGTGGGGTGCAGCTAGAATGGTAAAAGCTAGGGCATTGGTGGAGCTCGATGGAAATTTATATATATAAGTCAATGATAGTACTTTTTATCGTTGAGTTTTTTATTCATTATTCTTTCTTCGTCTCTAAAAAAATCAGGTTTCCTTCGTGTTTAAATATTTTCTATTTTGAGAACTATTTTCTGTTTGGCATAATATTCTTTAGATATACACTGTTGGCTTTACCTTTTGGTGCTTCTCTTACATGCATGCCATGTTCTAGGATTGTGCCTTGTATTGCGCCTTTTTATTGATAATGTTTTACCTATAAAAATACAAAGCATCATACAATGTATACACCTTTTTAGGGGGATGTCTTAATTTTCATTTGTTGTGTAATGTGTCTCCTCTCTCATCGTCTCTTGCTTAGCTTCCTCCCAATGCGTTGCATCAATTATTGATGGCTTGAAGAGATTGTACATTGAAAAGCCAAAGCCACTAGAAGTTGGGTATCTTTCGGTTGCAAAATGGAGATATTTTGATCTTTCTAGCTTTGTTGTCAAGTTTCAACTCTAGTTTTTAAGATCTCTGTAACGGAGGATTGATTTTTATTTGTATTTTTGCAGGCGAATGGTGATTTTGTTGCTAAACCCATGGTCTTTTGGGTCAATATTCACCTGAAAGACAAATTATATAAACATTTTCTAAAATGCAACTATCCAGGTTAGTTAAGTTTTATTTCTGGTTGTCCCTTCTGATTTGTTAGTATGACTGGATCTCAAAGATGAATGTCCCTTATAATATGTTTGAAAAGGTGCTCACACTGGACCAGAGCCTACAAAAGACAGATTTTTTTGTTGTTGTTATGGTATCACTAGTCACCCTCACTTTCCTATGTTATTTATGAAGGCTAATTAAGTTTAAATGCACTATAGAAACAACAACAGTGTCGCATCAGCACTTGGTACTAGACACCAGCAGCTTATTATATGAGGCAGTTTATTAGTAAAGTTTTGTATCGTCTTCGTAATTGTAGGTTAGGGCACGTGCTTATTAATTGATTGTGTCATGTGCTTAATTGTTGATTAGTTAGTAGCCATGTGCTAAACAGTCAGTTAGTTAGATCATTAGATCAGTGTGGCAGTTAGTGTTAGTCAGTTAGTTGTGTTCATGAATTGTATAAAGGTGTGGAGATGGATTGTAAGAGGCATGCAATGAGAATTCACACTATTGGTATTCCTATTCTTCTCTAATCCCTTTCAATTCTTCTAAGAGGCATGGCTGCCCTCTTAGTCAGTCACTCACCATTTTTCATTTCTTAATCATTTCTTATCAATCCTTCATTTACATATTTTTCTAGTTGTGCAATTCTGGTTGGTCCTGCGTCAAATCTCTAGCCAACCCTTGGTGCTGAGTCCAAGTTCATCCATCTCTATTTTACCTGTTCTTTAATTTCCTGTTACAATGTTTTGGTTTATCGTGCATCATTGTGATAAAAGGTTCTCCATTATCCTAGGAAGTTTCTTTTGTGCTTTGTTGTGGAGTTTGGTAATTCAATTTGAGTTGACATGGGGTTTTTGCTGTATCAAGTGGTGGGCTTTCTGGTGTGTAAGAGATATTGTCCGTAATCTTCCTTCTCATTTACTTTCGAAATTGTTAGATATTGATTTTGTTGCTTCATACAGGTACTTGAAACAGTGTTAACTGTGTTGGTGACTGTAGTTGAGGACATCGAATGCTCCGATGTAGCTGATATTATTGTTGAATTGAAGCTTCTGAGTACTTCAAATGCCCTTTAAAGAAGGTAAGGTAGTTTTTTCATTCCTTTTGGTTTCTTTCTAGCAACTCCAATATGTAAATGTCCTTAACATCGTCAGCACTATCAAGTTTGCAACTCAGTGGTTCACCGAGTAATATTGCTAAAGTTATCATTTCTTACTGACTTGATTTTAAAGCTAATATACTTGATTTTTATCATTGCTTGAAGTTATGAGTCAAAATTAATGTTAGTTTAAGTTTTGGTATCTGAAAGATGTTTCTGTATGGCTTTACCTGAAATTTGGTCTATTGTGACCTGTTATGTTTGTCTTTATTGTTTGTTTTTGTTCTTGGGTGAAATTTTATGGCTTTGTTGTACTTTTGAAGGAGAATTTTCATATGATGTAAATAATTCTGTCATATGTCTTTTGGGTTTTAGTTGGACAATAATGAGCTTATCTACTGATGTTGCAAAATTTTTTCTATAAGAACTTTTGTCAACCAAGTATTGAAATTCTTTTCTTTTTTGTTTTTTGGGTGAGAGTGAGAAAATATTGCAGGTTTACTTCTTGGTGTCTTGGAAAAGTAGAAAGTAATATCCAGTCCTTTAACCTTGATGACAATCCTATGTTGTGACTTCTTGATCGAGGTAAGGAGATTGTTATATTAGAGGTAATGTTGCACGTTTTCCAACACGTGGCCTAATTAGTTTGACTGATTCCTGGTAGGTATTGAAATTCAAAGTTATTATGGTTGATTTGTGTGTAGGTGAATGTTTTATTTGTAGTGTTTTCTTTTTTGAATAAACTTATTCATTGCTTTTTCGACATTTTTATTCAGTATTATTTGATCTTAGGCATCATTTTTCATTGGACTAATTGGTTTTTACTAAGTCAACTGAAAAAAAAAAAAACAACTAACCTAGCAGGAATGATGGTGCACAATCTGGATAGAATTGATAGTCATAAAAGCTTCACTAATTTAGACTGCCCTGAATACATTATGTTTGGAAATATGTGGAGAATATTTGGCTACAAAGAACACTTCTTTGCCTTTTTAGATTGGAAAAATATGGAGTTAAAAGGGATGTGGATGGTAGGGATAAACGCTAGTCTTTTTTTCTGAAAACTGTATATGTTTTTTAAAGGTGTAAATGATTTTGATTTATAAAAAGGAAAGTTTGAATGTTTTTTACCTTTATACTGTAATTTTCCGTTGACTAAAATTTTCTGACACACCAAATACCTTGAAAACACAATTTTAATATATGCCAAAAACAAATGAAACCTGAGAGTTTTGTTGTTTTTTGGATTGGTAAGTTGTTATACCTGCACTCGACGGTTCTTGAATCATTACCTCACACTCCTTTCCATTATTGTTGGAAGCAGAAGTGCCATTTAAGCTAGAGCTCATTGGCTAGGACCTTAAAGCTTTTGTGATACTTTGTTTGCTTAGAATGGAGCAAGTGAGCCTGGCAAAGCATAAAGTTAGGGACTGTATTTTTTTTTCGTTGCCTTTTATAGAGATTTATAAATTCATCTTTTTCTAAACCAAAATATTTGGCATGTTGGTCAAAATTACCTATTTTGAAAAGGAAGAAATGATACAAGCTCTGGGAATATTATTATTATTATTTTCTCTTTTTTGAAATTGTAGAACTTTTGAATTCTCCTAGAACCTGCATTTTTAGTGTCATTATTAAATTTGAGAAATTTATTTATTTGACTTTCTTGTCCCTGACTTTCTCATTATTTTATTTCAAGGCAACAACCAGCCGTGCCTTTGTTTTGGGAATGGAACCAAGGTTAGTAAGCTTCACCATATTTTTCTAAGCATCAGAAAATTTGGGAAGCGTGTTTATTATTTATTTATTGTTTATTGTTTTGATAACTATAGGCCACAATTATACCAGGTATTTGTTTTTCTGATAAGCTTTAAATTATAGTTACTAACTAGCTCCAATTAAGGACTGGATTATCTAATGGGTTGCACCTCTGAACATTTTGGCATACAGAAAACTTTTTTAACACTAAATTTATGAAATTCTTTTGGCATTGCCTTGTCTCAAATGCAATATGATTTACTCTTTAAAATATTAATTGATGCTGTTAGTGACTTAATATTGTCTAGTTGTAAATGTGAATTTTCCACTCTAGTTGTAGCATAAAAAGAGAGTATAATTATGTGATGAAAGTTTGTTCTATTTCTTTGGCTTAATTAGCACTGACAAGAAATTCAGGTAAGTTTTGTTTTCCTTCCTCACTTGGATTCTTCGTGGTCAATGATTGATGGCAACAGGCAGGCCAAGTGTTGGCTGGTAGCCAATGGTTGGCAACGGGCATGAAATGATGGCCTGCTTGGAATCAGGTGGACCATGTGACAGTTGGTGGTCAGTGGTTTGCGCACTAATGGTTGGCAACTGGTGGCCAATGGGCGCCTAAGTATGGTATGGAGTACATTTCTGGACTTACTGTTACTTTCTTTAATATGGATGCTTAATGGTGCCATTGTTAATATCTCTATATGAATGATACCTACTTTTAATTTTATTGTTATTTGTTATGTAATGAGTTCGATGTATTGTGTCACTTTATTATGAATTAGAATCTAACAGTCTATATAAGCCAAGTATGTACACCAAGAAAGGGGGATTATTTTGATGAATAAAGTTTCTTTTGAAATTGAGTCCATGGTTTGGTGCCGACTCCAGCCAGCCCTAAGTGTTGACTCCTAGTGGTTTTTTTCCACGCTTTGTGCTATCCAAGCGAGCCTAGGTACTGACTGTTCTCCATGTTAGGAACCTATGAGAAGTAGCTTGACTTAATGCATTTGATCCTGCTAGTGCATCATGTATGCAGCACCAGTAAGCATGAGTAAGTAAAGTTTTGTATCAGTAAACACCAGTAACAACAACAGTGCAACATTGACACTTGGTACTAGAGACCATGCGCTTATTATAAGACGTAGTTTATTAGTAAAGTTTTGTATCATCTTTGTAATTCAAGGTTAGAATCACGTGCCTATTCATTTGAAGCCATATGCTTAACAGTTAATTGTTGAAGAATTTTTTTCACATCAGATTAAGAATAGAGATCCTCTTAAACTAGGGTTTGTCTATAATAATATGTATCAGTATTCATATTTTGTTACTCGTAGGCTCCTTTTTACAAATGTTATGCTCATCAATCATTGCTTTTTTCATAAGCCTTAGGTCATGTTTGTTGTCATATCGCATTAGTGACTACTTTCTCAGTCTACAAGTAATTATGCAGAGCAGCTTCTCTTTTGTTTCGTGAGTTCTGATGAAACATTTGTAATTAAATCCACAGGTAAAATAGCTATGATGCATGGACACGGACACGACACGGACACGGGGATACGGCAATTTTTGAAAAATAAGGACACAACACGGCAATTAAATAATTAATTAAATTTTATGTTTAGGCATATTTTTTTAATATTCTTAGACAAAAAATACGTTTATGTCTAGAATTTAAATTATGTAAGAACTACAAATAAGTAAACTAAGACCCAAAGTAGTACAATAAAACAAAAAGGCTGGCCACACAAACAAAAATCACTAAATTCCTAATAAACATTATAATTTAATAAATTTATAAGGCAAAAGGCTGAGTAATGAAACGGAAAAAAAAAAAATATATATATATATATATACACAGTATAATATAGTGACAGTGAGAGTGGGATTTAAAAAAATAAAACAAAAGGCGTTATAAGTAACACAATAAGTCAGTGACAGTGAGGTTGGCCATCTGAAAGAAAGGAAAAAAAAAAAAAAAACAAAGAGAGGGAGAGAGAGAAGAGAATAGGTCGGACCTGTCGGTCCTGTCCGCGCCGAGAGAGAGAGATCGAGATCGGAAGGCACGGCGTCGACAGCGACTGCCTATGAAGCTTGCCGACTCGCCGATCAGCCTGATCTAGCACCGGCGAGGACAGAGGGCAGCGGACAGAGGCTGGAGGGAGGGTTGACCGTGTCGTAGTGACAGTGTCAGAGCCGTGTTGGAGCCGTGTCAGAGAAGCGAAAAAAAAGAAGAAAAAGGACAGCGCTCGGACACCGGAGTCCAACGAGTTGTACCGGTATTCGTGTCCGATGCGTGTCGGACACTAGTACGTCACCAAAAATGGCGTGTCAGTGCAACCTCGTAAAATTGTCTAACTGTTCATTTGCATGGGACTTGTAATGCTAGGCTAATACGTGTCTACAGCTGGCTGATAGAACATCACAAATTTTGCTGAAGCTCTAGACCATGCATGATTTTTGGTAACAGTATGCACATATTGGTATATAATCTTGGCTTACCTTAAAAAAACATATATAATCTATGGACATGACTAGAAATATTCATATCTTTAGTTAATTTTTGGTAAGCATACCACCTAATTTCACCAATGGGCTCTAGCTCGATTAGCACTTCTTCTCCCTCAATAGTGGGACAGAGGTAGTGGATTTAAAACTCACATGGTGTGGCTTTCCAATAAAAGAACTAATTTAGAATGATGATGAAACACTTCTGCTTTGTCATTACTAATTTCAGAATGGCAACATAAAACCCCTTTTCCTTGATATCATCTTTAATTAGCCTCCTTCCCATAAAAAATTATCATTTATGTTTCCTCTACTTATTATTGATACTGTCCTCGTTAAACTCTGATTTTCTTATCATTCCTAGACTTTTATGATTCTCTTATTTTGAAGTTTATTTTGTAGTTTTTAATTCATAATAGCTTTGTTGTACTTGCTTTTTGTAGGGAACTAACCCCAACTGAAATTGATGATATTTAGCTCAAGTGGAGTAGCTTGCTGCTTGCTCTTCTTGCCTGCCATATGTCTTTGAAGAGATATTATTAATCAAATATATGTTGCATTCGTTCACATTGTAGCATGGTGATCAATTTAATGTAGATTAATTGATAGGGTTAAATTTCCAACCTTTCTGAATTGGAGCAGCAAACTGGTGAGCCAATTGAGCCTATTACTATATATCCTGTGTCTATGGAGTGGTTTATTTGGGGCCTATTACTATATATCCTTTGTTTTATATTCAGAGATGAAAGTAAAGCTACATCTTTTCTTCTATTACTTTGGCATACTAGCACCGACAAGAAATTCAGGTAAGCTTTGTTTTCCTTCCTCACTAAGCATGTGGATTGTCTTATATTTGATGTGAATTGGTCTTGGTTTGGGTTGTTATTCCAAGTACCTTGCATAAATGTCACATTTATTAACTGTTTTATATAATCCCTCTTTTTGTGTTCGATTTTTTTGTCTTTTGCATGCGTCTTTCCCTCTCTATCTGACTGAGTATATCTGTTTAATATTGACATGTAGGGTATCTTTGAGTTTTATGAGTCTTTGACCGAGTATCTGATGAATTTGCAATTTATAATTTTTTAGTTATTATAGAATATAATTAAAAAAAAAAAATAGCACACTTCATAATTTTTTTTGTTGGGGTGGGGGAGTTCTTTTCTTGTGCTAAAATGTTATTTCTAATAGATGCTTCATAACACTTCTATTGTGTGTGTACTTAAAAACTGTGTATCCAACTACACTACAAGCATTGGCTTATTATAAAGGTATTCTCATTGTTCCTTTTTGAAAGTTTCCTTTATATAAACTCCCCACATATTTGTATATCTTAAAATCTATTACACAAATATTTATTTTACTCATTGCATCATTAATAACTGATAGTTATTGCATCATCACATGTTTGTTTGAAGACTGACTTTAAAGTGAAAGAAGTACGAAAGAATTCAGGAATTGATTGGCTCAGATTTTTTATGTTTAGAAATTACAGATTAATTTTTTTTCCTTCCTGAATAATAACTAAAGACTTGAGGATACCATCATTTTCTAATTTGTTTTTTTCAAATAATGTTAATTTTAGAGCAACACTGTGCTCAAAAGTATAAGAACTTTTAGCGTTCTATGCGGTTGGCTATTTTGGCTCTTTCTCTACCTCCTAAGCCTTAGCCTTTTCTTCTTTTGACTTTGGAGTCCCATGTGAACTTGAGGCAGTATTACGCATGTTCTTTTTTAAACATACAGTTTGGAATCTGATGGAATATTTAACCACTTCACGTGTTTCACTTTTTATTCAGAACCAAACACCAATAATCTGTTCTTGGTTGTTGAGGTTTTTTTATTTTGGAGAACTTATCAGTTATTTGATGTCTCACACATTATGGATTAAGGCAAGGAACAAACGTAACTTAAAATTCAGACCTTGTTCAAATTGTGCCAAATTTGTAAACTCAGAGGTAATCATTTTTTTTCTTTCTTATTTTTCATTTTGGAATTCTCTTTATATTCTGTTTTCTTACCGTATTTCCCAAGGAGTTTAGATGAGTGTATGATTTCTTCACATATATGGAGAAGGAAAGGATAATGTAACTTTGATTTTCGACTATTAGCAATTTACATTTTTGTACCTAAAAATTGGTTAAGAAGGTGATGTATATGGTTGCTTTGCTGATAATTACAGAAATGTAGAAAATATTTTTAACACTTGAGGGAGTAGCATACCAACCTAACAGTCAAAACACTGCAGGACTTTGCTAATTATTAAGGTATTATGTTCAGTCCCAATCTCCTGTAGAATTTAAGGTGACGTATTTTGATTTTTCTAATTAGTTGGATTTATTTTTATCAGATTTGAAGGACAAATTTCGAGCATCAACATTGGGATTGGAATAATTGGCACCGACAAGAAATTCAGGTAAGCTTTGTTTTCCTTCCTCACTAAGCCTGTGGATGGTCTTACACTTGATGTGAATTGGTCTTGGTTTGGGTTGATATTCCAAATACCTTGCATAAATGTCACATCTATAAACTGTTTTTCAAGTGGATATAAACTGTCATGTGATTGCATGTTTTAAGATTTTTGGGAGAACGTGTCTACATCACCATTCTTCATATGGCATGCTACTCATTCCTTTGTTTTTAAGTTTATTCCCTGAAGCTGAAAGTTCAGTACTGGTGTCTGGGTAGCTCTGGTCTATGCATGTTCATGAGATGGCATTTATCTTTTCTGTGTGCCAGGTCTTGAAGAATTGTGACGGAAAAATGTACCTGTGATCAACTGATCACAGTTTGTAACCCGGGTAAAATATTCTAACAGTTCACATAGGACTTTAATTCTAGGCTAATACATATATAAATGAAACCAATTACTTAGCAATATAGTTAAATGAAACAAATAATTTTATGGATTATACATAAGCATGCTCTTTGTTTTTTGTTTTTTTGTTTTTGGTTTTGATAAGTTACATAAGCATACTCATTCTGTTACATGTAACTTTTTAATAGGTTTAAGAAAAGACTACTATAAAAATTTATTATATATCTAATAGTGAGTATATTTCTTGAAGGATTTATCAGTTGTGCTCCATCTTAAAAAAATATTAAATGCTGATCTTAATCATGTTCATCAATTTCCAGCCTTCCAATTTCTTGGTGTTGATGATGAGAAAAGCTGGAATTGCCTGTAAGATTGTTTTCAAGTTCAGCTTGTGATTCTTAAACTTTTCCCCATTCTTCCCAGTGGGGGTACACTAACGTGACCAAATTGGATGACATTATCAGGTTTCTTTACATTCTATTTGCTTGATTTGGGTTTGTTTGTTTTTTTATTTGTTTTGTTTTGTTTTGTTTTTTTGTTTTTTTGTTTTTTGTTTTTTTTTTCTGCCATGTCTTACAAAGGTATAATCCTATTCTCTGGGGGGTTCCTATAGGAAGTCTTGCAAGTAACCCAAATGGTTCATGTCATATAGACGATTTTTAGAGGGTTATTCAGGTATGGATTGTTAAAACTATTCATTGCATTAGCATTTTAGCTTTTGAAAACATATTTAGCATACCTGCTTCCGTTACTAACTTTATTTGAATATTGCTCATTGCAGAAAGTCTTTATAGTTTGGCTTTCAGTTTAGAGAAGATCTTGGCTTTCAGTGTTAACTGGATTTACCTTTATAGTTGTTGGGTAATATGCTAGTTTTTCTATTTGTTGTTTTGCAACTCCTGCCTTCCTTAGTGCATGTTATAAATCTCATTTTGAGTTACTGTTTACTGTTATTTATCATAATCTTTTTAGCATTTTGCTTTAGATTACGTAAGTTCTGATTGTGCATCTACCTTAAGTACTTGTTTCCGATTTAGTTTAGCTTTAACAATTGTTTGTTGGGGTTGTTGATTTTCTCTTCTACTTTATTAATTTATTTTTCGTTAAATGATGCTTTTGTGTTTATTTTATGTTTTGTGTAATCTACTTAATTTCAGGGGTGATGCGTTTGCATCCTTTTATGTTTGCATCCTTTTATGTAAGGTTGATTTGATTTTGTTGTTCTCTTTTTTATATTCTTCTAAGTTGAATTTGTTTTGTTATTTTTTATTTTTTATACTCTTGGAAGTGTTTTTCTTGAACTATGTAGCTGGGTATGTGTTTTTCAGTTTGCTACATGTGGTGGATTCAAAGCTTGCACCACTAAGGGTTTGCACTTTCCTCTTGTACATTTGTCTGCTAAGTGTTGGGTAATATTCAAGTTTTTCTATTTGCTGTTTTGCAACTCCTACCATTCTTTGTGCTTGTTATATATCTCATTTTGAGTCCCTGTTTATTGTTATTTATCATAGTCCTTCTATTATTTTCCTTTAGGTTACCTAAGTTTTGATTGTACTTCTACCCTAACCACTTGTTTCCAATCTACTTTAGCTTTAACAATTGTTTGTTAGGGTTTTTGATTTTCTCTTTTACTTTATTAATTTTCTTTTGTTAAATGCTGCTTAAACTATGTGGCTGGGTATGTGTATTTTCAATTTGCTACATGTGGTGGATTCAAAGCTTGCGTCGCTAAGGGTTTGCACTTTCCTCTTGTAAATTTGTCTACTTGTCTTGTTTCTATTGACGTTTTCTTTGTACAGGACATGGGAAACTTGTTGGACATGGCCGCATGCATGTCTCAACTGTTTTTCTGCTTTTAAATAAAAGGCTGAAACGCACTACCTCTAACACCGATCTCCTTCCACTCATGCCGATCTTCTTCTTCCTTCCACGCCGATCTTCTTCTTCCTATCATGCCGATCTCTTCTTCTTCTTCAGCTCTTAGATCTATAATCCTATTTCACTTTTACAGTTTTTCTCCTTTGCCCTTTCTGTCCATGTGTGCTTTTTATTGCTTTGTCTGCCTCACAGTGTCGCACATGAAGAGCTCTTTTATCTCCAACCACCCTCTTGAACAAAAGATGTGTAAATAGTTGTTTCCTTTCAAATTTTTATTTTTTTTTTGTTTTTTATTTTTTTTGAGTTAAAAGTCCACCGCCTATCAAGCCAAGTAGTCAACTTTTTACAATTCTTTTTTCATTATCTAGGTAGACAGTATTAGTGGGTAGACTTTAATATGCTTCTAAAAGATTTTTTAACAATTATTTAAAAATATTTTTGTTAGAAAACAAAATTTTCAGGTTTGTCTTTTGTGTGTTTATTTGTAATTTTCAAAGTTTTTTAGGTATTCATGTTCAAAAGATATGTTCTTTGGTGATTGCCATCTTTCAATGTCTCTCTTATTGAATAATATTCTAATTGCATGATTTCCATATGTGATTAGTTTTTTAAAGAAATGGTTGCAATGTGTCTGGTGAAAGATCCAGGAAAGGCGCGGAATTTATTGAAACACACCTTTTCAAGCATGCAAAGTCTCTTGAGATTTCTGTGAAGAAATGATTCGCTGACTTGCCACCCCTTTGGAATCATGTAAAAGCCCTCCAGGTTACCCATCATATTGCTGAGATGCACCTTCCGTACTCTCACTTGTCCTTGTAAGCTTGTCTCATGGCTATGGTTAATTTTGCAGCTTAAAGATCAAGTGCAACTCTGTAATGAAGAAGAGGTAATATCACAGTTCATATACATTTGTCCACTTCATTAAATTTGAACTTAAAATTTACGTAGTGATAATTCTTTAATTTTTATCTATATTTACTACATATTTAATTCAGTTGGATGCATTTCTTAAGAATAACCAATGTAGGATCTCTCACTTAACTTTAGTTATCTGTCAAAACCATCCCCACCCCCTCTCTTTTCCCCAATTTTGTTTTTGTTAAGTTTTTCCAATTCTTCATATTGACTAAGTTCCCCTTTCCATTTAGTTACACCGATGATATGGAGCTTGATGATGCTGTGCATGCGGCTATTTTGATGCTGAAGGAGGGGTAAATGAATGTTAAGCTTTTTTTTAAAAGAAGTATATTTTTATTTATAAAGCTGTTGTGGGGTGCAGCTAGAATGGTAAAAGCTAGGGCATTGGTGGAGCTCGATGGAAATATATATATAAGTCAATGATAGTACTTTTTATTGATGAGTTTTTTATTCATTATTCTTTCTCTGTCTCTAAAAAATTCAGGTTTCCTTCATGTTTAAATATTTTCTATTTTGAGAACTATTTTCTGTTTTGCAATATTTTCTTTTGATATACAATATAGGCTTTACCTTTTTGGTGCTTCTCTTACATGCATGCCATGTCCTAGGATTGTGCCCTGTATTGTGCTGCTTTATTGAAAATGTTTTACCTATAAAAATACAAAGCATCATACAATGTATACATCTTTTTAGGGGGGATGTCTTAATTTTCATTTGTTGCCTAATGTGTCTCCTCTCTCGTCGTCTCTTGCTCAGCTTCCTCCCGATGCAGTTACATCAATTGTTGTTGGCTTGAAGAGATTGTACATTGAAAAGCGAAAGCCACTAGAAGTTGCATATCTTTTGTTTGCAAAATTGAGATATTCTGATCTTTCCAGCTTTGTTGTCAAGTTTCAACTCTAGTTTCTATGACCTCTGTAACAGAGGATTGATTTTTATTTGTATTTTTGCAGACGAACGGTGATTTCGTTGCTAAACCCATGGTCTTTTGGGTCAATATTCAACTGGAAAGAAAAATTCTATAAACATTTGCTAAAATGCAACTATCCAGGTTAGTTAAGTTTTATTTCTGTTTGTCCTTTCTGATTTGTTAGCATGACTGGATCACAAAGATGAGTGTCCCTTATAATCTGTTTGAACAGGTGCTCACATTGGACCAGAGCCTACAAAAGACGAATTTTTTGTTGTTGTTATGGTATCACTAGTCACCCCCACTTTCCTATGTTATTTATGAAGGCTAATTAAGTTTAAATGCACTATAGAAACAACAAAAGTGTCACATCAACACTTGGTAATAGACACCAACAGCTTATTATAAGAGGCAGTTTATTAGTAAAGTTTTGTATCATATTTGTAATTGAAGGTTAGGGTCATGTGCTTACTAATTGATTGTGACGTGCTTAATTGTTGATTAGTTAGGAGTCATGTGCTTAATAGTTAGTTAGTTAGATCGTTTGATCAGTGTAGCCAGCTGGCAGTTAGTGTTAGTCAGTTAGTTGTGTTCATGAATTGTGTAAAGGTGTGGAGATGGATTGTAAGAGGCATGCAATGAGAATTCAAACTGTTCATATTCCTATTCTTCTCTAATCCATTTCAATTCTTCTAAGAGCCATGGCTGCCCTCTTAGTCAGTCACTCACCATTTTTCCTTTGCTTAATCAGTTCTTATCAATCCTTTATTTACATATTTTTCTTCTTGTACAATTCTGGTTTGTCCTGCATCAAATCTCTAGCCAACCCTAGGTGTTGAGTCCAAGTTCATCCATCTCTATTTTTCCTGTTACAAAGTTTTGGTTTGTCCTGCGTCATTGTGATAAAAAGTTCTCCATTATCCCAGAAAGTTTCTTCTGTACTTTGTTGTGGAGTTTGGTAATTAAATTTGAGTTGACATGGGGTTTTTGCTGTATCATGAGGTGGGCTTTCAGGTGTGTGTAAGAGATATTGTCTGTAATCTTCGTTCTCTTTTACTTTCAAAATTGTTTGATATTGATTTTGTTGCTTCATACAGGTACTTGAAACAGTGTTAATTGTGTTGGTGACTGTAGTTGAGGACATCGAATGCTTCATATAGCTGATGTTATTGTTGAACTGAATCTTCTGAGTGCTTCAAATGCCCTTTAAAGAATGTAAGGTAGTTCTTTCATTCCTTTGGTTTCTTTCTTACTCTCCAATATGTAAATGTCCTTAACACAGTCAGCACAATCAAGTTTGCAACTCAGTGGTTCACCAAGTAATATTGCTATAGTTATCATTTCTTACTGACTTGATTTTAAAACTAATATACTTGATTTTTATCATTGCTTGAAGTTATGAGTCAAAACTAATGTTAGTTTATGTTTTGGTATTTGAAAGATGTTTTTGTATGGCTTTACATGAATTTGGTAGATTGTGACTTGTTATGTTTGTCTTTATTGTTTGTTTTTGTTTCTTGGTGAAATTTTATGGCTTTGTTATACTTTTGAAGGATAGTTTACATATGATGTAAATAATTTTGTCATATGTCTTTTGGGTTTTAGTTGGACAATAGTGAGCTTATCTACTGATGTTGCAAAATTGTTTCTGTAAGAACTTTTGTCAACCAAGTATTGAAATTCTTTTCCTTTTTGTTTTTTGGGTGAGATTGAGAAAATATTGCAGGTTTACTGCTTGGTGTCTTGGAAAAGTAAGAAGTAATATCCAGTCCTTTAACTTTGATGACAATCCTATGTTGTGACTTCTTGATTGAGGTGGGGAGATTGTTATATTAGAGGTAGTGTTGCACGTGTTCCAACACCTGGCCTAATGAGTTTGACTAATTCCCGCTAGGTATTGAAATTCAAAGTTATTATGGTTGATTTGTGTGTAGGTGAAAGTCTTATTCGTAGTGTTTTCTTTTTTGGATAAACTTATTCGTTGCTTTTTCTACATTTTTGTTCAGTTTTAATTGATCTTAGGCATCATTTTTCTGTGGACTAATTGGTTTTTACGATGTCAACTAAAAAAAAATCAACTAACCTAGCATAAATGAAGGTGCACAATCTGGATACAATTGATCGTCATAAAAGCTTCACTAATTTAAACTGCCCTGTATACATTATGTTTGGAAATATATGGATAATTTTTGGCTGTGTAGAACCCTTCTTGCCTTTTTAGTTTGGAAATATATGGAATTAAAAGGGATGTGGATGATAGGGATAAACGCAAGTCTTTTTTTTAGAAAACCTTTATGTTTTTTAAAGGTGTAAATGATTTTGATTTATTAAAAAAAAAAAAAAAAAAAAGCTTAAATGTTTTCTGCCTAAATTCTGTAATTTTCCGTTGACTAAAATTTTCTGACACACCAAATACCTGAAAACACAATATCAGTTTATGCGAAAAACAAATGAAACCTTAGAGTTTTGTTGTTTTTTGGATTGATAAGTAGTTATACATGCACTCGACTGTTCTTGAATCTTGACCTCACACTCCTTTCCATTATTGTTGGAAGCAGATGTGATATTTAGGCTAGAGCTCATTGGCTAGGACCTTAAATATTCTGTGATGCTTTTTTTGCTTAGAATGGATCAAGTGACCCCGCCAAAGCATAATGTTGGGGACTGCATTTTTTTGTTGTGGCCTGGTATAAATTCATCTTTTTCTAAACCAAAATATTTGGCATGTTGGTCGAAATTATCTATTTTGAAAAGGAAGAAAGGATACAGGCTCTGGGAATATAATTTTTTTTTCCCTTTTTTGAAATTGTGTAACTTTTGAATGCTCCTAGAACCTGCATTTTTAGTGTCATTATTAAATTTTGGAAATTTATTTATTTGACTTTCTTGTCCCGGACTTTTTCATTATTTTATTTCAGGGCTGCAACCAGCCTTGCTTTTGTTATGGGAATGAAACTAAGGTTAGTAAGCTTCACCATATTTTTCTAAGCATCAGAAATTTAGGGAAGCGTGTTTATTATTTATTTATTTGTTTAAGAAGTTGAATACAGTTGAGTCTTTGCTTTTCTTGCTAGTGGTGTAAGGCCCTTTAGAGTTGCTCTGCTGGTTGCTGGGTTTGATAACTATGGACCACAATTAAACCAGGTATTTGTTTTTCTAATATGCTTTAAATTATAGTTACTAACTAGCTCCAATTTAGGACTGGATTATCTAATGGGTTGCACCTCTGAACATTTTGGCATACAGAAAACTTCTTTTACACTAAATTTATGAAGTTCTTTTGGCATTGCCTTGTCTCAAATGCAATATGATTTTACTCTTTAAAATATTAATTGATGTTGTTTGTGACTTAATATTGACTACTTTTAAATGTGAATTTTCCTCTATGGTTGTAGCATAAAAAGAGGGTTTAATTATGTGATGAAAGTTTCTTCTAGTACTTTGGCTTAATTAGCACCGACAAGAAATTCAGGTAAGCTTCGTTTTCCTTCCTCACTAAGCATGTGGATGGTATTACACTTGATGTGAATTGGTCTTGGTTTGGGTTGATGTTCCAAGTACCTTGCATAAATTTCACATTTATAAACTGTTTTATTTAATCCTTTTTTTGTGTTTGACTTTTTGTCTTTGGCATGTGTCTTTCCCTCCCTATCACTTTCTCCACAAATCCCCAAACTAAACCATTGTTAACCACACCCCTCTGTTGTGGTGTTGGTTTTAATTACGATTGATTGATTGTATTTGTATAATTTGTACTTGTTGGGTATCTTTGAGTTTTGTGAGTCTTTCACCGAGTATCTGACGATTTTGCAATTTATAATTTTTTAGTAATGTTAGAATGTAATTTTTTTTTTTTGTTAAATTTCTGTAACACAAATGAGGCAAAATCATTTGCCAACCTTCCAATTTGTTGGTGTTGATGATGAGAAAAGCTAGAAGTGCTAGTAAGATTGTTTGTTGGAATCTGCTTATTTTTACTGGTATTTTATTGGTTCACTCTCTTTTTTCTGGGGTCTATAAGATTAATTTAGAGATTTTCATTTTGAACGGCTTATTTATAGAAAATAACCAATGGATTAAGTAGTTTTTTTTTTTAATTGGATAATAATCTACATGAATGAGTTCTTTCTTTTCCGCACTTTTTTTTGGTGTGGAGAATTTGTTTAACTCGAAAAACAAAGCAAAGATTGAGGTCTACTGATGTAGTCATACACAAATCTTGAGATAGTCTTTAGTTGAATCGTGCCTTTCTTTTCTTCTACTTCTCAAAAGCTTCTAAATTGATGTTGAATTTGTTCAAACAATTTCAGCAAAACCTTTTGTGCTTTCGGTTTCTAATGCCCATTGTATCATAATCATGAGTCTTTCAGTTTCCCCGTGGTTTTGGTTCTGTCTACCTCCAACCACTTATATAGTCTTTTGCTTATTCTTTTTCCTTCTCATCATTGTCCACTTGTCCTGCAAGAAAGGATATATATTTTTTTGTTTGAAATGCATAGTTCATAATTTTTTTTGTTGGGGGTGCTCTTTTCTTGTGCTAAAATGTTATTTCTAATAGATGCTTCATAACACTTTCATTGTGTGTGTACTTAAAAACTGTGTATCCAAGTACGCTATAGGAATTAGCTTATTTTAATGATATTTTCTTGGTTCCTGTTTAAAATACCATGGATACCATCCTATCACTTAACCATTGATAATATTCTATCAATTTTGTAATGCGTTGACATTCAAGTTGGATGTTGATAATGTTGTCATGGCCTAATGGGATTCCTGAAATTGATTACTAGTAACTAATTATGATGTCATATATTTATGGGATTCAAATTTTCTTTATGCTTTTGATCCCCTAAAATTTTTTGTAAAAGCGTGAATCCATAAGGTGTTGGACTTATCTTTGTGGAGCTATCTTTGTAATTGCATCTGGCACTCTTGGAGTCCATGGGGGCTAATGGATCTACTGGATCTGAAGCTGTTGCTGCTGCAGAAAAGAATGCGGCTTTATTGACTGCAAGAGCTGGTTCCTTGGATCTATCTGCAATTCCCTCAATATTTCGTGTTTCAGTTGCCCTTCAATATCCTGCTGATGAGTCGTTGCTTCTTTGTTTATACATGCCATAAGTATAAAATACTAGGAAGCACCGTTATGGAACGGGTATAAGTATGGGTATGGTACGGTGGCATAGCAATTTTTGAAAATGCAACTATCCAGGTTAGTTAAGTTTTTATTTCTGTTAGTCCCTTCTGATTTGATCTCAAAGATAAATGTCCCTAATAATCTGTTTGAACAGGTGCTCACATTGGACCAGAGCCTACAACACACAGATTTGTTGTTGTTATGGTATCACAAGTCACCCTCACTTTCCTATGTTGTTTTTGATGGCTAATTAAGTTTAAATGCACTATGTAAATTTTGAAACTACTTTGGTTTAGACAGAAACTACCATGTGCGTATTGTCTCCTTCCCAAGTAGCAAACGGGGCTTTCCGAACAGGTATTCATTTGGGAAAGATATTCAAACCCCCCCTCCCTCCTCCAACACCCCCCCCCCCCCCCCCTGGGGTGTGCTCGGTGGTTTCCCCTAAGAAAATTGAACCTCATGAGTTTTCTTCTCCCCATGTGGTATTGCTTTATGTGTCAACTGGTTAATTGTGTTTACACTAAACCCCCCAAAGCTTTTGGATATAACACAACACCTACCTGTGGGTTTTTTGTAAAAGTAATATGGAATCTTATTGTTATTTTCCATCAAAATCTATCTTCTTATTCTATTCTTTACATAATGAAAGATTTTGGTGGCTTTTCTTTTGTGCAGAGTTTTAGGTCATGGAATCTTACACCGGTAATTTCCTCTGAAACGATTTGGTGATCCTGAATCATTTACTACTTGTGTTTTATTGTTGGACCGTGCAGGGGAATGTTTTCAGGTTTTATGACTCCGCTACCCCAATTTCCCATGTTAAAAAAATTTAATTCTGATATATCTACTAGGGCAACAAAGTTGGATAGGGACCTAAGGCCATATGCTCTCTTATCTCTAGATATCGATATTCTTTTCCTAAAATTTAAAGGTTTCGTTATTGAATTAAGATGCAAGTTAAAAGAATTTGCTAGAGTGACATAGGGTTGAGATCAAGATTCTCTTTGGTTTTCTCAATAATCTCATATCGGTACTTTTCTCCTTATTGTTTTTTAAAAATTTTATATTGAATATAGATAACCTTGTTTTTAACTTTTACAATATCAATTGGGTTTGGTTCCAAATTTAAATTAAGGAAAAACTATTTTTAGTAACGGTTTTTTTTTTTTTTTTTTTAAAACATGTCTCTATTGGATTTAAATCATTCAATTTCTTTCTCTGTAGAGATGAAGTGGAATCTTTCTACATTCTAGAGTTTCTAATTAAAGCAAAGGTACTAATTTCTTTTCCTAACATTCTCTTTGATTATGTTGTTTGCTGTCAATTTAAGAATTTTGATTCATAACCCTTTTTCCTCTCAATTTGTTGAAATCAGGGAAAACCCTACAAGATGAAATCCTACCTAAATTTTAATGGTTGGTTATCTTTTAAACTTAATAATTTCATTTTAATTTTTGTGTCTTTGTTTTCCCTCTTACCTATTCTGTTATTTGTAACGGGGAGTGAAATTGTGAGATTTTGAATATTTGCTCAAGGTTATTTTTTGTTTGCCATGAAGAGTTTTCTAATGAGCATATAAGTGACATGTATGGTTTATGTGTAGTAAGCATTTTTCTGCAATTGCATTCTCCATATCTTTTTGGTTCTTTACCTTGCTTCTATAACAGTTTTTTTTTTTTAATATTTAGTGATTCCTATAGTAGTGTAGTTTTGAAAGTTGTTTCATTGTTAGAAACTTTAATATGTGTGTAACCAGCTTGATTCTATTTTTTGATTCCTAAGTTATTTGTTCTCATTTTTCTTTTCTTTTTAAAAATTTAAATATGCACTGTAGCACCTGTCCAACTTCTTTACATTTATTTTCCTCAACTTTCTTTTTGGGCCTTCATAATTACTCTAAACTGATATAATTAACTTGCTGTTTTGGTACCATTTGTCTATTCTGTTGAATATAAAAAAAGAGGGCTACCTCATGCACACATATTGCTTTTCCTACGTCCTAATGACAAACATCCTATACAGCAGCAGTTAATTTAGACATATACAACAAAATCACGTTGCTATCAATTAATAAGTGCCAAGGTCAATCTTTGCAACGTGTTGGACTTTATTTAGATAGAGCAGTTTTCAGTCATGGACAGTTATATGTTGCCGTCTCCAGAGTTACAAGTAAAAATGGCCTTAGGGTACATATTGTAGAAAATGATTATGGTGATCACTTTATACAATAAATATTGTATATAAAGAAATATTCGATAATCTGCCTAGAGGTAACACATACTGTTTTTAAAAATTATTTCAAGTTGTTTATAGTGTAAATTAGATTGTCACTTATGCAATCTTTGCAAACACTAGATATTTCTCCATACAAACTTTACTGATGCTTAGAATGTTCCAATATTACAGATTTATATCACAATGGAGTACACAACTTTGAAGCAGATATCAGTGGACAAAGACAACTCGACTGTGAAAGTTAGTTTTACGAATCTGGGATGCAGTTAACACAGCAAACGACCATGACCTGATTAGTCTTTATATGATATTGGTTGACAAAGAGGTAAGTTCAGAATTTCTCATTCATTTATTCATTGTGGTTCATAGGAATGGTAGATGAGAATATCACATTGTCAGGTAAGTTTAAGATCTGGTATGATTCAAGTTTATAGTTGTTTTGTTGAGGCTTTATTTCTTTCTTTTTTTTTTTTTTTTTAGAAAAAAAAAATACATTAGTTTTTACCTATGTAGCAATTTAGAATGTGGGACCCTCTATGATAGTGGGTTTTGGATGCAATACTAATGATTGCAAATTTGCAACTGTTAAGACTTGATTTTACACAAATTAAATTTTAACTGTTGGGTGATTCCTTGAATATGAAAGTCTATATATCATGATCATTGTGTGTGCATTATGTTGTTGTAATCACTAATCATTATCATATATTTGGTTGATTGTTATGTTCTGCTTGCATGCATTAGTAGTTAAGGCATATTTGGGTTCTCTATTTCCCTGTTTGGCTAGTGAGAAATTGAGCGAAATTTCTCTGGGCTGTTTGCTTTGTCTAAAGGATAGGCAATGTGCCACTGTATAGTGCTCATATGCATGTGTTGATTTGCAATTAGGCTCTTTTGTTACTTTTCCTAGGTTTTGTTTCCCTTTTTTTGGGCGGATTATTAACTCCAGTCTCAGTGAGTAAGCGTTTGAAATTTCTCTTGCAATTCTTATGCTTTTTTGTGTCTGTCTTGTTTAATTTTTGGTCACTCTATGTTGGCAACCTTAATATCAATTTCAATAACTAATCTGACAATGCCTCTTATAGGTGTGGGGTAGTAATATAACAGTGTGACCTGAAATATGGTCGTAAAAGGAAATCAAGATAGTGCTTTCTCTTCTACCGGCATGAGTTGGGCTTTTGGGGAATTATATGGATTTAACTTATGTTTTGGATTTGCTTCGTAATTTGTTAACTTGGATTTTTGCTAATTAATTTCCTTGTTTCCAATTACCAGGAAGCAGAGAAGAGCTTGGCTTTCAGTGTTAATTGGAATTACCTTTATATTTGTTGGGTAATATGCTAGTTTTTCTATTTGTTGTTTTGCAACCCCTGCCATTCTTAGTGCATGTTATAAATCTCATTTTGAGTCACTGATTACTGTTATTTATCATAATCTTTTTAGCATTTTGCTTTAGGTTACCTAAGTTTTGATTGTGCTTCTACCCTAACCACTTGTTTCCGATCTACTTTAGCTTTAACAATTGTTCGTTGGGGTCATTGATTTTCTCTTTTACTTTATTAATTTAATTTTTGTTAAATGGTGCTTATTTATTTATTTTTTATTTTGTATAATCTATTTAATTCCAGGGGTGATGCGTTTGCATCCTTTTATGTAAGGTTGATTTGATTTTGTCGTTCTCTTTCTTAAATTCTTTTGAGTTGAATTTTTTTTTTTTTTTTTCTTGGAAGCGTTTTTCATGAACTATGTTGCTGGGTATGTTTATTTTCAGTTTGCTACATGTGGTGGATTCAAAGCTTGCACCACTAAGGGTTTGCACTTTCCTCTTGTACATTTGTTTACTTGTCTTGTTTCTATTGATGTTTTATTTGTACAGGACAGTTAATTTGTTGGACATGGCCGCATGAGTGTCCCAGCCATTTGTCTTCTTCTTCTTCCTCCTCACAGTGTCACACATTAAGAGCTCTTTTATCTCCAGCCACCCACTTGAACAAAAGATGAGTAAATAGATGTTTCTTTTCAAATTTTTTGTCTTATATGAGTTAAAAGTCTACCACCTATCAAGCCAGGTAGTCAACTTTTTACAATTCTTTTTTCATTATCTAGGTAGACAGTATCAGTGGCTGAACTTGAAAATGCTTCTAATAGATTTTTTAACAATTATTCTAAAATAAATAATATTTTTGTTATAAAACAAATTTTATAAGTTGGATATATATATTTATATCCCCGCTATACCTGTGTCCTAATTTTTCTAAAATTGCCGTGTTGTACTGTACCCGTATCTGTGTCCGTGCTTCCTAGATTGTAGGATATAGATTTCACGTTTTAAGTGTGCATATCTATGTTTTTGTGTTTAGCCTATGTTTTCATATAATTTACACATGCCGTTTCTTTTTTAGGTTTTTACCTGTGATAATTAGATGGAAAATCAGTTTTTGTTTCCTGGTTCTTTGTGATGCTTTACGTGCTACCTTCGCCCATGTGGTTTGTCCATTGTTCCTTTGGGATGCCCCAATATACTATTAATGTTGAAACCCCAATAGGCAGATGATTAATAACTTTCCTAACAGTTACTTTATTAAAAAAATACCCTTTTTTATTTGCTTTATTTCAATGTAAATCTTGGATGGCAGTTTTGGAAAATGATAACTATTTATTTCAAAGACAATAATATCCCTATAAAAAGTTGAATCCTGTACTCTGGACTAATAATATGGGATGGATGCAAGTAGTAAGTCACAAGAAATTGGTCTCTTACGTGTGTTCATTTGTTCATTTTGTTTAGAACTACTGATTTGATGGTTTCCCAGGTTCTTGCAGTGCAAAACAAAAAGTAATAAAAGTATGCAAATCCCATTGAATTGAGCCAGTTTGAGGATTTCATCAAGCATGACAAACTCCAAACTGAGACCTTCATTATCGGGCCGAACCAATGTAAGTTTTCATTGGTTGACTATGTCCTGCAATTTCAAAGCCTATGTTCTGGAAATTCAAGTTCCTTTTTGATATTTTTTTTGCTTATATGTAATTGAAAACAATGTGAAGGTTTATTAAAATTTCTCGTTACAGTGATGTTTTGGCTTAGCTTGATTTTCAGGTGTCTCATGGCTTTCATATAACCCCTTACTTTCCATGTTCTTTGAGCAACAACTCATATTGCTTTTGATCTCTTGACATGGGTTTTGATCTAATATCTTCAAATCAGAGTTCAAGTTGGTAATATCACAGGTTTAAACATATTTCTCTCTAAATATGTGAATTATCTCTAATTTTCTAGAATGTTATGGCTGCTTTGTTTCAATGCCGTCCCTCCTTCTCTCAATGTTTTCAAACTTCAAATCACCTAAAATTTTGGCTGCCAATTAATATGTGCTTTTTTTTTTTTTTTTTTTTTAATCTCAGGTTCAAAAGATACAGTCTCTCATATTAAATATTGGAGTTGTTTATAGTTTTTTCTTCTGTGTGTTTATTTGTAATTTTGAAAATTTTCTAAGGTATTCATGTTCAAAAGATATGTTCTTTGGTGGTTGCCATCTTTCATTGTCTCTCTTATAGAATAATATTCTAATTGCATGATTTCCATATGTGATCAGTCTTTTAAAGAAATGGTTGCAATGTGTCTGGTGAAAGATCAAGCAAAGAGGCGGAACTTATTGAAACACACCTTTTTCAAGCGTGCAAAGTCTCTTGAGATTTCTGTGAATAAATGATTCGCTAACTTGCCACCCCTTTGGAATCATGTAAAAGCCCTCCTAGTTACCCATCATATTGCTGTGATGCGCCTTCCATACTTTCACTTGTCCTGGTTAACTTGTCTCATGACTATGGTTAATTTTGCAGCTTAAAGATCAAGTGCAACTCTGTAAAGAACAAGAGGTAACTCCCTCTCTTTTTCTTCATGCAGTCCCATCTCCTTCTTCAAACACACAATTTCCTCCATGCCTCTCTCTACATACATGTTCCCCTGCCTCCAGTCTTTTTCCGTTCTCTACCTTCATTACAAGCTTTCTTCTGTCGTACAAACCAATATCCTTTGTAAAGAAAGGCCAGCCCATCAACATGAATCGATACCCTTCATTCAAAATCTGTATCCTCTCCAGGTGAGTTTCTATTTAATAATATATGTTTGCAATCCAATTTGGCTATCTTATTTGATTATTTTTTTTTTAATTTTATTTTATATATAGATGATCTTCCTTTTATTCAAAACATACAAAGTCTTTCATATGTTATTCAAAATCCAAATTTGTTTGACAAATTCACTAGTTTTCTTGCTTTTTCTCTCTGTAATTCTTTCTCTTTCTCATGTTTTGTTGGTATAATGGTTGAGAGAATGATATAAGAATTGATATCCTTTGTGAAAATAGGCCAACCCTAAGTGTTTGACAAAATGTCTCAATGAAATTGAAATCTTTTTTTTTTTACCATGTTGTTGGTTAATTATCTTTTTATTTAACTAGCCCGTGCATTGTAACAATGAAATTCATTCTCATTAAAAGTTGCTGCAAAATATGTTTGCATGGCATTGTTATCATATTGTTGGAATTAGAGATATGTCAGACTTCATCTATTTGATTTTTCCATACTCTATTCCTGTTTTATGGAGGACTTTTGGATTGAACTTTCAGCTTTAGCTCATGATTTTTTGTAGCAATCATCAAATGTTTCTTCTCAACATGGTTGTTCAAATTGGGTGTTTTTTTTTTTTTTAAAATTTTTTTTTATAGCCCAATTTAATAGGTGTCTCTTTTCTTATCTTTGGGTTGCTACTGATGGCTATAATAAATTTTTGGACTTGGATATGTGACTTTTTGTTAGAATAATACACCTATTGGTCAATCAAAAAAAAAAAAAAAAAAAAAAAAACACCTATTGGTATTTGATGCAAGTTTCCTAAAGTTTATGTTGGTTGAAACTTGGATTCTTATTGTTGTTAATTGTTTTCCTGACAGGGAGCATTTTGATTTTCTTGGTAGGATTGCAAAAATATGTCTTTAACTTAATGGAATTCCCCGTGGGATGTAATGATAGTGTTGGGTAGTTAGGGAAACACCACTTTTGAAACTTAAAAAGCTTTAACCAATATTAAAAAAATAAAGGGCTTTAAGCCATGGATTTTTTTTTCCCAACAAGTAGTGGTTATCTATCTATATATATATATATATATGTATGTATGTATAACCGAAGCTTCTGAAGCTCTCACAATTTTCCACGTCAGCATTATCTAAATAAAAAAACAAAAATTCTGAGACAAATCCTGATGGCTGATAGGACTCAAATTCCCAAATCCTGATAGACTTGAATTAAGAAAGAAAAAAAAGTAGTAGTAGTATGATAGGACTCTTTTATCCCAAGTCAGATGATTTGCATTAGAATATATGAATAGAAAAGATCGTGAGAATAGAAAGATTTCATTGGATCATGCTGACAAAGGGAAACTTTTGCATCTCGAGAAATTTTTTGATGAAATTTTGATTTGTGATAATTGGTTTTGGTTCAATAGGGGCCATATTTGAAGGCTAATTTGGGTTTGAATTAGAGATATTTCATCTGAATTCTAATTCTTTCTAATACCAATTCTTGATTAAAGTTTTGAATTAAGGCAACCTCTGCTTTGTTCTTTCCAACAGGTATCCTATGCACCAAATCCTCTAAGCATTTGGCCTGAAATAATACGTATTTGACTATATATATATAAAACTAAATTATTTACATGTATATACTATTTTTCAAATACCAAGGGCTAGTGTGGATGAATTTGCTTTCGATGGAATTTGCAATATCATGTTTGCATGTTGCTGGAGGAAAATTGTTCTATTAAAGGCTACCAACTTTTACAGACTACATTAACAAAGGCTTTTGTTAACCTGCAATGTTGGCCTATTTTAGTTGTGTGATTGTTGCTCTCTTCATCGCGTCTATCCTGCTTCTTTGTTATTGTTGTTGTTTTTGTGTTTTTATTTTTATTTTTAAAATGAAGTATGAGTTTTCAGGCAAAAAAGGCCTTAGTAATAATTTATTATGTATCTGTCCTACTTCATTTGCTTTGCTATGTTTTGGTGAGGCTTTAGGGGTTAATGGTCCTCTGTTTTGTTCGTTGGTTCAGTTTTTGATTGTATAATATGTACTTACAAGTTACTTTTTTCTAATTCCTTAAAAGCTACTACTTGAAATGGCCGGGATGCTTCAACGGTTGCAGATGCGGTGATGAATGTAAGGTCCAAGTCTATCCACCTCTCGACCCAACTGATTGAGAAAGAGTTGATCAGCTTAATCTACTGTTGTTAATTAATATGGGATTCTTTTATAAGACACACGAGGTATATTATATAATATAATATATATATATATATGTTGATGGTTAAATACAAGTACATTTCAGGTACAAGGAGGGCAGAAAGCCAGGTTCATGACTTCATGATTAAACATTCAAGGTACGAATTATATAACTTCAATTTGATGATGGATTTTCAATTTTAGAATTATTGCATGTGTTGCAAATCTATATTTAACGTGAGAAAATTTAATATAGAAAGATTTTTAGAATGATGATTAATTTTCTGTGGTTAAAATGAATCTCTTTATATAGAAGTTCGATAAATTCTACACCTTTGTGACATGAAATAATTTTTTTTTTAATGAGTGGGAAGAGCACCAATCTATCTGTAACCAAAAGAAAAGGAGAATTAAATCGTGCGGATGGGTCTTTGAGTTTATTTCTACCCAAAATCAAATTAAAAGGTTTATGATCTTTGTTTTTTCTTTACTTTATAAAGAAATATTATATTTGTATAATTAAAAGTGCTGAAAGCCAGAAGTTTGAAAAGCACCATAAGAAAATTGATAGGTCTGCGGTGGTTTATTATGTTTGGCTTGAAAGAAATGCTTGTGTATTTTGTACTAATGTCAAGTATGAGGCGGCATTAAGCCATTAAGGCCTTAGTTGAGTTTCCCATAATTGAGGGTCTTTTTTTGATTCTTTGTAAGTTTAGTTGTAGCAAAAAACAATTTAAAGTTGTCTTTCAATTTTTCAATTTATTTGAAATATTAAGTAGTTCTTTAAATTTGTGTTTTATACGTTTTATGGATAATCGAGGATGTTAAAGATTTAATTCTTCATTTTATTTTAAACTTAAGATTGATTTCTATTTTTCATTATGTAAATTAATGTTTCATATCAAGATTAATATTTCATATCAAGGATAGGAACTATAAGACTGGAATCCTAATGTACAATCAAAGAGGAAGAGAAAAAGAATAGTATACATCTTTATATACAATAGCTTTCCTATGCATCGCACAGGTTAGCGACTAGTTAAAATAATATAAATTATACAATAAAATATATTTCATTCTCTCTCTAATTTCTGTCTCCCTTCCTCTCTCTCAACCAGTGGTCAAGTACCACAAAGAAAACCCAATACACCCTCTACACAGCAACCACCCTCAACCACACCACTTCCACACAGCAACCCAGTCACCACCACACTGCAACCACCATGACACCAAACCCACCACAAACCCAGCAAGTATCCAGCCACAAACCAACCAAAAACCAACCACGAACCCATTAAAAAATAACCAAACCCACCTCTACCCACTATGTTGATGATTACACAGACTCCCTGTGGGACTCAAACTCAAAGTCTTCTCCACCGCATCACGCGTTTTAAGATGATGATTTTGCTATTGATGGAGAAGGATATGATTCAAGTGATAACACTCGTAATTTGGTGCAACCTTATAATAATAATAATAGTATACATCATCCTGAGGTTAACTTGAAGAATGTGCTCAAATGGTATATTTGCCATTTTGACTGGCTGGAACAAAATTCAGAGTTTCATTTCAAATCAGCAGTCGCTACTCCCCACTTCAAATGTTTCATTTGTTGGGTCCGCAAAGAATGGCGATACCTTCTTGTCCCCCATTTACATACCTAGTGCCCCACTCCTTGAGCCTAGTGGTCAAGTGGGGTTAATTATAGTGTTTACAAGGATGTTCAGGGAGAGGGATCCCCAGAGGGTCTGTGATGCCTACTATGATAGGCTTGATCCATTACAAGGTGTTCTTATTAACACCATCAGCAATGCCGTGCAAGTAGCAAAGCATGATGTGATAGATTGGACTTGCACAAGAGGATGGTTGAATCTTCCACTTGGTTTGTCTATGGACCATGAGATATACAAGGCCTCCAATACTTTGAGAAACTGTTGCCAGGTGTGATTTTCATTTGCATCTCAGCTTGCTTTTACATGTCAACTTGTTTTATCTTTGTAAAACTAACATCTCTTTCCTGCTTTGTAATGTCAAAGAGATAGGATTGTAAAATTCTATTTTGGAGCTTTGTTTCTTTGTTTACTCTTTGCTTCTTTTCACATGCATGTCAACTGGACTATAATGGTATTTTAGAAATTCATACTTGCATCAACATTCTAAATATGCAGTCCTTTGTAAAGCGGTTTTCCCTTTTTTCCCTGACTTTATAGTTTTTGTTGGAATTGACAGGTTGAATCCTGACAAGTTGATACCCTTGGCAATTTTGAAAGGAGCAAAAGGCCTGGCAATTTTAACTATAGCTAAAGCTGGTGTTCTACTTGCTTACAAACTTGGCATAGGCTTGGTCATTTCTCAAGGGTCAGATGGATCATGGTCTGACTCATCAGCCATATTCTCTGTTGGTTTAGGATGGGGTGCTCAGGTACAACAAAATTTTCATGTTACTTCTAGTGTTAATTTCTTTTTGTTATTATTACTACTATAATGTCTGTAAGTGTCAATCTTAGGTAGAAGGCCTGAAAAAAAAAATCCAGGATATGCATGAGTTTGGCAAGAGTTCCTTTTAACTATTTGTGAAATTCTAATTGTTTATCAAGACTTCCTCAATTTATGTTTCAGCAAATAATTGTACTTAATATGTGTTCCCAGATTGAAGGAGAGCACAGTTGTAGCAAAGGTATTGTGTCAGGATTTAAGTTTTGTGTGTGTCTGTAACTTTTGGTTACATGAATAATTAGAATCATACATGTATTTAACATGCTAAAATACATGTATGATGGCTTAACATGAAAAGAAAAAATGAAGATCTTTAGAGGTTACAAACTGTGAACCTTTTATTATAGTATCATTGGCTGTGATCTGAATGTTCCTAAAATCTTTTTTTTTTTTTTTTTTTTTGGATAATGAAAAATTTTATTAGAAAAAAGCAAACATAGTACACCGGTGGTGCACTAAGAGAGAAGTACAATCAATTCAAAATACAATGATCAAACAAGTGTAAAGAAAGAAAAACAAAGGGGAGAGAGAAAAGCAGCACTGAATGTTCCTAAAATCTTGTTCAAATCTTTGGAATCTACTGATAGTTGACATCCAAATGGCTAAGGATTGTTCTTTGGGCTCTTGAAAGCATGCCGTAGGCTTCTTTTGTTCAATCATTTTCTGCTATTTTTTTATTTATTTTGCAATCTCTTTAAAATGGAGAAAAATTGTGGGAACATTGGAATTTGCTTCCTCATATGGTTCCTATTTATGGCGTCATATCAATTAGTGACTTTACTAAGCCTTAATCCAGTTGATTAAGGTTGGACATTGGCTCCATGAATTGCTGGACTTAAAACTAAAGGAAATTGTTGTGAAAAACATCTTAAGTGAATGCTAGCACATTAGTCAATACTAATCTACCTGAATTCCAGTGTTTTATGGTAGAATTTCAACATTTAGATGTTCACATGTGTCTGTGCTAGCATTTGGTGGTGGGGTGGGTGGGGGAAGGCATGGTTCTGTTAGGACAGTTTCTTTCAGGAGAGGGAGGCAAGATATATATCATAGTTCTAATCCTATGCGACCATAACAGCATTACTTAATTTATTCTTGTTGTTTTTGTGTTTGCTTTATTTAAGATTAAATCTTCTTGCTTGTTTTTATAGTAATCAACATCTTAAAGTTTTGAACTGAATTGGAAGCGTAAGGATTTTTTAAAGATTGAGAGCCTAAAATAAATGCAAATAGTGAAGAGACTAGAGGAAGATACCAAAATCCATGGTTTTAAAAATGGGACCGGACCGGCTGGTCCAATCAGTTGAATCGGGAACTAGAGGCCAGTTGGGTCCAGAAAAAGGCCAAAAACCGCAAAAAACGAGCCAAAAACCGGTAAAAACCGAGAACCGGAGGCAAATCTGGTTTTGCTTCCGGTTTTTTAAAACCATGCCAAAATCTTTAGTTTCAAAGATTAGCCTAAAATAAATAAATAAATAAATAATTATATATATATATATATATATATATTTTTAGAGGGAGGGGGGGGAATGCAATATTCATTTTTGCAAGGTAGTGCTGCTCAAAGATGTTGTTTTCTGCACTTTCCCCATTCTAATATGTTTTGTGCATTTGAAAGTAATTTTGCGGTAGTCTGAAAGTTGATAACTGCTAACACTTGCAAACTATGGCAGGCGCATTTATGGGAGTGTCATTGGAAGGGAATGGTGTTGCAACAAGGATGGATACCAATTTATGTTTTTAAGGTGATTCTTATCTCACCAAATCAGATATTCTTCTTGGGATGGTGAGCAGACCAAAGGCTGCTAAGCCCTTGTATGCATTTCTCCAACCTACGGTGATGATTTCAATTGTCTACAATTTGGCATCTTTCTGATGCATGTAAAGCATCCCCATGAGCATTGGTGTAGATCACTTTTCAGACATGCTTGGATTCTAATACAAATTCCTCATCTTAGATCTATAAATGTAAAAAAGTTATTTCGGATTGTTTCATCTTCTATCTATATAAAGGAATATACTTAATGCCACAAGCAATTTAGTCTATTGTTTCTATCTTAATCCTATTCATTTGTGATTGTCAAACCGTTCAGTATAATATGATGTAAATATACTAAGATTCATAGGGACTTGTACATGTATATATTCACAGAATGATAAAAATTAAATTTAGTTGGCATGAATAAATTATTTTAAGTTCAAATATTACTTAATACTTATCAAATGGTTTGTCTAGTTTTTGGATGAGTTCATTTTTATTGGTTTGTTTTGTTTTGTTTGAAAAATAAGTAGTGTAAAAGTACAATTTTCTACTAACTACATAAAAATAGCGCGAAGAGAGGGGTGTTTGGTTTGAGCATCACTTAAAACTCAATTCTCAAAATTCAGTTCCAATCACCCAAAACTCTAACTCATATCTCATTTTTTATTTTCTATTTTTCTCTTGACTTACCCAACAATGTGTTCGGCTCAAATATTTGCTTTAGTTTTTAGCTTAAGAACTCAAACTCAAAAAGGTGAAGCCCACACGAACAATTACAGTGCTCTTGTTGCCCTCACTCACGATATTTTCTCTCTTCCCATTCCTTCTTTCATTTTTTTTTTTCTTTAAATATGTCAAGCAAACAGCATAAAGGCAGGTAAAAAAACATAGGAAAGCAAAAAGAAGGAAATGAGTAGATCAAACATTTAACAATAGATTGATGCAACTATGGTTAGTTCTTTTTTTTTTTTTGGGATAATCTACGATCGATCTATATATATCTAAAAGTTGAAGCATAACATTTATTGTTGCTACGTTCTAGTTGAATCACATCATTAGTCCTGTCACCTTTTATTTTTATTATTTTTTTAACAATATATATATATATATATATATATATATATATATATAAATAGTGCAACTTTACACATTCTCTAACTCATTAAATCCAACTCATTATTAACAACCTTACACATTCTTTAACTCATTAAATCCAACTCACCATTAATTCAGCCCTCTTCTAATTCTCAACTCTTCATTTTCCCCTTCAAAACCGATTAGCTCTTTTGAAGTTCAAACCCTTCAATTGCCACTCCTACAATTAACTAAGTTATTTTTAATACTATAAATTTCCAATTGCTCCTTTTCTACCTCCTCAAAAGTTGTCAATGTGGCATCAGATTTGGAAAGTCCCTCTGAGGTGTGTTCTTTCCAGTCTTATTTTTTCTTTTTCCCCCACTTCAAATTTTCCATTGGATTTCTATAAAAAGTTTGTGGCTGATATGCTTTTTTTGTGGGTTGCCAACAATGTGATCACTTTATGGCTATGGGTGGCTAGGATTTGGTTTGTCGATTATGAGAAGGGTTTTCAAGGATTAGAAATCTCTACAAGAACTTCTTACTTTATATTCATGTTGTACAATTTTTACTATTTGTGTTTTAACTATTCAATTTTTTTATCTTTGACATTTTAGTTTTCTTACATTTGACATTTGTTTAACTCTATGTAAACAAAAGAAGAAAAGAAAAATAAAGTTCGATGTAATTACCTCTAATAGTTTTGAAACAATAATATAGTATACGCTGTAGTTTTATTCCAACTACTACTTTCATATTTTTTTTAACTCAATTGGAACTTTCTCAATTTCTGTTTGGCTTTAACAATCATAAATGCTATGTTTAACATACTGTATCTTACTATGTGCAGTACATAATAATTTGATCTTGTAGTCCAATAGAAAATAATAGATCTGCCTCAAAAGTTTGATGGGTCTGTGTCACAAGGAAATAGAAAATCTCAAAACATGATTAGGGATTTAATTTTTATCCGATTTTGGTAATGCTAAATGTGGAATTTGGTTCTTGTAGGGTTTACGAACATTGATCCAAATACATGGGAGTTTGACAATGAAGTTTTCTTAAGTGGCTAGAGACATTTCTAAGTTAGGAAAGCTCAGAGAGAAGTAGTAAACTACAAGAGCATACCTTCAATAAATGGAACAAAGGCTAAAAGAGACTAAAAAAATCAAGCAACAAATGATGTCCTTAGCAAGAGCAATGCAAAATCCAGCAAATAAATCCAGTACATTATTGTTTGTGGTTTTTGAAACAATAAGACAAACAAATTGAGTTCACCATCATTACTTTGATATTGGTTCATGTACAAGTGAATACTCTTGGCTAAATCTATCTAATTAGATAACATTAGATTGATACAACTTACTTATAATTAAAACACTTTTGACTCCCAACTACTGTATCAATAACAGAGCTTCAACTAGCAACCATTTAGACCATGTAATTAAAACCTACCAAATAATCACTTCATAATCACCCATCACTTGAATTAGATTTTAGAATCAAATCTTAATGATTTTGACAATCTATTCCTTTGTTTTGACTACTCTACCAAAAAGCCTACTCTTTCTTTGAATTTTGGAAGTGGCAAATTGTTGTCCATAATGTCACTTTGCAAAGAGAAGTTCTGAACCACTTTAAGCTTGCATGGTGGGTTTCTTTCACTTCACGTGCCTATACACCATTTTTTTAAAAATAAATAAATAAATAAAGAAGCCTATACACCTATTTGTTTGATTGCTAAGAAAATAAAGTAAATTTTAAGTAAATAAAACAAGTCTTGAGTCCTTTGTTGGTGGCTTTATTGTTGTTCAGTAATTGCTTCTTTGGTTCGATGATTTTACATTATAATATACTTTGGTTCTAATATGTATAGTTACTGATGATGCCGAAAATATCACCAGTGAGTTGCACAATGCTTGTACGCTCGAAACGACACCTGCACAACAAAAAGGAGAAGACCTAACAGAGAGCACCGGTGTGGTGCCGGCCAAATACCCTCCGAAAGTCAAGTTAGAACTTCTTTCAACTCTAGAGTGCTAGAGAGGGGTGAATTATGCGTACCTCGATTTGTGAGGGTATTGGGGCTTTTATAGTAGTAGAGGGTGGACCTCTCTTTCTTGGAGTAGAAGTTTTTTCCTTATAGGAATCCTTATGAGCGTTGAATGTGGAATCCTTTCCTTATAGGACTCTAATATTGAACGTGGAATACAAGTCATCTCTTTATTATTTATGCGTGGGGGCCAAGTCATGGTTTTCTTAGGCCCGTCGGCTACAAGGCCGTCAGTTTGTCCTATTTCCTTTAATGAGGAAGGGTCGTCAGCCTCCTTTATAATCTAGCCCGTCAGTATGAGCTGTAGGCTCCATGCTGAGTGGAGCCTGACGGGTTAAGCTCCATCCTGAGTGAAGCCGACAGTTTAAGTGGGGGTGCTTTGTGTACCATAATTTTGTCTTATCAGTTGCCCCCTACTCCATATCTCCGTCAGTTATAACTGACGGATTATGGAGTATTCTTTCGTCATTATATGTTGCTTTGGCCAAGAGAGAGAAAATATTCTAAAGGTAACACCTCAGCAGCCAATATTAAATGCTTGGACACGTGGCGCGCTCGGGTTGGCTCCGCTTCTGGACGAGGGCGTCGCTTCGTCTTCCGTGCATTTTCCCTATTATATATAGGGTCCACCTCTCCTCATTTTTCCTATTTCACTTTTACTGATTCCTGGAGAGTAAATCCGTCGCCCACCTTCCGTCAATCCTGTAGCTTACGTTTCTATCGTCACTTCTTCAACCGTCACCTTTTTTGAGAAACTTGTAAGTTCCTTTTCTTTCTTTGTACATACTTTATTTCAATTGATTTCTTTAAAGTGAGGTCGTCATCCTAGGTGCTTAGATTACACCCGTCACTTGTAGGTAGTCAGATGTCGAGTGACGCGTCGAGTGACCGGTCGTCGGTCCGCGATGGAGCGGGCTACGACGAGGTATTTGGTTCAGGTAGTGAGTCCAGGAGCTTTTCCTGGTCGTCAGAGAGGGAGACGTCAGCCCAAACTCCTGACGAGGAGGTAGAAAGTCATGGAGACGGAGGGCAGGAGGAGGTAGTAGGTGAGGAGAGTGAAGTTGAGGTAGGAGAGAGAGGTGGTGACGGGGATGAAGGCGACGAGGGGTCTTGTGAAGGGACTTCTGGAAGTCCTGGAGGTAACCGTTCCTTCATCCTTCCCAAGGAGTGGGCCGTAAATAAGTTTCTTCCAAAAATGACTGACAAAATTTTTAAAGAGTTACGCGTCCGCTTCCAAATCCCCGACCATATTCCCATCCATCTACCTAGGGATGGTGAGAAATGTTACACGGGAAGAACTGCAGACGTTGGTATATACGACGCCATGTTTGCTGCGGGGCTCAAACTGCCCCTGACGGCCTTACACCGTCAGCTGGCTGATTTCCTTGGTTTGTCCGTTAGTCAGATTGCTCCAAACTCGTGGAGGATCTTTATTGGTGCTAAGATATTGTGGGGTCGTCTAAGTGGAGGGCACCGTCAGCTTTCCTTAGACGAATTTTTTTATTGCTACAGGCCTCGGCACCTTTCTTCTTCCAAGGGGGTGTATAACTTTGCTGTAAGGGAGAAGGATTTGAGATTGGTGTCTGAGATGCCAGATTCTAATAGAGCTTGGAAGAGTAGGTTCTTTTTTGTTGAAGGGACGGACTGGGTGTGCCGTCAAGAAAAATGGGAGACGATACCTCATGGTTATTTTGATAATACTTGGGCGTTTGTCAGGGAGTCAGGTTTTAGCCGTCAGCTTTTGTACCTGTCAATTTTTACATGTAATAACTTAAGGGTTTTAACGTTGTCAACTTGCTTTCCTTTTTCAGCCCACACTCGTCCCCTAGTAACCGACAAGCAGGAAGATTTCATCCGTCGGGTTTTAGAGATTCCTTTAGAAGAGTGATCGTGTCGAGATTTAATTACTCTCGACACTCTTCACGCGTACTGCGGGGGTCCTGATCCGACGCCTGAGGCTCGCAAGTTAGAAGAGTTTTCCCGTCATCGTGAGTGGCTTGATCTTATAGTCCCATTATTTTTAGCTTTTTTGTCGTCAGTCCCTCTTATGTGTTTCTTTTGCAGAGATGGACGCAGCTAAGCAACGGATAAGAGCTGCCGCTGCCCGTCAGAAGGAGGAAAGGAAGGCAAAGGGAGAGACGACATCTACGTCTGCCCCCCGGACCGTCACTAAGGGTTATTTAAAAAGGAAACTCGACGGGGATGTCAACCGTCCCCTTAAAAAATCAGCCGTCACTTCTGGGAATGAGCTCCCCGAGAAGTCAACCCCCAAGTCAGGTCACGGGGCAGGGAAGGGCGTGATGACTTCTTCTGGTCCTGTCCTGAAGGGGCTCCGTTGCCTGTTGACGCACAAGGACTTTGCCGTTGAGGCAGTAGAATCGCTTATAAAGCCGACGGACATAGATCCTTGTGCTCTGTTGGGGACGGAGGAGCTGGAGGCATCATCTTTGTTTAATCTCACACGGGTAAGCCGTCTCTCTTAACTTGCTTTTTCCTTCTCTTTTTTGTTTAATGACTGACAGTTGTATTCTTTTCTAGGCCTTGGTTCGCATAAAGGCGCTTCAGGACCGGTGCGTGGCCAAGGAGGGCGTCGTCACTCGCGTCAATAAACATAATGCTAATATGCGAGATCAGCAGGCTCAACACAAGGAGGCCGTCCGTCTTTTGAACATTGATTTGCAGGAGACTAGGGTGAAGCTTGGAGAGGCGGGCCGTCAGAAGGAGAAGTTAGAGCAAGAACTGACGGCCCTTTGTAAACAGGTGGAGCAGGCTGGGGCTGACGCGGTCCAAAAATTCAAGGCGTCAGATTCCTTCATCAATTCCTGTGGTGGATACTACGGTACCGGATTTGACGATTGTCTTAAGCAAGTTGCGTCAGCCTTTCCAGAGTTGGATCTATCTGGGATCACCCTAGATGACGCCCCGCCAATGACGCCTGCTAATGACGCCGTCACTGTTGGCGGTGACGACCCAGAGGATTCCCCTCCACATGGGGATAGTGGAGTTGTTTTGGCTTAGCTTGCCGCAAATCCTCCTATCACCCCATCAGTGGAGATCCTTGTCGTAGAAGACCCTCCTGTAAAAAAGGTTTCAAGTGACGCTCCTCCTTCCCAGTCGTAGTTTTTCTTCTTGTAACCATTGTATTTTGTTTCAAAACAGTGTTTCTAAGTGCCCCCTTGGTCTTTGGGGCTTGAAATTATTTTACTTTTGCTTATGATACTTAGCACCCATCGTTTTTGAGTATGTATGTATGGCTATTCGCTTGAGTGCTTCTTTTTCTTGTTTGGTAAACTGAATTTATTTTTCTCAGCTGCAGGCTGAGGTCGCCAGCCTTGCCGTAGTTTAATGTGTTTACGGCTCCGTTGGTTTAATAAAGCCGTCGCCCTCTTTTTTAGTGGTTCCTTTATTTTTGAAGTTGTTTAATGTTGGGCTTGCCTAGTTGTAGGTTATGATTCAAAGGAACGGAATCACGATTTATGGACCCGTTTAAATTAGTGGTGCCGTCAGCTTTATTATACCGTCGGTTTTGAGTTTACTTTGAGTTTCGTCGGTTTGTTTGCGTCTTTTATTAAACTGTCAGCTTAATAGCTTTGTCCATCTTGTGGATGGCCAATTGTCAGTCTTTTATTTGGACCGTCAGCTTAATAGCTGAATTTATTGTGGACTTAGCTACTTCGCCAGTCTTTTATTTAGGCCGTCAGCTTAATAGCTGAGTTGTTGACTTAGCCACTTTCGTCAGCCTTTTATTTAGACCGTCAGCTTAATAGTTGAGTTTATTGTGGACTTAGCCACTTCGCCAGTCTTTTATTAGACCGTCAGCTTTATTGTTTTGTCCAACTTGTGGACTTGGCCATTTCGTTGGTCTTTTATTAGGCCGTCAGTTTTATTGCTTTGTTCTTCTTGTGGACTTGGCCATTTCGTCGGTCTTTTATTAGACCGTCAGCTGTATTGCTTCGTCCATCTTGTGGACTTGGCCATTTCGTCGGTCTTTTATTAGACCGTCAGCTTTATTGCTTCGTCCATCTTGTGGACTTGGCCATTTCGTCGGTCTTTTATTAGACCGTCAGCTTTATTGCTTCGTCCATCTTGTGGACTTGGGCCATTTTTCTTGTGGATTCAAGGTCGTCAATTTTTTGTGAATTTAAATTTGTAAGTAGAAACTTCAGTAGTTCTGAATAAACTCCTCTTATTGCCATGCATCTATATAAAAAGTAGTTCAAAAACAAAACCTGCCCTTTTGGGCTTATTGTAGCAAAACCAAAGTAAAAAACCTGCCCCTTGGGCTTATTGTAGCGAATACTTAAAGTAAATAATAAATCTGAGTGAACTATGAATAAAAAAAGGGGGGTGTTGTTCTTCACGTCATCGCCTCTACTGGTAGTACTTTCGCAAGTGTTCAGCATTCCAAGGATGCGGTAACTTCCGTCCGTCTAGTGTCTCTAGATGATAGGTGCCTTTCCTCTGCCATGCCGTGACTCGGTAAGGTCCTTCCCAGTTTGGGTCAAGTTTTCCTTGGGTTGGGTCTCTTGCTGCACCCATGACTTTCCTTAGAACGAGGTCTCCAACCTGGAAGTCTTTGTGCTTGACCCGGGAGTTGTAGTGCTTGGCCATGCGGTCTTGGTACCGTGCGAGCCTTTGCTCTACCGCTGTCCTGACTTCGTCCACCAGATCAAGCTGTAGACGTATGGCCTCGTCATTTTTCCTTTCGTCATGGTTGTGCACCGTGTAGCTTGTGAGGCCGACTTCGGCTGGGATGACTGCCTCGTTCTCGTATGTTAGTCGGAATGATGTCTCCCCTGTTGGTGTCCTTGCCATAGTTCTGTAAGCCCAAAGTATGCTTGGCAACTCTTCAGCCCATATACCCTTTGACCCCTCGAGTCGAGTCTTGATAATCTTCAGCAAGGATTGGTTCGTGACTTCGACCTATCCGTTGGCTTGAGGGTGGGCGGGGGAGGAGTAGTGGTTCTGTATCCCTAATTGCGAGCAGAAGTCCCGGAAGGAATCGTTGTCGAATTGTTTCCCGTTATCCGAGACTAAGACTCTAGGGATGCCAAATCTGCATATGATACATCGCCAAACGAAACTGCGTACGTTCTTCTCCGTAATGGTGGCCAAGGCTTCAGCTTCTACCCACTTCGTAAAGAAGTCGATGCCCACTACTAGAAACTTTAGTTGTCGTATTGCCGTAGGAAACGGTCCCATGATGTCCAATCCCCATTGAGCGAACGGCCATGGCGCCGTCATCGGGGTAAGTTCTTCAGGTGGTTGTCTGACGACATTGTTGAACCTTTGGCACTTGTCGCATTTCTTTACATAGGCCTCGGCATCCTTCTGCATGGTTGGCCAAAAGTACCCCGTTCGTACTAGCTTGTGTACTAATGACCTCGACCTCGAGTGGTTTCCACAGATTCCCTCGTGCATCTCTCTCATGACGTAGTTTGCTTCTTCAGGGCCTAAGCATCTTAGGTAAGGGCGGGAGAAGCCTCTTTTGTACAAGACGTCTCTTATCAGGACGAACCTCGCTGCTTGGACCTTCATTTTTCTTGCAGCTTCCTTTCCGTCTGGTAATACGCCGTTCTTCAAGTAGGAAACTAATGGCGCAGTCCAATTGCTTTCGGAACCAAGCTCCTGTACATCGACAGAATTTATAAGTGGAGAGAGCTGAACGAAAGAGAGTACGTTACCAAGGGTGGCCATATGTTCGGCTGAAGCGGCTTTGGCTAGGCGATCAGCTTGCTCGTTTTCTCCTCGGGGGATCTGTGTAATTTCGACCTTCAGCTCGTTGACCCTCCACCTCGCTTGGTCCAGATATTTTTTCATCCTTTCGCCTTTACACTCGTAATCCCCAATTATCTGGTTGACCACGACTTGAGAGTCGCAGTGAATGATCACTCTTTCGGCTCCTGCAGCTTTGGCGAGGTCAAACCCTGCTATCAGAGCTTTGTACTCCGCCTCGTTGTTGGTGGTAGGGAACTCAAGGCGGATCATACACTCGACCATGTCTCCTTTGGGTGAGTGTAGTACGACGCCGGACCCCCTAGCCTGCTTGTTGGACGATCCGTCTACATATATGCTCCATTAGGGAGATTCTTCTGCCCCCTTGTCCTCGCCATTTGTAAACTCAACTATGAAATCTACAACGACCTGTCCTTTAATGGCGATCCGCGGGTGGTACTGGATGTCAAACTCGCTTAATTCTATAGCCCATAGTGTCAATCGCCCAGTAGCTTCAGGGTTGCTCATTGCCCGTCACAAAGGCTTGTCAGTTAGGACGATCATTGTGTGGGCTTGAAAGTACGGCTTTAGTTTGCGTGCTGCTGTAACCAGCGCAAATGCGAGTTTTTCCATGGGCGGATATCTTTCTTAGGCTCCGCGTAGCGCCCAGCTGGTGTAGTACACAGGTTTCTGCAATCTATCTTCTTCTCTGATCAAGGTGGCGCTGACGGCGGCTGGGGAGACGCAAGATAGAGAAAAAGTTCTTCACCCGGTTGCGAGGGACTTAACAGTGGGGGGGAAGAGAGATAAGTTTTCAATTCCTCGAACGCTTGTTGGCACTCGGCAGTCCACTCGAAAGATCTCTTCAGTGTGCGAAAGAAGGGTAAGCACTTATCCGTTGCCCTTGAGACGAACCTATTTAGTGCTGCTATCTTGCCATTAAGGTTTTGTACTTCCTTCCAATTTTTTGGTGGTGCCATCTCTATTATAGCTCAGATCTTGTCTGGATTGGCTTCGATGCCCCTTTGGGAAACCATGAATCCTAGGAATTTTCCTGCCGTCACCCCGAAGGCGCACTTTCCTGGATTCAGCTTCATGTTGTAAGAGCGAAGAGTGTCGAATGTTTCCCTGAGGTCTTCCAAGTGATCTTCCTCCCTTCGGCTTTTCACCAGCATATCATCTATGTAGACTTGGACATTTCTCCCGATCTGTGGTGCGAACATTTTGTTCATAAGCCTCTGGTATGTTGTGCCCGCATTTTTTAGACCAAACAGCATTACCTTGTAACAGAAGAGGCCTTGGCTGGTCACGAACAAAGTTTTCTCTTGATCGGCTTCGTGCATCTTGATTTGGTTGTAATCGGAGAAAGCGTCCATAAAACTTAATAGCTGGTGTTGAGCTGTAGAGTCTACTAGAGTGTCGACCCTTGGGAGGGGATAGCTGTCTTTGGGGCACGCTCTATTTAGATCGGTGAAGTCTACACACATCCTCCACTTCCCGCTAGCTTTCTTGACCATCACTACGTTGGCTAGCTAGCCAGTCGGGGTAGTAAACTTCTCTAATAAAGTTTGTCTCCTGTAGCTGCGGACTTCTTCAGCTATGGCTCGATCTCGTTCGGGGGCAAACACCCGCTTCTTTTGCCGGACGGGTGGAAAGGAAGGTGATACATTCAATTTATGCACCATGACTAAAGGGTCTATTCCAGGCATGTCCTCGTGACTCCAGGCGAATACGTCCCGATTTTCTCTGAGGAAGGCCGTAAGTGTTTGTCGGACCATGGGACTTGCAAGGGTCCCAATCTTTGTTGTTTGGTCAAGTCTGGAGTCGTCAAGGGATATTTCTTCAAGCTTCTCGACGGGCTTCATTGTACTTCGATGCTCTTCTATGCTCATGGCTTGGAGGTGATCATCCATTTCCATCATAGCCACGTAGCATTCGCGTGTGGCCACCTGATTTCTGCGTAGTTCCCCTACCCCGTATTCGGTAGGGAATTTGATCATTAAATGATAAGTCGAGGTCGCCGCCTTCCATGAATTAAGGGTGGGTCGCCCTAAGATAGCATTGTAGGCGGACGAACAGTCGACCACAAGGAACGTCACATCCTTTGTGATCTGTGAGGATAGTCGCCTGCCGTTACAGACAATGTGACCGCGCCTAGGGGAAACACCCTCGTTCCTACAAAACTGACGAGTGGGGCATTCGTCGGAATCAATCATTCTCTGTTGATTCCCATCTGCTGGAATGCTGGGTAGTACAGGATATCCGCCGAGCTCCCATTGTCGATCAACACCCGGTGTAAGTTGTAGTCCCCTACTTGTAGGCTGATAACAAGCGCATCGTCATGCGGATGGTGAAGACGTCGCGCATCTTCTTCGGAGAACCCGATGATGGGGCTTTCTCTTCGTGCTATTTTTGGTACTAAGCCCGTCAGCTGGACGTTCTGGACCATCCTAAGGTACGTCTTCCGAGCCTTTTTGGATGACCTGGTAGCCATCCCTCCTACAATCATCCTTATGTCACCAATGGGAGGTCTAGGACGGTCATTATCCCGTCGGGGGGGCTGTTCTTGAGGTGGTGGATCCGTTCTTTCCTTGCTTACAAACTTCTGTAATTTCCCTTGTCTTATGAGGGCCTCAATCTGCTGCTTCAAGTCGTAACAATCGGCTGTGTCATGGCCGTGATCTCGGTGGAAGCGGCAGTATTTGTCTCTAGAACGCCTGCTAGGATCTCCCTTCAGCTTTCCAGGGAAGGTCAAAGCCCCTTCGTCCTTGATTTGCATTAGGACTTGATCTATCGGGGTGGTTAGCGGGGTGAAGCTTGTGAACCTTCCTCTTGGAGGTTTAGAACGCCTCTCGTCTCTTCGATCTCCTGTTCTCGGCCTCTTCCGCCCTTGATCTTGTCGTGCATCTTCCTGCCTCTCCCTTTTTCTTGGCTTTTCTTCCCGGGCCTTCAGCGCGTCTTCAGCATTCATATACTTAGTGGCCCTGTAGAGTACTTCCGACATGGTCTTCGGGTCGTTTTTGTACAGTGAGAACAAAAACTTACCCTTTCGCAACCCATTTGTGAAGGCTGCTACAAGTATTTTGTCGTCGGCTTCGTCGATCGATAGCGCTTCCTTATTGAAGCGCGTTATGTAGGATCTCAGCGTCTCGTCCTCTCGTTGCTTGATACTCATCAAGCATGCTGTGGACTTCTTATACCTGTATCCCCCAATGAAGTGTGTAGTGAACTGAGCGCTTAGCTCCTTGAAAGTGCTGATGGAGTTCGGTGTCAGTCGGCTGAACCATACCCTTGTGGGGCCCTTTAGCGTTGTAGGGAAGGCCCTACACATGATTTCGTCCACTACCCCTTGAAGGTGCATTAGGGTTTTGAAAGTTTCTAGATGGTCTAGAGGATCCTTCACTACGTCATAGCTGTCTATATGCGGCATGCGAAATTTGTGGGGTAGGGGGAAGGAGTTCATGGCCGTAGTGAAAGGCGAGTCGGTGCGGTTGACTAAATTGTCAAGATCACTGGAAACTCGCCCCTTGAGCGCGTTCATCATAACCTCCATCTGTTCCCTCATTGCCTGCATCTCTGCGATAATATGTGGTGGAGTCACATCCGTGAGGGATGGCATGCTTAAGTTCTGCCTCTCCGGTTTGCTTGGGGCGTGGCTGCCTTCAGGTTTCTCCTGATTTTTCTTTAGAGCGCTGGTCCCTTCCTGATCTTCTTGTTGGTCATTCGGCGCTGCATTCTTCTGGCGCAGCTGTTCTTCCAAGTCGTGGTTTTGTTTGGTGAGACGTTCCACGGCGGCACCGAGAGTCCGAACTTGTCTCTCAAGGGCAGTCGTGGGTGGTTCCTCTCCTTGAACGTTGTTAGTAGTTGCCATCGAGTGAGTGAGTACCATGCAACCCTTTAGTCCGGGAAACGATAGTATGGCTTATCTTTCCCACAGACGGCGCCAACTGATGATGCCGAATATATCACCAGTGAGTTGCACAATGCTTGTACGCTCGAAACGACACCTGCACAACAAAAAGGAGAAGACCTAACAGAGAGCACCGTTGTGGTGCCGGCCAAATACCCTCCGAATGTCAAGTTAGAACTTCTTTCAACTCTAGAGTGCTAGAGAGGGGTGAATTATGCATACCTCGATTTGTGAGGGTATTGGGGCTTTTATAGTAGTAGAGGGTGGACCTCTCTTTCTTGGAGTAGAAGTTTTTTCCTTATAGGAATCATTATGAGCGTTGAATGCGGAATCCTTTCCTTATAGGACTCTAATATTGAACGTGGAATACAAGTCATCTCTTTATTATTTATGCGTGGGGGCCAAGTCATGGTTTTCTTAGGCCCGTCAGCTACAAGACCGTCAGTTTGTCCTATTTCCTTTAATGAGGAAGGGTTGTCAGCCTGTTGTGATCTGTCAGCTTCAAGGTCTTCAGCCTCCTTTATAATCTAGCCCGTCAGTATGAGCTGTAGGCTCTATGCTGAGTGGAGCCTGACGGGTTAAGCTCCATCCTGAGTGAAGCCGACGGTTTAAGTGGGGGTGCTTTGTGTACCATAATTTTGCCTTATCAGTTACTAATTTTAATCAAGCTGAAACTTTCATTTTTTAGTTCAATTGCTAAGAAAAATGTGATTACTCTCTCTCTCTCTCTCTCTCTCTCCTCCACCCCCCCGCCCCCTTTAGATTGATGAATTTTTGCTTTGTTTTTTTTGTTTTTTGTTTTTTTTTTGGTTTTGTTTTTTATCTCTACTTTTGGTTGAGGTGGTGTGTTTTTTGAGTTTCCCATCACATGCACACTCTCTTCCTCTTATAATTTTAGTTGAGTTAATTCTTAGATATTTTGAAAGTGAGAATTTGAATTTATATCAAAATACAATCTACATGGCTATGTATTTGAATGTGCCTATCAATTATTTGAGTACTATCAATTATATATTTGTGATGAAGTTTAATTATCATGATAATCTTTTTAAGAGAATGAGAAATTTGAATAATTAATTTGAAACTTAAAAACATTTAGTTTTACCAAAAGAAAAGCAAAACATAAAACACTATAACAAAAGTTTGAACAATATAGACCACTTTAAAAAAAAAAAAAAACAATAATATCAATCAAGCACCCCCAAGTTTCTATAATAATAATAATAAAATAAAAAAACCAAAATAATAGAATGAAAATGGATAATACTTTTAAAAATAGTTCAATTTTTAAGGAGAACAAATTATCTTCAATAAATTTTAGAGAATAAATTATACATTATACCATATTAGAAAATACTTATATATTTCTACACATCGCGTGGATCTACAACTAGTCTATATATATTAATAGGTAAAGTTGAGAGAAAATCCAATTAAATTTCAAATCAATATATATATATATAAAAGCAAAGACATTATGCGAGAAAGCATGAGGTTCTGCTATGTGGCGCACTCTATAAAGAGAATTAAAATACTCTTAAGCCACATCAGAGATAAGAATAAATTTAAAAATAAGAACTCTTTATTTCTTTTGATTCAATGTTTCAAGACTAATTTTTATTACATTTTTTATTCAATATTTTAAAACTACTATTTGTTTCATTTTGGTTCAATGTTTCAAGATTTTTTCTCTTTCTCACACACAAAAAACTCTTTGTATTTTAATTCACCATTCTAACTTCTACTCATTTATATACACATCCCCATAGCTCTTGACTTCATGCTATTCCATCTCAAATACACTAAGACAAAAAACGATACTATTTACCTTCAATCTTTCAATGACACTTACATAACTCCAACATTGCAGTACTATTTGATTCTAACCTGTATGAGTAAGCTTTGACCAAGGAAAGGGGTTTGGGTTTTTATTTAGTGACGGTAACTTACTGTTTTGATGTTATAGTCAGACATTATGGATTTTGTGAAGGTTGTGATTTGCTTTGAGTCTTTGGATGTTTGGGATTTTGGTTTGGGAAAGTCATAAATGTATTTTGTTTTAGAACTAAAGAAAAAGAAAAATTCTAATTGATTATTTATGAAGTTAGCTATTTTTTTTTTTATTTTGTGTTAGAACACATAATTTGTAGGTTCCTTTGTAGGTTTTTTACTGCTATTTTGTGTAGTATGAGTTATAGTGATAAAAAATAAAAATCAATGATGATTTCAAATAATTTTTTGCTTTTTTTAAGGATATGGAATCCCAACTAAAGACAATTAAATTTTGATAAAATCTTATTTTATGCTTTAAATTCTTCTCTAAAGATTTCAAAATCATTTAATCAGTTTAAAAAATAAAATCTATTTTTAATGATAAATATATAATCTGTTATAGTCTTATAGTGTTATAAAAAATTTTAAAAATAAAATATGAATTAAGAAAATCAAGTTTCAAAGTATTCAACAATATTGTGGGCAAACATAAATATTATACAACAAAAAAAGTATTATATGTAGGTCTTAATATATATAAAAATGATTTCAAGTGAAATTATGAAGTAGTCTGCGCATCGCGCGGGACATCATCTAGTTAGATTCTAATTGTTGTCTAATTTTGTGCCACATGTCCTATCTATTTTATATATATATATATATATATATATTTTTTTTTTTTTTAATTTCTAGGTACGTTAATGTTGTGCAAAAGACGAAGAGTCTAATATAAATAAACCATAAAAAAAAACCCAATAAAAAAGAGTAAACTCATGTTTATATCCAAAAAATAAAATAAAATAACAAAATAAATAAGAAAAAAGAGTAAAATTCATGTATGTATCTATGACTTAAACAAGGTATAATTTGAGTCTATATATGTGTAAGTGTGCTGTTTTTAATTGTACCGTACATATGCACGAATTATACACTATTATATATATATATATATATATATATACAAAGTAAATGTAAGTTAAAATGATAATAATAAGGCGGTAGAACCAACCAAGCAATATATAACAAAATAATTCAAAGTAAATGAAAGCAATTTAGAACTGTCCGGTATGACGGTAATCCGTCCAAGGTGGCGGTAACAACAAGTAGTATAATGAACATAAAACTGAAAATACTTCTTATTGAAAGTAGATTAAACACTTACAGTAGTAGTGAATACAAGATCTCAGAACAGGTTAACAGTTACAAAGCTTGAACTAGTCCTAGTTACAAAGCTTGAACTAGTCCTAGTTACAAGGTTTGTAGGGAAAGTAGTAGTAGGAACAAGGTAGTAGTAGTAGAAACAAGGAACTCTCTCTTTAAAGAAGGCTCTCTAAAAGAAAGGAGTTCTAAGGATAAAACACTAAAGAAAATTCTAAGGAGAACTCTCAAGAAAATTCTGAATGAAACTTAAGGGACAACCCTCCTTAAATAGGCAAAATTTCGGAGTGAACAGTAAAAAGTGAACAGTAATTGTGAATAGTAATCGGTGAACTAGTCTGTGAATAGTAACTGGTGAATAGTGAACAGTACAATGAATAGTGACATGAATAGTAAAATTTTCATTATTGTCTTCCAAACTTCCATAGCATGAAGCTTGTCCTTTGTTTGTCCAAATCATGCAGAAAATAGCTTTGGAACACTTGAAACTTTAGTTCAAAAAAATACAAAAAGAATCTCCAAATGTGGGGAAACTTGTCCAAGAATATTGAGGAGATATTTGTCGGAAGGAGCATGGCAAGACCATGACAAAATATAAAATATGACCATGTCAGGGGAATATGATACGCATGGGAATTTGGAAAGCAAGGGAGCAGCAGGCGCATTGGGCTTCATCATAACATTTTTGAATATTGTAACATTTTGGCCATTGTGCAGGTCAGACAAATAGAGAAACCATCCATCAGTCAACTGCAAAATCTTGACCAAACAGTATCTGACTGTAGGAGTAGCATGAGAGAATAACTTTATTAGTGGAACTAGCAGACTGATGAGAATCTTAGAACAGTAGTGTAATAGCAGTAGTAACCCGAGGACACTAATTATTAATCAGTAGAAGGAGCATCGGATGGATAACCATCAAAAAGATCAAAAGGACCTTGTGGAGAATCACATGGATGGTCATGATAAATAACATATTGATTACAGAATCCACAATATAAAATAGGTTCAAACTCTGGTCTTCTCCCTGGGATGAGAAGGCTTCTTGGATTACCATGATCAGTTATTTGTAAGTGAGCAATGGCATCAGCACAGGGCCTAGGACCAAAAATTGAAATTCTATCAGTGCTCCCTATAAAATGATAATCCTGCCATAGGTTCCGAGCAACCTCAATAATTTGATTATTAAAATAATTTCTCCAACATTCTGCAAGAGCATAAGGATTTTTAAAGGATAAGTGAGAATTTCCTTCAAACCATTGTCCTTGATGAGTGTGACCATTGATGAGAATGAGATGCTTTGAAGGCTGGACATTCATCCAATTATCTCTTTCCCATTTTGGCAAAGTACTCCAGCATCTGATAGAAACAAAAGGGCTCGCAAATCTTTAGTAGCATCTTGAATAATTTGTGGAAGCTGGCTGGCTTGGCGATGGCTTGTTAATTTTAGGAACCTAATAAAGCCATATTCAAACATATGGGAAAGCCAGTTAGGATCCCTATCATCATCATCATCTGAATCATCAGGAACAAATGAGCCATCATCATAATTAATTAAGAGACCAGGAAATGGGTGTTTCTTTTCATACATTCTGAGAGTACTCCCAAAGTGTTCTTCCTAGTCCAACTGGATAAACACATTGTCACCTTCATCTAGTTCATCAGGATCAGGAATAGTGGCTGTAACAAGTTTCTTGAAACATTTGAACCATAGGTCGAAAGACCTAAACATAGCCTTGCTTTTCAGAATACGGAATTGTATATCTGAAGGCAAGTTGGCAAATGCACTTCTTAATAGAGATTGGGTCTTAAGACTCAATCTAGCATAATCAGTGCCCATTATAGTCATTTTATCCTTTGAATGGATATCCTCTTTGCCAAAGAGTTGACTAATGTAGGCTTCAAGGCGAATCCTAAAAGTCTCATTCTCTGGAATAATATCAATTTTGGAAACAAGGTCATTTTCTGAAACATGGTTGTTTTTGGAAATAAGGTTGGCATAGTGGCTCATATAAGCCTCATTTTGAGCAGTAAGGTTAACAAGGTGAATTTCGAGAGCTTGGAGGGTTTTTTCAAACAGGGAATAGTGGTCTTTAATAAAAGCAGCATAGAGATTGTCAAGAATAAATTTTATGGAATCTGGTAATTCACTATAGACTCCATTATGAAACTGTAAGGATCTGGATAAGACTTCCTGTAAAGCAATCATCATATCACCACTGGAATAAGTCACCGTTGCCGGAACAAATTCCTGAAGGGATGTTGATCTACTGGGTTTTACCCCAGAAGATGCGCATTCATGCATATTAAAAGGTTGTCCCGCTGGGAACCTTTTGTTTTGAGAATAGTCCTGTGCAGGAGTTTTTCCCTTGTTTTTCCTCTTAGCCGAGGGAGCCATAATAATTTACTTACTAGTGGTATAAGTATAAATATTATTATTATCCCACTTATTAGTGGTATTTATCCACGCATCATTGCCTGATTCCTGCAAAGAATCATTAAGAATATTAGGGTGATTGGCAATAGTTGACAATTTGGCACTATTAGTATTACCTTGAAAATTGTCTGTGAAATACAAATTCATCCGTGGTTCATGAATAGATTTATTAGTAGGGAAATCATAAGACAGATCTAAAGCATTATTAGTATCTATTTCAAGCTTTGAAGCAAATTTGAATTTTACTTTCTGTCCAAAAGGATCAGCAGTAATTCCATCATGTTCAACAAGAAAAGGATACAAAGCATTTAAAAATGGCAAACCAAGAATCACTTTGTTAGTCATATTTTTGACAAGAACAGAAGGAATTTTGAAACAGACATTATTATGACAAATATGAGCATCATTCAGTTCATATTTTATCTTCATTTGAGAACCATTAGCAGAAACCAATCTTTCAGTTGATTTTTCAAAATATTTTGAAGGAATCAATCCTTCTTGGATACAATTCTTATTCGCACTAGAATCAATCATAGCAATAACAGTGAAATGATAATCATGAGAAATAACAATTTTCACTTTTGTGAACCATTTTGGAGGAAGTATGTTATTAACAAGAGCAAGTTGAGAATCATCAATATTACCTTTATCAGAAAGAAGAGTCTGTTGACAGGATTCATCTCCATCTATGTGCTCATCTTGTTCATTATCAGACTTATTTTGATCAATATTATTATCAATTTTTAACATTAACAACTCTTGTTTAAGATTATGGTTATCACTTTTCATATTTTTAAATTCATTTTTTAATTCATTTATCTCTTGTTTAACAATATTAATTTCATGTTGAAGATCATTAACAGTTAAATCTTTGGATTTCTTTTTATTAAATCTTTCCAAGGTTTCTTCAAAACTTATAGTTGGTTTAAGTTTTTTACTAGTTTCTTCTTTTAACAAGTTTTTCTTAAACTTATCCAAATATTCTTTCTGTAAATCAGGGTTTTCAATTTGACTTATCAGTTTAACCAACAAACTTTCATTTTCTTCACCCTTAGTGAGAGTATTGATAGATTTAATAACATTGCAACAAGAATCTCTACAACCAATTTTAATATTAGGAGAATTAGAAGAATCATCAGCAGATTTATAGCATGAATCAATTGAAGAAGAAAAATCATCTTCCAAGGAATCAGACGAATTGTTTGATTCAAGGATTCTGAATAATTCTTCTTGAGCATTGTCATCAATATTTAACATGTTAAACTTGTTTTTTAACTTACCAGGTTTTTGTTTACAATCTTTACTGAAATGACCAGGTTTTCCACAGTTGAAACATTTACCTTTCCCAGATTTTTGGTTAACATATTTCTTAGAAACATTTTTCTTTTTAGCATAAAAGTCATTAAAATTATTTCTGTGTTTTTTATAATTTTTGTGATTTTTATCATGTTTTTTACCCTTTTGCCGAGAAGGAGCAATTGGGGGCAAACCATATTGTTCACAAAAATTACCCATTTCATATTTAGCTTTTCTTTTATTTGTTAATTGGTGTTTTAACAGTTTTTCATCATTGCACATATTAATACCAAGTTTTTTAATAGTGCTTAAAATATCACCATAAGTTAAATTATCATAATCAATGGAATCATTTTTACCAATTAATTCTTGTTTTACCTTATGAGCAAAGATAGGAGGCAGACCATCAATAAACTTTTCTTTCCAATAAGGCTTGAAACAGTCTTTCCGTTGCATTACTCTGGAAAGGAAAACATCTTGATACCATCTGTAATCAGACATAGTAGGACATCTCAAATTATTTAGCAAATCAGAAATTCGAGATGAAACATTATACGGAGTACCAACAAAATGTTTGATAATAGTATAAATCAAGGTATTAACACCATCAAGAACACCTCGACCAATACGATCATCAACAATAGGCAAACCTTCATCATTCTTTTTAACAGCATGTTTAATAGAGTCTCTGGATTCTTCTGTGAGATATGAATCCCACCATCCACGAAGAGTACCAGGAAAACCCGTAGCAAGTAAATCCACAATTTCGGGTTGGTCAAAATCATGATTATTTTGGTAAGCAATTCCAACCATAGACATGTGACCCATTTTATTAATAATTTCTTGTTCAGAAAACCCATAAATATTCCATTCATAAATTTTATCGGCAGACACAGAAAACTGAGTTTGAAAAGGTCTTTCTTCAAACTGCATATCAGGAGGAGTAGGTTTTGAATACCAATTTTTTGTAAGAAACATGGGTTTGGAAGAACTCCCAACAAATCTTTTTATCTCTGGGAAATCATTATCAAAAACCTTTTTAGCAGAAACAGAAGAAACAGTATCAGAATCTATATTTTCATCAGAAACAATTTCTTTTTCATTTCTTGAAATAGTTTGAGCAGCATGAGTACTTGTAGAAGTACCCTCAGTTTTAACTTTTAAATCAGCAAGCATTTTTTCAACAGTTTCAAGAATTTTAGATTGGGAAGTTTTAGACTTAAATTTGTTATCATGACAAGGTAAATTGATCAAAGGTTTCTCAGTCTTGATAGAAACAGGTTTTTGAACAGAAGCAGATTTTTCAACAGAAACAGTTTTTTCAACAATTGTTTCTTCAATACGGTCAAGTTGTTGACCAATAACATGCAAAGACTCATTAGTAAAATTGTTTTGTTCAATAAGGCTAATAATAGGAGTTTGATCATCAGCAATTTTGAAAGGAGAGGCTTTAACATCAATGTTGCCAGTAGTTATCAAAATAGTCTCAAGAGGTGGATGACTAGACCTAACAATGGTTTTGTCATTTTTAATAAAATTTGATTTCTTGATCACATTCAAATGGTTGTTTGAAACTTCATCTTTTGAAACATAATAATTTTCAAGATAATCAAAGAACAAAATATGTTTTTTCAATTGGTGCATTTTTTCTTTCCATTTTCTTTTAACACGGTCTTTTTCAGACTGGGCAAAATTATTTTGGAAATATTTCCTTTTAGGTCTATTTTTTAAAAGCATAAATTCATTGTATAATGAAACCATATCAATTTCAAAGTTTTCATCTAAAACAGTCAAAACTCTTAATTGGTTAACATTATTTTCAATAGGAGGAAAATCAGAATCAAATGGACAAATAGATCCAGTATCTTCTTCTTCTTCATTGGCAGTTTTGCCATATGGAGAGGAAGGTTTAGGTTTAGTAGAATAGTAAACAGAGCTTATTTGAGATTTATCACTAGAAACACCTTTTAATTTTAGATCAGTGGGTTTTTCAAAATTCTTTTGTAAAAAATCATTGAGATCTTGATCTCTTTTTGAAATACCTTTAGATCCAGCAAAGGAATGTCTTCCTTTGTTGATCCTCAAAGGTTGAATATTTTGAAAACTTATTTTAACAATACCATCAAGATATTGTTGAATATTTGAGAGATCTAGCTCATCAAAAACAGGTTTAGAAATAGGGGATTCTTGTTCCAACAACCATTCAGTGGGAAGCTTGACATCTTGCCATTGAATCATTTTTGGAACTTGAACTTTAGCATCAGGAGTTGAACATTGAATTAACATAGTTTTACCAGAAGGTTCTTTAGGATTCAAACAAGCAGGATTTAACTGCGTACCCAACAATCTATAATAAATGCGGTAAATCAAAGAAAAAGGTTTACTACCTTCTTCCATGATATAACCAGATGAAGCAATATTCAGAGTCAAAGCTTTAACAATATTAGGATCATCTAAAGCAAGAGTAAGATCAGGATAGCAATTGAAATAAACAGGACCATCATACAAGGAAGCAGTAATCATACCAAGAATGCTATCTTTAAAGTGCTTAAATCTAGCATCTCATAAACACATGAGAACAGAAGCATTGATACCCTTTCGGGTGAGTGGTTTAATAGCAACTTGAACCATACCAATATGCAAATAACTTTGTTTTTTAGCAATGAAATCATTAATATTTCTTTTAGAAAACAAGCAACATTTTTCATGAATTTTTGAAATAGAAAATATTTGTTCAACAGTTCTCACTTTGTAAATGGGATGAAAGGTGGTTTCAGCCCAACTAGTTTTATAAATAGTTTTAGTGTCCACTTTAGGAATGTTCAATTTTCGGAAATTTGGAAGCTCATTATCTTCAACAATGTGATCTTCTTCATTTACAATATCAGGAGGACAATTAGTCCTAGAGCTGATAGAGGAGTTGGATCTCCACAACTTATCCATACTATCCTAGTTTTAACACTCAGTTATCATGTTTTTCTCACAACCGTTGCATTTCGTAACACATACCCTAAGCAACCCTATACCACACACATGCCCTACACGCCCTTTCTTGGCTCAAACAGGCCTTACAGTCAGGTTCTGGGAATTCACTTTACGTCTAGGGTGGCGCCAACGACGGTAAGAAGGGGACACAACAACGGAGCACCAAAAGTTCGGACAAGCACAGAAAAAAAAATGCATCAATTGAAAAGACATATTTTGTTCTTTGATTTCCTTGAAAATTATTATGTTACAAAAGATGAAATTTCAAAAAATCATTTGAATGTGATAAAGAAATCAAATTTTGTTAAAAGTGACAAAACCATTGTTAGGTCTAGTCATCCACCTCTTGAGACTATTTTGATAACTACTGGCAACATTGATGTTAAAGCTTCTCCTTTTAAAATTGCTGATGATCAAACTCCTATTGTTAGTCTTATTAAACAAAACAATTTTACTAATGAGTCTTTGCACATTATTGGTCAACAGCTTGACCGTATTGAAGAACAAATTGTTGAAAAGCCTGTTTCTGTTGAAAAATCTGCTTCTGTTCAAAAACCTGTTTGTATCAAGATTGAGAAACCTTTGATCAATTTACCCAGTCATGATAACAAATTTAAGTTTAAAACTTCTCGATCTAAAATTCTTGAAACTGTTGAAAAAATGCTTGCTGATTTAAAAGTTAAAACTGAGGGTACTTCTACAAGTACTCATGTTGCTCGAACTATTTCAAGAAATGAAAAAGAAATTGTTTCTGATGAAAATACAGATTCTGATACTGTTTCTTCTGTTTTTGCTAAAAAGGTTTTTGATAATGATTTCCCAGAAATAAAAAGATTTATTGGGAGTTCTTCCAAACCCATGTTTCTTACAAAAAATTGGTTTTCAAAACCTACTCCTCCTGATATGCAGTTTGAAGAAAGACCTTTTCAAACTCAGTTTTCTATGTCTGCCGATAAAATTTATGAATGGAATACTAATGGGTTTTCTGAACAAGAAATTATTAATAAAATGGGTCACATGTCTATGGTTGGAATTGCTTAACAAAATAACCATGATTTTGACCAACCTAAAATTGTTGATTTACTTGCTACCGGTTTTTCTGGTACTCTTCGTGGATGGTGGGATTCATATCTCACAGAAGAATCTAGAGATTCTATTAAACATGCTGTTAAAAAAAATGATGAAGGTTTGCCTATTTTTGATGATCGTATTGGTCGAGGTATTCTTGATGGTGTTAATATCTTGATTTATACTATTATCAAACATTTTGTTGGTACTCCATATAATGTTTCATCTCGAATTTCTGATTTGCTAAATAATTTGAGATGTCTCACTATGTCTAATTACAGATGGTATCAAGATGTTTTCCTTTCCAGAGTAATGCAACGGAAAGACTGTTTCAAGCCTTATTGGAAAGAAAAGTTTATTGACGGTCTGCCTCCTATCTTTGCTCATAAGGTAAAACAAGAATTAATTGGTAAAAATGATTCCATTGATTATGATAATTTAACTTATGGTGATATTTTAAGCACTATTAAAAAACTTGGAATTAATATGTGCAATGATGAAAAATTGTTTAAACACCAATTAAAAAATAAAAGAAAAGCTAAATATGAAATGGGTAATTTTTGTGAACAATATGGTTTGCCCCCAATTGCTCATTCCCGGCAAAAGGGTAAAAAACATGATAAAAGTCACAAAAATGATAAAAAAACACAGAACTAATTTTAATAATTTTTATGCTAAAAAGAAAAATGTTTCTAAAAAATATGTTAACCAAAGATCAAGTAAAGGTAAATGTTTCAACTGTGGAAAACCTGGTCATTTCAGTAAAGACTGCAAACAAAAACCTGGTAAATTAAAAAATAAATTTAACATGTTAAACATTGGTGATAATGATCAAGAAGAATTATTCAGAATCCTTGATTCAAACAATTCGTCTGATTCTTTGGAAGATGATTTTTCTTCTTCAACTGATTCTTGTTATCATTCTGCTGATGATTCTTCTGATTCTCCTAATATTAAACTTGGTTGTAGAGATTCCTGTTGCAATGTTGTTAAATCTGTTAATACTCTCACTAAAAGTGAAGACAATGAAAGTTTGTTGGTTAAATTGATAAGTCAAATTGAAAACCCTGATTTACAAAAAGAATATTTGGATAAGTTTAAGAAAAACTTGTTAAAAGAAGAAACTGGTAAAAAACCTAGATCAACTATAAGTTTTGAAGAAACTTTGGAAAGATTTAATAAAAAGAAATCCAAAGATTTAACTGTTAATGATCTCCAACATGAAATTAATATTGTTAAAGAAGAGATAAGTAAATTAAGACATGAATTTAAAAATATTAAAAGTGATAATCATAATCTTAAACAAGAAATGTTGATGTTAAAAATTGATAAAAATAATGATCAAAATAAGTCTGATAATAAACAAGATGAGCACATAGGAGATGAATCCAGTCAATAGGCTCTTCTTTCTGATAAAGGTATCACTGATTCTCAACTTGCTCTTGTTAATAAAATACTTCCTCCAAAATGGTTTACAAAAGTTAAAATTGTTGTTTCTCATGATTATCACTTCACTGTTATTGCTATGATTGATTCTGGTGCGGGTATGAATTGTATCCAAGAAGGATTGATTCCTTCAAAATATTTTGAAAAATCAACTGAAAGACTGGTTTCTGCTAATGGTTCTCAAATGAAGATTAAATATGAATTGAATAATGCTCATGTTTTCCATGATAATATCTGCTTCAAGATTCCTTCTGTTTTAGTCAAAAATATGACTGATAAAGTGATTCTTGGTTTGCCTTTTATAAATGCTTTGTATCCTTTTCTTGTTGAACATGATGGTATTACTACTGACCCTTTTGGTCAAAAAGTAAAATTCAAATTTGATTCAAAATTTGAGATTGATATTGATAATGCTTCCAATCTAATTCATGCTAAAATCAAACATCTTAACTTCCTTTAGCAAGAAGTTAGATACAAGAAAATTACTGAACAGCTTTCCAATAAATTGTTGCAATCAAAAATTGATAATTTTCAAAGATTGTTAATTGGTGATGTTTGCTCTAATGTTCCTAATGCCTTTTGGCATAGGAAGAAACATATTGTTGACTTGCCTTATGTTAAAGATTTTGATGAGAAAAACATTCCCACTAAGACTCGTCCAATTCAAATGAATGTTGAAACTGTTGAATTTTGCAAAAAAGAAATCCATGATTTGTTGAAGAAAAAATTGATTAGGAATAGCAAGTCCCCTTGGTCTTGTTCTGCTTTTTATGTTAAAAAAAAATGCTAAAATTGAGAGAGGAACCCCTCGTTTGGTTATCAACTATAAACCTTTGAACAAGGTTTTAGAGTGGATTAGGTATCCTATTCCTAATAAGAATGATCTGGTCCATAGGTTAAGTGAGGCTGTGGTGTTTTCTAAGTTTGATATGAAATCTGGGTTTTGGCAAATCCAGATCAGTGAGAAGGATAGGTACAAAACCGCTTTTACCACTCCTTTTGGTCATTACGAGTGGAATGTGATGCCCTTTGGTCTTAAAAATGCCCCTAGTGAGTTTCAAAACATTATGAATGATATTTTCAACTGCTTCAGCCACTTCACCATTGTTTATATTGATGATGTTCTTGTTTACTCTAGTTCTATTGATGAACACTGGAAACATTTGTATTCCTTTCTAGATACTATTAAGAGAAATGGTCTTGTTGTCTCTGTTAAGAAAATCAAACTGTTTCAAACAAAAGTTCGTTTCCTTGGCTATGACATCTCTGAAGGACAAATTCGTCCTATTGATAGAGCCATACAATTTGCTGATAAATTTCTTGATATTATCACTGATAAAACTCAGCTCTAAAGATTTCTTGGATCATTGAATTATGTTGCTGATTTCTACAAGGATATGAGGAAACAATGTAAACCTCTTTTTGACCGGTTAAAATGCAATCCTTCATCTTGGTCTGATGTCCATACTTCTTTTGTTAAACAAATCAAATCTCATGTTAAGACACTGCCGTGTCTTGGTATTCCCACTGTTGATGCTTTCAAAATTGTTGAAACCGATGCCTCTAACATTGGTTATGGTGGTATTCTGAAACAGAGAGTCTCCCCTGAGTCACCTGAACAAATTGTCCGTTTTTATTCTGGAATCTGGAATAATGCACAATTAAATTATAGTACTATTAAAAAGGAAATTTTATCTATAGTATTATGTATTTCAAAGTTTCAAAGTGATCTGTTAAACCAAAAATTTTTGTTACGTATTGATTGCAAAAGTGCTAAGTATGTTATTGAAAAAGATGTTGAAAATATAGCTTCAAAACACATTTTTTCCAGATGGCAAGCTATTTTAAGTGTTTTTTATTTTGATATTGAATATATTAAAGGATCTCAAAATTCCATCCCTGATTTCCTTACCCGTGAATTTCTGCAGTGTTCCAATGGCAAATAGAAGGTCGAAAGACAAGACACCTACCACTATTAATCCAATTGTTAAAACAGAACCTGTTTCCTCTTTGGACATTGTTAACCGTTTCACCCCCCTAGGTACTATCCCTAAGCCCAATTACTCCTTTGTTCTAGCTTCGTGTTATGATCCTTATGCTTTAACCCTTGTTAACCAACCTATTAAGACTGTTTTCCCCAAAAGCTCCAACATCCCTCAATACATTATACATCAAGAAACAATATTTTCAAAACATGTTTTATATTGAACCCAGCAGAGCCTCAATTTCTAATCCTCTCAAACTTGCTAAAAGCTATTTCCCTCCAAGATTTCACTGGATTCCTGAGCATAAAGATAAGAATTTAAATTATTATTCTGATATCTTGTGTAATGAGAAATCTATCATTATTAACACCATTTCTGACAAAATTGATACCTCCAAAATTATTTACCATGGTGTTTACATTGTCAATGTTATAAATGAAGAAAAATGGGGTCCTTCCCCCAGTTTTACCAAAACAATGTCCTCTTCTCCCATCCCCTATTCCTACTATGATTACATCATTGCTTGGTCAGGATTTATGCTTCACCAGAATGAAAACATGTCTCATTCCTGGTTTGGTAACTCTGATAAAAATTTCACTGGTTCTCTGCCTCTTTGGTTCATCCGTTGGTGGTCTCAATATGGCCCTCTTAATGACATATTTCCTGAACCATTACTTAATGCTTTTGAATGTTTCAAGAAGTTTTATAAGGTTGATGCTCATGGTGCTAAGTTCCCTCATTTGCTTCACTTTGTTAAACGCTTCAAGATACCTTGGATATTAAAATGGCAGTATGAAAAAGATGGTGATGTTCTCTCCAGACATTGGTATGTGAAATGGTGGGGTAAATTCCCTCATACTCAGAAAATTATTGCTACAATTTCCAGAGATTCTTCATCTCCTGTTGCTCTCCCCATTGCTAAGGACTGTTCACATGGTCAATCCCCTGTCCTTAATGCACCTGCTTCCTCTTCTAAATCTGTTAAATCATCTGTTAAACCTAGAAAAGTGAGTTCTCCTTTGGATGAAATCCGCAAAGACCCTGAAGCACTAAATGCTCTCATTAAAATGTTAAAAGGAGAAAGAGCTGGTTCAGATGATGAACGGTCCTCTAAAGCCTCTGTTACAAAAGATCCCTACTACCCTTACAATGAGGAGTGGTTTGGACATGATGAAGATGATGCTGATGACCTAGCTCAAAATTGATTGCTTCACCCTATTTGTCTGGCCTGCACAATGGCCAAGATGCTACTGTTCTTTCCCATGCTAAAAATGCTACTGTTGTCTCCCATGCTATAATAATGTCCTGAAAAGGAGATTCTTTATGTTCCCAAGATTGCCTTCAAATATTCCGAGTCCTCCTTCGGCATGCTTCTACTGTTCATGTTACTTTTACTGTTCAGAATATTGCCTATTTAAGGGGGGTTGTCCCTTAAGTTTCATTCAGAATTTTCTTGAGAGTTCTCCTTAGAATTTTCTTTAGAATTCTCTTTAGTGTTTTCTCCTTAGAACTCCCTTCTTTTAGAGAGCCTTCTTTGAAGAGAGAGTTCCTTGTTTCTACTACTACTACCTTGTTCCTACTACTACTTTCCCTACAAACCTTGTAACTAGGACTAGTTCAAGCTTTGTAACTGTTAACCTGTTCTGAGACCTTGTATTCACTACTACTGTAAGTGTTTAATCTACTTTCAATAAGAAGTATTTTCAGTTTTATGTTCATTATACTACTTGTTGCTACCGCCACCTTGGACGAATTACCGTCATACCAGACGGTTCTAAATTGCTTTCATTTACTTTGAATTATTTTGTTATATATTGCTTGGCTGGTTCTACCGCCTTATTATTATCATTTTAACTTACATTTACTTTGCTTACATTACTTTCAACATATACTATAATGTGCTTCTGTCTCTCTTCTCTTCTTTCCTTCAGCTGTGCGTCCCTTTATTCCCCCTTCCCCCTTTATGGTATCAGAGCCATTCTTTTCTGGCTGGTGATAGTGTTGTTGTGTCTTTGTATCTTGTCTGTGCTTGTCTGAACTTTTGGTGCTCCGTTGTTGTGCCCCCTTCTTACCGTCATTGGCGCCACCCTAGACGTAAAGTGAATTCCCATAACTTGACTGTAAGACCCGTTTGAGCCATGAGAGGGCGTGTAGGGCATGTGTGTGGTATAGGGTTGCTTAGGGTATGTGTTACGAAATGCAACGGTTGTGAGAAAAACATGATAACTGAGTGTTAAAACTAGGATAGTATGAATAAGTTGTGGAGATCCAACTCCTCTATCAGCTCCAGGACTGGTTGTCCTCCTGATATTGTAAATGAAGAAGATCACACTGTTGAAGATAATGAGCTTCTAGATTTCCAAAAATGGAACATTCCTAAAGTGGATACTAAAACTATTTATAAAACTAGTTGGGCTGAAACCACCTTTCATCCCATTTACAAAGTGAGAACTGTTGAACAAATATTTTCTATTTCAAAAATTCATGAAAAATGTTGCTTGTTTTCTAAAAGAAATATTAATGATTTCATTGCTAAAAAACAAAGTTATTTGCATATTGGTATGGTTCAAGTTGCTATTAAACCACTCACCCGAAAGGGTATCAATGCTTCTGTTCTCATGTGTTTACGAGATGCTAGATTTAAGCACTTTAAAGATATCATTCTTGGTATGATTACTGCTTCCTTGTATGATGGTCCTGTTTATTTCAATTGCTATCCTAATCTTACTCTTGCTTTAGATGATCCTAATATTGTTAAAGCTTTGACTCTGAATATTGCTTCATCTGGTTATATCATGGAAGAAGGTAGTAAACCTTTTGCTTTGATTTACCGCATTTATTATAGATTGTTGGGTACTCAGTTAAATCCTGGTTGTTTGAATCCTAAAGAACCTTCTGGTAAAATTATGTTAATTCAATGTTTAACTCCTGATGCTAAAGTTCAAGTTCCAAAAATGATTCAATGGCAAGATGTCAAGCTTCCCACTGAATGGTTGTTGGAACAAGAATCCCCTATTTCTAAACCTGTTTTTGATGAGCTAGATCTCACAAATATTCAACAATATCTTGATGGTACTGTTAAAATAAGTTTTCAAAATATTCAACCTATGAGGATCAACGAAGGAAGACATTCCTTTGTTGGATCTGAAAGTATTTCAAAAAGAGATCAAGATCTCAATGATTTTTTACAAAAGAATTTTGAAAAACCCACTGATCTAAAATTAAAAGGTGTTTCTAGTGATAAATCTCAAATAAGCTCTGTTTACTATTCTACTAAACCTGAACCTTCCCCTCCATATGGCAAAACTGCCAATGAAGAAGAAGAAGATACTGGATCTGTTTGTCTATCTGATTCTGATTTTCCTCCTATTGAAAATAATGTTAACCAATATAAAAGCAGAGACCTCATGCGAGAGTGCATGAACTCCTATCATGTGGCGCTCTAATATTTCATTTTTAGTCTTTTTAACCTTTTTTCAATATTGTTGTTTTTACTGTTACTCAAAAGATCACATTAACCTATTTTTACTGTTATCTAAAAGATGGGTTGTAGTTCAAAATTAAATTAAAATCATAACAAATCTTATGAAAAGACCAAGCCCACTTATTATCTTAAATAGTATAACCCAAGTGTGACCCTTACATATTAATTTCTTCCCACATGCTCCAAAATATGGGCTAACATCATATACCATATCCCAATTATTGCGCAAACCCATCTATTCTCACCTTTTGACGTTCTACTATTTTTGTCTCTCTCTCTTTCCCATACGTTGATTGTTATTTGGCTCAAAATGATACCCATCATTTTCTACCTACTACAAACTAGGCCAAATGTTGTTTGCTCTCGATATTCTGTTATAATTCTCTGTTGAGTGACAAATATTTGTTTAAAGTAAGTGCTATCAAATTTGTATCAATCTTGCTTTTATAGACTTCACGACACATTTTTTTTTCTTTTTTACTAAGCGTAAATAGGATAATATATCTTTGCAGTTCGATTAAACCATACTATTACTAATTCTTATGGGTCGGTCCATTTCCTTAATACTATTGCAGAGATAGCAGGTTATTCATGTGTATCGTTGAAGCAGCCTGTATGTCAAGTATAGATCTTCAATGCACGAGACCCACCAAGAGTTGTATACATTACGAGAATGAGTTGATAAAGCCTCACATGTTAAGGTTTTGTTGCAGTACCTATATTTCATGTTTATTTTCATAGTAAGTAATATCTCAAAAAAATTTCTTAAAAATTTTATTGTCAAAATTAAATGGATTCTGGTTTTTGGTTTTTTATGCGGTCTTCTAAGGTTGTGGTTGAGGCAATTACTATCCTTCTGCTCTATGAGTAGCCTGGTTGAAGTGTATTCCTTTGGCAAGGTTTAGACATTCTTGCAAGGACATGCTAAACTCCTTGTTGCATATGTCACTGTCACATATGCTGACATGAACACAAAATGCCATCATTAATTCATTCAAATTATTAAATTTGGTTTTAATAGTCATATAAACAATCTAGAGTACGGTGTTGTAAGCTGGTCGTTCTGAAAGCGCTGTTGGCCAGTGCTTGGTGACACTGATTCAACATGAGTTTGTGTAAATTTGTCAAAAAATACTAGGCTATAATTATTTAGTCAGTAACTTTGAAGGCTAAAATAATCCCCAAATAGCCGTAAAAGCAAGCAGAGAGGTCAGATTAGTAACGTCAAATTTGTTGTTCCATAAAGTCTTTCTGTATTGTGCTTCACCATGCAGTTAATTTCCATACGAGTGAAGCTTTGGCAAATATGGTCCAGAGCTTACTCCTTCATAAAATAATAGGTACAAGTGATCATGTGAGATGTAAATGTCAATTCTCTTGTTTATTTAAAACTAAAAACTAAAAAGTAGTTTCATCAGGGGCTCATCAGTCTTTTTCTTTTTAATTTTTTTTTTAAAATCTTCAGAGTACTATTTTAATTTCTCTAATTAGTTGGATTTTTTTTTTTTATTATCAGATTTGAAGGACAAATTTCGAGCAAGAACATTGAGACTGGAATAATTGGCACCGACAAGAAATTCAAGTAAGCTTCGTTTTCCATCCTCATTAAGCTTGTGGATGGTCTTACACTTGATGTGAATTGGTCTTGGTTTGGTTTGATATTCCAACTTGCATAAATTTCCCATTTATAAACTATTTTTCAAGCGGATATAAACTGGTCATGTGCTTGCATGTTTTAAGATTTTGGGAGAACGTCTCTACATCACCATTCCCCATTTTTTTTTTTTTTTTTAGATTTTGCTAGGCTGCCATTTAAGGCCTTTGTTGCACCAAGTTGGCTTTTGTAAATCGGTTTGATTCTGTTCTATAGTAGCATATGTATACTTTATTGCCCCTTTGTTTTGTATAGCTGGTAATAATAAGTTGCCAAATTTAAGTTCACTTTGTTAAAGTATGTGCATCCATTTTGTGTATTTTTAGGCTGCATTTGTGGATTTTATTTAGAACAAAGTTTAATTACAAAATTGGTTGTAGCCTAAGGTGACAAATTGGTTGTACTCAATATTTTTTTATTGGAGTACAAATCCATAATTGGATTACATCTTCTTCTTAGATCCTCTATGCTTGCAAAATTTCTAAAAAAATAAAGAACAATAGCTATGTTATTAATAAATTATTTATGTGGTTCCCAAACCCAATGGTACTTCCTTTGTAGGAATGGGCTCCCAATTTATTTGTTAGTGGGTATCCCTGAACTCCTACTACAGCAAGTTTCAAATGCTACCTTGATAGCCCAACTATATAACCCTCATACCTCTCGTGCTTAATTCCCTCTCTTCGATATCTTTCTTCTCATGTTCACTCCTAATTTCTCACACCCCAATTTTTACCAACCAACCCCTTTCTGCTCTCCTACCTTCCCTTTTATAGCCTCTCCTTAGTGGGGACCCAAATAATTACCTTTCCATCTTTTTCCATGTGGTCCCCACCTCTGTCTAGAATCCTTAGTAACTTGGTTAATTCTGAGAATTTTCTTGCAACTTGCTCCTGAAGTCGAATGGCGCTCGGCAGCAGATTCCCCCAAGGCACTAACAACGTTTGAGAACCAATCCGAGTATTGACTGTTACCCCTTCAGTCATCCCCAACCCATTCATTGATACTGGGCCGAGCCCAGTCCAATAACAATAGGCCACTACCAAACACTGATCCTATGTCTCTATGATATTGCTACTAGACTAGGCCCATCCTAACAACAATGGGCCAACACCGGCCACCGATCCCATGTCCCTACAATTTAAATTGCAAGTTTTTGTAATTTAAAATTATGTATAAAATATAAGCTTATAGATCATATAATTAATATCCGATTGACACAAAATTTGATATGTATATTAGGAGCGTAAAAAATATGCAATTCAACGATTAGGATTTTAAAACATGTAGTAATGTTTATTTAATCGAGTAAGGTTATAGCCATGGGCTACAACTAGTTTTGTCGCTAAATTTTGTCATTTATTTAATCCCAGTACTCTTAGCATGTTTTTATCTGGCTACTTTTTAAGGAGTTTGTCGCAGTAAACTTGTCTTCTCACAATTTGCTTGTAAGTGTTTTATATATTGTTCCCTTAATCATGATAGTATCCTTTATTAAATTTATTTTATGAATATTGGTGATCAACAGTTTTTTTTTTTTTTTTTTTTAAGGTAATTTCTTCCTCCTTTTATACTTGAAATTAAAGGGGTAATTTTTCCATTTTTTCCTTTTTTACTTGTTGAACTCCGTTTTAGTGAGCGATTATTGATTTGTCCTTATTGTTGCAAGGTTTTTTATTTATTTATTTATTTATTTAGAGTAATTATCATTGTGAAAATGCTTTGTGCTTTGAGAGTTATCCATAAATTTTAAGAGAATGCATTATTTATTAAAAATATATATAATGTTAAAAGGGTTAATTGTTCAACTAGAAATTCAAGGACTAACCACATACATATAAATTTAAGGATGAGATTTGTAAAAATCTCTTCGAAATATTGCCATTCAATTGGTTTCTTAAAAGCAATTCCTTTCCTTGTTCTTAATTCCTTTTTCACACTTGGTTTGAGAAAACGCAACAATATGTACTAACCCTTATCCACATGTCTTAGCCTTAAATCTTTTTTTTTTTTTTAAATAATGCTAGAGAAACACCTAACTATACACCCCATTGCTTTCCTTGTGATTGATGCAACTAAATTTTTTTTTTCAGCAAGTACCCATGGTGGTTTGGTGAGTAAGTGCTAAAATCCATTCTCAAATTAACCCCTCCTATTTTGTGAAATTCGTTGTGGGTGGCAGGGGAAAAAAAAAAAAAAAAAAAACATTTTGTACACAACCGTCAAAATACTACCACCAATTTGGCAAGTTGTTGCTTCCATTTTTTTAGAGTCCATACTCAAATAACAATTGTGGGGCCAGTTATCCAAAATAATGATGTAAAAATTGTAGGAAATGGGCTCGTGGCCCAGCGGCCCAGTCCGAGGACACTCACCTGTCCGAGGATAGTTAAAGAGAGTCATTGTGGGACTAGTATAAGAAAAAGGGATGGAGGTCATGAGTAGTGGCCCAAATCGCGTCCGAGGATAAGACTCATCTCGGATACCATGGTCCGAGGTGGGTGTAACTATCTGACTATTCAAGGCACCCCGCAAAGTTATATTAGAACTGGAAAGTGAACGTGGAACAAGGGAAGAACCGAGGAAGATAACAAATATCTTCTGGAGCTGCTACCTCCACATTAAATGCTTTCCAACTAACTCTCTGGCTGCATTAATATGGAGGTGATACCTGAACAGTAATCAAGCAGCCTTATGGCTACTAAGTGAAGGTTCTGGAAGGTGCTGAATGGGACAGAAAGGAGTCCTAAGAATAGAGCCTACACGTGTACGGTGAAAAGAGAGTGATGAACGTAGTATATAACAAGAAAGTGGGCGACATTAGAGATGACTTTTAGAAAAAAGGAAAGAAGAACGATAGAACTCAGAAAGATACCCCTTGAAACCTAGCCGAGGAGAGTTTTTATCATACAGTTAGCTTGAAATGTCTTTTACTGCACAATAACCATGACCTTTTCTATCAAGTAGAACTAGTTCTTTCACCCATACTCTAAAAATTTATTATTTAGGCTTGTTGGGCTAGAAACCCATCCCTATTCTGGGTCCAATCCAATTTGAGTCCCTACAATTGGCGCCGTCTGTGGGAAGAACTTGATCTATTCACAAGGAAAGGCAAGTGCAGTGTTTGTGATGGAAGGGAGAGCACCGCAGCAACCAGTGGCGAGCCTATAGCAGGTGGATGCTAATCCACACCAGGCAGAGTCTAGGGGCTCTCAGCATAATAATCCGTTGGTAGTCCATGAACATAGAGGGGATCGTGAGTAGGGATGGCAATTTTTGCCCGACCCGCGGGTACCCGGTCCGACCCGACCCTAATGGGCCGAGTTTTACCCAGTCCGATTAGAAATAGGGTCGGGTATGGGTTTAGAAAAGAAAAACCCGGACCCGACCCGAGACCCGGCCCGTTTAAAAACCCGGTTCCCTAAATTACAAAAATACCCTCTCTTTATATATATATATAAACCTATCTAACCCTAATCCCTAATCCCTCATTTCATTTTCTTCAGCCTCCCTCCCTCATTTCAGCCTCCCTCCCTCATTTCAACCTCCCTCCGACACTAAAACTCATTTCTCTCTCAACTCTCAACTCAGCCGCCTCTCTCATCCTTCCCTGGTTCAAACTCGTCCCTATCTCCATCACTATGCAAGCCATAATCCTCCCTCAAATATTCCTCGTCAAGCCCTGCCACACGGATCACTGTTCGCCGATACGGGTTCGGTGTTGAAGCACGAAGCCAGCTTCCAAACTCTTAATCCCCAACTTTCAAACTGCCTCTACTCTTTTCCCACAACAAACATTCTCTGTCACTGTGCGTCAACGGATCTCGTGGTGGTCGTCGTTTGTCGTGGAGGTGCACGGATCTCGTGGTGGTCGCCGTTTGTCATGGAGGAGCACGGATCTTGTGAGGTCAGGCAAAGATTGCTGAAACCACCGCTGATGAAGCTACTGTCTGAGTTCTTTTTTTTTTTTTTTTGGGTTCATTTCCTCTTAATAGTTTTTGTTTTTGGGTATTTGATGTTTGAGGATTCATGTAAGAATCGGTCCATAAATGGAGTTTTGTTTCCTCTATTTTTTATGTTTATTTATTATTTATTGTCTAAAAATCTCATTTCAGTAAGACTGATGCTTCACTGTTGATTGATTTGTATTTGTATTTGTGTTGCTGCTGCTGTTGCTGTGTTGCCGTGGATTTGTGTTGCTGTTGATGTTTGTGTTTGTGCTTGTATTTTTTTTTTTATTTAAATTAATAAGATTAGTCGGAATCGGCGGATTGGGCCACGGATTAGGCGTTGCAGGCTTAACGTAGGCAAAAATAAATTTGGGCTTTTTTTTTTTTTTTTGGGTTGGGCCACGAATTGGGCCCAATCCCTAAACGGGGCCTGCGGGGCCCATGGAGCCCAGCTGGGGCGGGTCCGGGCCTCGGAAAAAAATCCGGTACCCTAAACGGGCCGAGTCCAGGCCACAGATCTTGCCCCGCGGGTCGGGTCCGGGTATGGAAAAATCCAGTCCGAACCTGACTCGTTGCCATTCCTAATCATGAGGGAAGTACACGAACAACCCACACAGATGAAGTCACTCTCAGGGGAAATGCCATGTTTCCCACGTAAAGAACGAAGGGGACATGCAGCGTGAGATTAACAAGTTGAAGAGGGAATTGCGACATGAGTGACGAAGGTGTATGGCTCGTAACTCCGGGCAATCCTCTGAGGAGTCAGATGACACCAGTTACAGACAAAGGGCAAGAACTCCACCCAGTGAGTCTTTTTCGTATGATGAGGAGTACCACCGTGAGCAAAAGCATAAGAGTCCACCTCGTCAAGGCTTGGAAAATGACACTCTGAACAAAGCATTGAGTCAAGTTTCCAAATCGCCCTTCACGAGACGCATTGAGGATGCGAATCTTCCTCGGCGGTTCCATCAACCTGTGTTCACCATTTATAACGGTAGAACAGACCCAGTAGAACATGTTAGCCACTACAGTCAGAGAATGGTCATTCATGCTAGGGATGAGCCCTTAATGTGCAAAGTTTTCCCATCTAGCTTGGGTCCAGTGGCGATGAGATGATTTAACGGCCTAAGAGCTAATACTATTGACTCTTTTGAGAAGCTCACCCAGGCCTTTGGTGCCCGTTTTATCACCTACAGGAGGGTTGTTCAACCCTTGGGATCGTTATTATCCATGTTTATGCAGGAGGGGGAAACCCTAAAGGCCTATTCTGATAGATATTGGGAAATGTTCAACGAAGTAGATGGAGCTCATGATGACGTGGCCATTAATACCTTTAAGGAAGGCCTTCCAACCGAGCATGGCCTGAGGAAATCTTTGACTGGTAAACCTGTTACTAGCGTGCGTCAGCTTATGAATTGGATAGACAAGTATAGAAAAGTAGAGGAGGATCAGATACAAGGTAGAGGAAAGTCTAAGGCAGTCCCTCAGGAGAGGAGGGATTTCAGGTTGGACCGGTACAATAACAACCGACCTCGGAGGGACTTTGGGGGGCAATCAGGATCTGCCAACTCCCAGGCGGTTAATGCCGTGTTCCGAGAACCAGTGCAACGGGTTCTGGAGAAGATAAAAGATGAGCCATTCTTCAGATGGCCCAATAGGATGGCAGGGGATCCTGCGAAACGCAATCGAAATCTTTACTGCCAATACCACCAAGACCATGGACATACTACTGAAGATTGCAAAAACTTGTGGGACCACTTGGAACAACTGGTCTGAGAAGGGAAGTTGACCCAGCTTCTACACCATTCCAGCGGCCGAGGAGGCCAGGCAGGTTCAACATTTCGGGGGAATGCTTTTTCAGAACCCCCTTTAGGCACGATAAACGTTATATTTGCTGCCCTAGGGAGAACTAGGTCTTGCCCTTCCAGGGTAATGTCTGTGTCTCAGTGCTTGGATGAGGGCTCCAGTTCAAGACCGAAGAGAGCCAGACTGGGCACCTCACTGGTGTTAGGCTTTTCAGAGGAAGATAAGAGAGGAACCATACAACCACATGATGATGCTTTGGTGGTTACGATTAGGATTGGAGGGTACGACGTGAGAAGGGTGATGGTTGATGAGGGGAGTGCAGCCGAGGTAATGTATCCTGACCTATTTAGGGGGCTGAATTTGAAACCCGAGGATCTGACAGCCTACAGCTCCCAACTGGTGGGTTTCGAGGGCAAATCGATCGTTCCGGTGGGGATGATTAGATTACCCGTGCAGACTGGTTCGGAGGTAGTGGAGATGGATTTTATTGTGGTAGATGCTTTTTCTCCGTATACAGCTATTTTGGGTAGACCCTGGTTACATGCCTTGGGGGCCGTTTCTTCTACTCTTCATCAAAAGGTGAAGTATCCTTCGGGAGGCCAGGTCTCAGAAATTTTGGGAAATCAAACCATGGCTAGGCAGTGCTTGATAATGGCCATTCAACATCGGCCAGAGACAGATACTTTGGCAACAGCCAAGGGTGACTTATAGCAATCAAAGACTCAAGGAACCCATTTTAGCACGTCCATCGGGGAAACGGAGTGTGAGAATTTGGAGAGGGTGAGTGTTGGTGATGATCCAGAAAAGTACTTTCAGTATGGAGCACAGTTACCTTTGTTAGAGAAGGAGTAGTTGGTTGAGGTCCTCAGGAGAAACGTTGATGTGTTCGCATGGAATGCCTACGAAACCCCAGGGGTGGATCCGAAGTTCATTTGTCATCATTTGAACGTCAATCCTTCTGTTATTCCAAAGAAACAACCACCTCGGCCTCCGTCCAGGGTACATGCCGAGGCTATCCAAGACGAGGTGACCAAGCTCAAGCAGACAGGGGCTATCAAGGAGGTGTTTTACCCTCAGTGGTTGGCCAATATGGTCGTGGTGAAAAAGAAAAATGGAAAATGGCACGTATGCGTTGATTTCACGGATCTTAATAGAGCTTGTCCAAAAGACCCTTTTCCTATGCCCCGTATAGATCAGCTGGTGGATGCAACAGTGGGCCATCCTCGGATGAGCTTCCTAGATGCCTTTCAGGGCTATCATCAGATCCCACTGGCATTGGATGATCAGGAGAAGATCGCTTTTCTTACTCCTACTGGAAATTATCACTACAAGGTAATGCCCTTTGGCTTGAAAAACGCAGAATCTACTTACCAGCGGATGATGACGAAGATGTTTGAGCCACAGCTGGGCAGGAGCATTGAAGTCTATATTGACGATATGGTTATGAAGAGCAAGGTGGTGGCCGAGCATGTGACAGACCTCACCAACACTTTTGAGATTTTAAGGAAGCATAAATTGCGGCTGAACGCGTCCAAGTGCTCATTCGGGGTAAGCTCAGGGAAGTTCTTGGGCTACATGGTGACTCACCGAGTGATTGAGGTGAACCCTGATCAAATTAGAGCCATAAGCAGTTTGCAACCACCTCGGAATCCCAAGGAGGTCCAGAGGTTGGCTGGGATGACCGCTGCTTTGAACAGATTCATATCTCGGTCGGCGAACAAGTGCAGACCTTTTTTCCTGCTACTCCACAAGTGGAAAGGATTTGAATGGACAGAGGAGTGCGCCTTGGCATTCCAGCAGCTTAAAAAGTATCTATCTCGGCCACATATCATGTCTAGTCCTGAAGTGGATGAGGTCCTTTTTTCCTACCGTCGATAGCCACTTATGCGATCAGTTTTGTTCTGATATGAGTAGACAATGGCGTGCATCGGCCAGTCTACTATGTGAGCAAGTCGCTTCATGAGGCTGAAGTACGTTATCTGCCGTTGGAAAAGGCTATTTTGGCGGTGGTGCATGCTATAAGGAAACTTCCCCACTATTTCCAGACACACACTGTGGTTGTCTTAACCTAGTATCCGATCAAAGCAGTACTTCGGAGGGTAGACTACACTGGCAGGGTTGCCAAGTGGGGTACAATTCTAGGGGCTTTTGATATTAAGTATATGCCCCGTACCTCTGTGAAAGGTCAGATTCTCGCCGATTTGGTAGCCGAATTTGCTGAAGGCCCTGAAGAAATAGAAACAAGTCCACGGGGCATGGATGAAAAATCAGTTGGCCTTATCTCTGTGCAATATATCTCACCTTAGAAAGTGTTTGTGGATGGAGCAGCAAACCAACGGGGGTCAGGAGTAGGGCTGGTTCTGATATCTCCAGAAAAGGTCGTTATCAAAAAGTCTCTAAGGTTGGGGTTCTTAGCCATTAATAATGAGGCAGAGTGTGAAGCTTCGTTAATGGGGATGGCGATGGTTAAGAAACTGGGTGGAAAAACACTGGAGATGTTTTCGGATTCTCGGCTAGTCGTGGGCCAGGTTAAAGGAGAATTGGAAGCTCGGGACACCAGGATGTAGGAGTACTTGGGCCAGGTTAGGCGTCTGCAAGTAAATTTGAATCTTTTGAAGTGACCCATGTCCCTAGGAGCGAAAATGCCCACGCAGATTCTTTGGCTACCCTTGCTACCTCCTCGGCGTAAAACTTACCCCAGATGATAATGGTTGAAGACTTAAACACGCCCACCCCAATAACGGGGAACTCACTTCAGGTCAATCAAATCAGGTCAGCGCTTAGCTGGATGGATCCTATAATGTTATTCCTTGAGAAAGATATACTGCCCGACGACAAGTCAGAGGCAGAGAAGATACGGAGAAAAGCTCCTCGGTTTTGGCTGTCCGAGGACAAAAAGTTGTACAAACGCTCTTATTCTGGACCATATCTGCTCTGTGTACATCCTGAATCATCGGAGGCACTTCTGGAAGAGCTACATGAAGGGATCTGTGGTAGTCACATTGGAGAAAGATCTTTATCTCACCGGGCAATTACTCAGGGGTATTGGTGGCCAGGCATGCAAAAAAAAGTGCAGGAGTATGTTAGGAAGTGTGATCAATGCCAGAGGTTCGCACCAAACATCCATCAGCCGGGGGGAGTTCTCAATCCTCTTTCTAGCCCTTGGCCTTTTGCTCAATGAGGTTTAGACATCGTTGGTCCTTTCCCTAAAGCAGTAGGAAATAAAAAATATTTGCTAGTTGGCATAGACTATTTTACGAAGTGGGTAGAAGCTGAACCTCTGGTCAATATCAGGGATGTGGATGCCAAGAGGTTTGTTTGGAAAAATATTGTTACTCGGTTCGGCGTTCCCCAAGCTCTCATCTCGGATAATGGTCTTCAGTTCAACAGCAAGGCTTTCAGAAAGTATTGTTCTGATTTGGGGATAAAGAATAGATATTCCACTCCTGCCTATCCGCAAGGAAATGGACAAGCCAAGGCTGTCAACAAAGTCATAATAGGTGGGCTTAAGAAAAGGCTGGATGACGCAAAAGGAAGATGGGTGGAGGAGTTGCCGCATGTCCTATGGACATATTGAACTATGCCTCAGCGGTCAACAGGGGAAACCCCATTCTCAATGACGTATGGGGCTGAGGCTGTGATTCCTCTCGAAACAGGTTTTCCAACGCTAAGGACCAACTCATTCACCTTGGAGGGAAATGATGAACTATTGAAGAAGAATTTGGATTTAATAGACGAACGACGAGAAAATGCGATGGTTCAATTGGCCTACTACTAGCACAAGCTAAAGCAAGGTTATGATGCGAATGTCAGGTTGAGGCCGTTAGCTCTAGGAGATTTGGTGTTGAGGAAAGTCTTAGGAACTACCAAAAATCCAACCTGGGGAAAGTTGGGGCCTAATTGGGAAGGGCCATATTGTATCACATCCGTAGCAGGGATAGGTGCTTATTACTTAGAAGATTTAGATGAAAAAACTGTACTCCATCCCTGGAATGTAAGCAACCTAAAGAGGTATTATTATTGACAAGTTTTGTTTTACTTCCTTTTATAATTTATCTTATTTCTGCAATGTGTGCTTCTAAATCTATTGAAATATTAAACAGAAACTAAGTCATGTCAAGTCCTCGGACCACAACTTAGTGGAAATTAATACACTTAAATCTATTGAAGTATTAAACAGAAACTAAGTCATGTCAGGTTCTCGGATCACAACTTAGTGGAAACTAATACACTTAAATCTATTGAAGTATTAAATAGAAACTAAGTCATGTTAGGTCCTCGGATCACAACTTAGTGGAAATTAATACACTATTAAATCTATTGAAGTATTAAACAGAAACTAAGTCATGTCAGGTCTTCGGACCACAATTTAGTGGAAATTAATACACTTAAATGTATTGAAGTATTAAACAGAAACTAAGTCATGTCAGATCCTCGGACCACAGCTTAGTGAAAATTAATACACTTAAATCTATTGAAGTATTAAACACACTTAAATCTATTGAAGTATTAAACAGAAACTAAGTCATGTTAGGTCCTCGGACCACAAACTTAGTGGAAATTAATACACTGTGACTTTAATTGAAGTAGTACATAGAGGCTAAAGCACGACAAATTGTTTAGACAACAAACTTAGTTGGAATCAATGCTTCTCAAATGGGGTCCGTGCAATTAAAATTGTATATCAAGGAAAATTCCATGAGCATCACTTAAAGCATTTCAAGGTGTTCATTACCTCCCTGGGTGAAACATTAGATGCTATCTTAAATATGGATATTTCTTAATGAATTTAAAGCAAGCCTTTCAGGCTGTGAAGTTCATTGTTACGGTCTGCTTTGATTCCTAAGTAGTATACATAAAGTTAAGTTTTCCCTTATAGTATCAAATTTCATTCTTCTATAGTCTGAGATAATGTAAAAATAAAGAACATTCGCACAAGAAATTCTACAAGTGATAGACAAAACTACAATATCTCATAAAAATTTGGAAAGGGAAGTACACATTACAATTAGAAATGTCCTCAAAAAGCTTTAAAAAAAATAAAAAATAAAATAAAATGAAATGGAAAACAAAGGGAATTTAACTACATTAACTATTTGTTTAATTTTATTTGGAGCTTGGGTTAAGGGGCTTTGCCAATTGCCTCAGAAGGAACATCTTTGTCCTTTGCCTTTGGAGCGTCTCCAACAGGTAGGGTGGTCAAGGCTAAGGCTTGTTCAAAGCTTTGAGAAGCTGTTCCATCCTTAGGCCCCTCTGCTCCTTTGTCCGAGGAGATGCCCTTTGCAACTTCAAGCACTTCAGGTTGCTTTTGCTGATTGAGAGAAGAAGGAGCCTGAGTTTGAGCTTCCTTGGCCGATTCAACAACTGTGGAGGGTGCCTCTTCTTGTTGAGTAGAAGGACCTGAGGCTCGTATAGCTAGGGGGAAATAAATTTTTTCAGGCCTTTTCAGCTCGGATGAAGTTTCGACTCCAGCTCGGTTGAGAGCTTCTTCCCAAGTCAGGACACAGTATGCTCGGCACACGACGGGCACCTCAGCCCGGAAATTATCCTCGGTCTCAGCAACGCCAACGTCGTAGCCATGTTGCTCGGTTGTGTCTCTTTCTTTTTCAACCTCAGCTTTTGCCTTTTCAGCCTCGGCCTTAGCTTTTTCAGCTTGATCTCTAAGTCTCTGGGCTTCCTCCAATTGTTTCTGCAGAGTTGATATCTGTTCCTGGGAAGTGGCCAGCTGGTCATTAGCATCACGCAAACGTTTCCTCTGGTCCTCAGCTTGCCTTTGAGTGTTCTCCAAGGCAGAGTCAGCACTCTTCCGAGCATGTTCTTCCTCGGCCAGCTTTTTCCTCAATTTTTCAGCAGTTTGCTCAGTAATGGTGAGCGTATGCACAGCTGGTCATTAGCATCACGCAAACGTTTCCTCTGGTCCTCAGCTTGCCTTTGAGTGTTCTCCAAGGCAGAGTCAGCACTCTTCCGAGAATGTTCTTCCTCGGCCGGCTTTTTCCTCAATTTTTCAGCAGTTTGCTCAGCAATAGTGAGTGTATGCACAGCTGTTGCTCGCTTTTTTCTCTCATCGCCTATTTGCTGGTAGCAAGCATTGGTTATCTCCTCCAACCTGAAAGTGGCTTGAACGGCCTAGAATAAAAAGATTTAGAGATAGAATACATACAGATGTTTGCACGACGTTCATAAAAAAAATATAATAATAATAAGGGTATCATACCATGTCCAAATATCTTTTCGTGTTCTGGAAGACCTCATTCCTCTTGAGGCTTCTCAGCTCGGCCATATCCATGGGGAGAAGGAGGGTTTCCTCTAGAACTGAGGCGACGTGGCATCCAACTCCGCCGTTAAAGTCCCTAATCGAGGCATCCTCCCTCAGAGGCTCACCACCGAGCATGGGAGCAGGAAGCCAAGCCTCGGGTTCCAAGGACTAAGTAGTGGGCCTTGCCACGCCTCGTAGAGGTCCATGAGCAACCTTTTGCTGCTTTACAGCTCATTGGACCTCATCTTCACGAGGCGGGCGAGGTCTCCCAGGCTCCATCACCTCCTTGTCTTTGGGCTCTCTCCTCCTCTTTGGGTCATTAGGTTCGGTCCCATGTGGTTGGGGTGGCTGAGGTGGAGGAGGAGGGGGTAGGTTGGGTTGAACTGACTTCCCCGGCGCCCCCCGTCCAGGCTGGCTTTCGATCACATCCATTAAGCTCCTCTGGCTCTTTCTTTGGATGCCTATTTCTTCAGAAGTCACCTTGGGAGATTGAGGTTGGTTGAAAACTTCAAACTCGTCTGCAGAATCTGACAGTTCTACAACTCCCTCTGAAGTTTGTTCTTCTTCTTCTTCTTCTCCTTCTTCCTCTTCCTCCTTCACTTTTCGAGGAACGAAGCGTGATGATGAAGCTCCTACAGAGGGAATGGCCTCGGATAATGGCTCAGTGAAAGGAACACCTTCAGGAACAATAAATCCCTCAAAGGCTACACTGATACGGTGAAGTCGAGGATCTTTGACCCTTATCACGCACTTGGGAGCTTGAAAGACCTTGGAAATTGGTTTGTACTTAAGGATTATGTGTGCTACTCTCAGTTGGCCTTCAGATGGGTTCACATACACCTCGGATCGTAGGATTCTGTCTAAGCTCTCCCTGTTAATCAATCTGATCTGAGGTCTGGTAGTGCGCTTGTCTGCAAAATCATTAAAACATAAAAAATAAAAAAAATAAAAACTTTGTCTGAGATAAAGCTAACTTGAATTAAAGAATACAATCCAAATTATAAAGGCTTGTAGCCTGAAAATCCCACCTGGTTTCCCCTCTTTGGTCGGACAGGGTAAACCATCATGCCATTCTCCATAAAAAATAAGAAAATCATCTTTTAAGCCCTTATTCGATGTAGGGAGACACTGGATCAACCTTACTTTAGGGAACCTAGACTTAAGGTAGTATCCCTGATCCTTCAAATGATTGAGATTGTACACCCAGTTCACATCGTGATGGGTCAGACCTAGGTTCATCCTGGCATTTAGGGCTTCTATACTCCCAAGCACCCTGAACATATTTGAGGCGCATTGTGTGGGAGATAACCTAAAGAACCTAAGATAACTTCTGGTAAGACTACCCATAGGGATAGTCATCCTTCCCTCTATAAAAGCGATCATAGGGATGACCACTTCCCCTGTTTTCCTATCGTTTAACCATGTTTCTGTGGAAGCATATCTCATACCCACCGTTGGGGGAATCCTATACTTAGCTCTAAATGTCTCTATTTGCTCCTCGAAATCAACTAGATGCTTGAACCTACCCATTTCCTAACAGTTATGAAGAAAAATTGGCGAAGAGAATGGAAAACTAAAGAGGGTTAAGGAAACTTACAGGTTTGAAAAATGAGCTCCTCGGACAGACTCCTAGTATTTATGAGAGCGTGGAGTGGTGAGAGAGAGAGACAGGTTCAATGAATATGCGCTGAGACGGTGCGATTTTTGTAACTGAAAAGAGAGTTGATTTGAAAAGCTCTTTATAGTGGCGCAGAAATTGTAAGCGGGAAAAATCCCGCCCATAAATACTAAAGGTCTTCCACCGTTAGATTCACATCTTGCCGTGAATGTGGGGGACAAGGAAGCCGCCATCATTTAATGATGGCGTGTTCTTGACGCCGAAACCTCAGGAGCGTGCCTTGGGCAGATAGAAAGAAGCTTTGAAGGTTAGGAAAGTCCACAAAAGAGGTAAGGGCAGGATATCAAAATCTCCCTTTTTTCAAGGTGACAAAAAGTGAGATTTTGAGGGGCTATTGTGGGGCCGGTTATCCAAAATAATGATGTAAAAATTGTAGGAAATGGGCTCGTGGCCCAGCAGCCCAGTTCGAGGACACTCACCTGTCCGAGGATAGTTAAAGAGAGTCATTGTGGGACTAGTATAAGAAAAAGGAATGGAGGTCATGAGTAGTGGCCCAAACCGCGTCCGAGGATAAAACTCATCTCGGATACCATGGTCCGAGGTGGGTGTAACTATCTGACTACTCAGGGCACCCCGCAAAGTTATATTAGAACTGGAAAGTGAACGTGGAACAAGGGAAGAACCGGGGAAGATAACAAATATCTTCTGGAGCTGCTACCTCCACATTAAATGCTTTCCAGCTAACTCTCTGGCCGCATTAATGTGGAGGTGATACCTGAACAGTAATCAAGCAGCCTTATGGCTACTAAGTGAAGGTTCCGGGAGGTGCTGGATGGGACAGAAAGGAGTCCTAAGAGTAGAGCCTACACGTGTACGGTGAAAAGAGAGTGATGAACGTAGTATATAACAAGAAAGTGGGTGACATTAGGGAGGACTTTTGGGAAAAAAGGAGAGAAGAACGATAGAACTCAGAAAGATACCCCCTGAAACCTAGCCGAGGAGAGTTTTTATCATACAGTTAGCTTGAAATGTCTTTTACTGCACAATAACCATGACCTTTTCTATCAAGTAGAACTAGTTCTTTCACCCACGCTCTAAAAATTTATTGTTTAGGCTTGTTGGACTAGAAACCCATCCCTATTCTGGATCCAATCCAATTTGAGTCCCTACAACAATAATTGGTGAAATGATTGAATAATATTATTTATAGTCTAATGGAACTGTTAAATGGAGACATAAGCTGATAAGCATAACAATAAGATTAAAGACCTATCATAAATCACATTTTGGAGTGCAACACCTAATCAACTAATCTGCAAATGTTGGGATATACCTCTAGGCAATGAATAGACACCATATAATAATAAACTAAAATAAAATCTTCCTCTCATTTTAAGTGTTTCTCTTTATCCTCTACTAATTGATGTATGGCGAGCTCTGAATTTTATTTTTATTTTTTCATTTAAAACTTTGGTTATTTCAACCAAAAATAAACCTTATGACAACACACACATAATATAAAATGGAACACTCAGAATAAAATTTAGGATTTGTATCCATAACATAGGTGATAGGACTAGAGCCTAATTGCTTATCTTAAGACTCAGCCAAAAAAAAAAAAAAAAAAGGCAAAAAGCCATTTTTAGTCCCTACATTTTCAGGCGATTCCCATTTTAGTCCCTACATTTTATTTTTACCGCTTTTAGTCTCTATCTTGAAAAACGCTTCCCGTTTTGGTCCCTGCCATTACATCAGAAACGGAGAAAGCTGACGTGGCAAACGGCAGGAATAAATAATACTAATTTAATGTCCACGTGGCATAAATTAATAATAAAAAATATTTTTTGGCATTAAAAAATGCCATGTTAGCATATAAATTAGAAAAAATTAATTTATTAATTTTAACTAAATAAAAAAAAATTAAAAACAGAATAAAAAACTAAAAATCATATGAATTGAGATCTAAGTGTGTCTTGAACAAGAATAACAAGAACACAAACTCAAATCCAAGTACACAAACCCAAAAAAAAAAAAAAAGAACCAAACCCTGAGATCAAAGTATATCTTGAACAAGACCAAAAAGAACATAATTCCAAATCCAAGAACAAAGAAAGAAAAAACATCCACATACACACTTTCTTTCCTTCACTCAAACTCACTCAAAAAAACAACACCCATATCTCAAATGTAACAACATCAACAACACCTCTCTCTCTCTCTCAAAAATGTCATCCCAACAACAGCAACAACAAGAAGCCAAGAACCCAAATCCAATCCAAAAGCCACAAAGCAAAACACCCAAAGACGCACCGACGAAGACATCGAAAATGAAATGGCGGCGGAGAAAAACCCTAGAAAGCGAGGTCAGCACCGCCCACAACCAAACCACCAAATTTAGAAGGTTAGCCTCGTCGTCAGCGAAGAAGTGAGCGATAGAGGCGACGAAGAAGACGCGAGTGGCGTGGCCGCTAGGGAAGGAGTAGTGGTTGACGGAAACGGCGGCGATCATGTTCTTGTTGTAGGTGGGACGGGATCGGCGGAAAAGGAGCTTGATGAGTGCGATGAGAACGAGGTCGAGGAGGAGGGAGGAGAAGAAGGGGCGGCGGAGGAGGAAAAGGGAGGTGGAAGAACTGGGGGCGAGGAGGAGGGAGAGGGAGATTGGGAAGAAGAGGCGGAAGTCGGCGGAGAGTTCGAGGAGGAGGAGGAGGAGGAAGTGTGGGAGGAAGGGTTTGAGTGTGGAGTGGAAGTATTCGGAGAGGGTTGTGTCTACGCTTATTAGGTGGCTGAGGAGTGTTGTGCTACCGGTGGTTGTGGCGGCAACGTCGGTGGTGGCGGCGGCGGCTTTGGGTGGTTGTGGTGGGTCCATGGCAGTTGGGGGTTTGGGAATAGTAGACTTGGCAGTTTGTGAGTGGTGGTTTGGATTTGGAACTGGCAGTGTGTGTATGGGGTGTTTTTTCTTTCTTTGTTCTTGGATTTGGAATTATGTTCTTTTTGGTCTTGTTCAAGATATACTTTGATCTCAGGGTTTGGTTTTTTTTTTTTTTTTTTTAATAATTTCTGAGTTTGTGTACTTGGATTTGAGTTTGTGTTCTTATTGTTCTTGTTCAAGACACACTTAGATTTCAATTCATATGATTTTTAGTTTTTGATTCTGTTTTTAATTTTTTTTATTTAGTTAAAATTAATAAATTAAAATTTTTTAATTTATATGCTGACGTGGCATTTTTTAATGCCAAAAAATATTTTTTATTATTAATTTATGCCACGTGAAAATTAAATTAGTATTATTTATTCCTGCCGTTTGTCATGTCAGTTTTCTCCGTTTCTGATGTTACGACAGGGACCAAAACGGAAAGCGTTTTTCAGGATAGGGACTAAAAGCGATAAAAATAAAATGTAGGGACTAAAATGAGAATCGTCTGAAAATGTAAGGACTAAAAATGACTTTTCCTCAAAAAAAATTTGCTTATCTTAAGACATGGCTCTTTGTACACCACTCCCGAATCCAGTCCAATTTTAACTTTCAGTTTTTAAAGGTTGGAAGCTAGAAACAGTCTTGTAGCCCAACCTTCCATAACTTGGGGTTGTCCTGATGGGCTTTAGGCCTGGCATCCAAAGATTCAGTGGAACACTAAGCAAAAATGTGATGACTTACCTCGGAGTTTCCCTCTCTCTCATCCATCTTGGCACTGAAGGCTGGAGCAGCTTTTGCCACCAGCAGAAAGAAAGATAAGTGGCAGCAACAGATGAACCATGACTACCACATCTTTATCTCTATCTCCCAAACTTTTGCTCTCCATTTCTAAGCCCAAGCCTTACAATTCTGTTAACACCCATAATTCCTCTCTACCATTTACCTCAACAACAACCAAAAATACCATTCTTTTACACAACCCACCTCACAGAATTACTCAGAAAAGCACCCAACTTTGGAGAATCTCTTCTGCCTCTGAAGGTGAAGTAGTTCTACCATCAGAAGCCACCCCACTAGAGAATTCCCAGGAGATAGTGTCAACCAGTGATGATGGTGTCTCCACCATCATATCAACTCTTCTCTTCATTGCTTTTATTGGTCTATCTATTCTCACTATTGGGGTAAAGTCACTTTACAAAAAAGTTCCATTTTTTCATGTGTAATTACTTGTGTTGTTTGTTCTAGTTGCCTATAATTGTGACTTTGCGTTGTGGGTTGTTGCTAAATTGAGTTGGTTTTGGGTCCCAGGTTATCTACATAGCTGTGACAGATTTCTTGCAGAAGAGGGAGAGAGAGAAGTATGAGAAAGAAGAAGCAGCTAACAAGAAAAAGAATGGGAAAAAGAAGAAGGTGAGAGCAAGGGCTGGGCCAAGGGGGTTCGGGCAAAAGATTGATGATGGTGATTATGAATAGAATGTTCAGTGTAAGTTTTTCACTGGCTTTGTATCTCCAGATTGAAATGGGTGTTCTTTAACCTCTTTTTCTTTGACCAAAAGGAATGGGTTTTCTTTGTTTTTTTTTACAAAAATTTTATGCTCATTCCGTAAAAGTGAGAGCTTTTGTGTACTGCGTATGACAATTTTATTAATTCAAGCATACATGATGCTCAATCAAAACAATGGAGCTGATATTGATTAGCCTTCAAGGCTTTATGGTTCTTTTAAAAGTTGCAAAAGTATTTGGCATTAATTCCCTACTCTACTCCCACTTGGATATCTAAAGCAACGAACTTTTTGATTTTAGGACATTCTTGCTTAATGGTTTGATTATGAAACATGAATTCAAATACAAGATGGAGAGAGCTTGATGCATATGTGATAAAATTTTCTTTGGCCCAGTAGTTGGATGTCCACCTTTATTTTTTGCTCCCCCTCCCCTCTTCTTTTGAGAATATCTAGAGTGGATGAAGTTTTTCATATTGGTCAAATTTAATTTTTTTTCCTCAAGTTGTGTTAATGTAGTCCCTAAAGTTGGTGGTTTAGTGTTCTAAACTATGTGATTAATTAAATTCTCTTTTATCTCTTCGGGTCTGAGGACTCTCCATAAAGAAAATCTACATTCAGTAATAGAAAAAAAATCTATTTTGCATCATATTTGGAAGAGCCGAAAAGGCAATATCAAGGGTTGCGCTTCCTTGTGAAACTTAATCTAGCATCTTACAACACAATGTGACAACAACCATACACTACCGATGTCTGCATTCAAGGCATCCCTCTGGCTCTGTCTCAAGATGGAATGATGAGTGACAGTCATCCTCACTTCATCTTGCTCATTGCCAACAATCTGCACATGTTCCAAATTTAGTGGTTGCAACTAACTATGAGGATTGAACTTTTTGTGAGACTTAATCTTAATCCAATACTGATGACATGAGTTGACAACAGCCATATATCACATGTATCCACGTTTTGGATGGCATGCATCTCTTGTAAAAGTATTCACATGTTAAAATTTGGTGAGGTTCTTCACTTTGCATCGAATTCAAATATGTGGAACTCGTGTTGGGAATACACGTGTGAGTGAAATCTCATATTGAATAAAAATGTCAAGAGTGAGTAGTTAATATAAACATAGTTGTGCCCAAACTCATAAACTTGATATCTTTACTATGGGGCCTAGGCCCTAGAGTGTGTAAGGGCCTTATCACATACACTTTTCCAACTGTTCTTTTAACATATTGATTTGCTCTTTGAATTTTTGTTATCAATTAAAAAGGAAATGCCTCTTAGGTTGTTCTTGAACCTTTGCGTGTGAAAGTGAGTCCAACACAAAGATCAACGCTATAGTTCCATCATAGGGGTTGTTCAGTCTGAGAACTGTTAAGTGACTAGCTTTACTCCCAACGGCGTGAATCAACTTTTAAGGGCAACACATTCACCTAACTCTCTAGCTCTAAGAGATTGTTCCTAAACTTATTTTAACATTCTCTTCTTGTTTGTTGATTATTTCCATTAAACTTGTTTTCTTGGCCGAAGATTTTGTGTATTAATAGAAAATATTTCCAACATATTCATCAAAGTGAAATCCTACAACATCTGAAATGATGTACTCCTGGCCTTGGTTTTGCTCCCATGCGGTGGCGGCTCTAGCATTTTTTTCTAGAGGGGTCAGTAAGTACTAAGATGATGAATCTTGAGTAAGAGATGAATTTTGCAATTTACGTGGTTTTTTTATTACAAATCTGTCCATAGTGCTGGCAAGAAAACAAAAGATAAACTATAAGTTCATTTGATATATTATTTCTTAATACTATAAACATATTAATTATTGTTGATAAGATTAAATTGTAGAAATTATCTATTGTTTCTTAATATGTTTAGATTAAATTGGTTTTTTTTTTTTTTTTTTTTTGACTTGTTTAAAAAAGCTAAGATATTGTCAAGGGGATCATATTCAAGCTTATTTTAATTTGAATTAAAAAAAAAAAAGGGTCAGGGGTTCAAAATATTATTTTAAAGGATCAAAACAAAATTATTGTAAAATTAATATACATAATTTTTTTTTTTTTGGGCCAGATCAGGGGGTTCATCCCCTAAGCTTCACTTGCCACTGCCCATTGGCTTTGCTATAATAAGGATTAGTAGGAATACAGTGGTGGAGGACTGTTGATTGGCTTGGAATACGACTATCTATATTAGAATATCTCTGCCTTTTGCTGTTGACATTGAACTTTCTGTCAGTTGGACAAACTCAAATGCTCTATCAGCATGAAAACAACTGGTCTAATGCCAGAAGAAATCTGCTAAAGGGTACAAGCTTTTAGTCAATCGACAGGCAGCAAGGACTTTCATAAAATTTGAGATAGGGGTTGGCATGATTGGTTGCATCCAATGGGTCCTCTTCATCCCGGATTCTGTTTTAGGGTGATATGCGATGCAGCTAGCAATGTTGATGCAAAGATCTCTATTATTCTAAGGAGAAAGGATTGGATTTGGTCCCCTACTCAATCAAAGGACTAAGTACAGAGGTTCAGAGTCAGCTGCATCCACCTAGCTGATGAGGATAAAACAATCTAGTGTATAGGTGGAATTTAGTTTGGCTCTCTACAACAATTCCTTGGCATGCCTTTATTCTGTGGTTGGCCTTTAAAAATAGGCTTCCAACCGGTGATAGACTACTGCAATGGGGAGATAATGGTGATGCATTGTGTATTTTATAGAAAGTACATTGAACACAAGAATCATATTTTCTTTAGGTGTGGTCTTCTCTAGTAGAATATGGAAAGCCTTCATGACTAAGTCCTTGATTGATAGCCCGGTAATAGAGTGGGACAGATCGGTGGCCTGGAGCTTACAAAATTTGAGAGGAAAGGATATTAGTGCTGTGATTTGTAGGCTGGTTTATGAGAGCAGCTTTTTGTAAAATCTGGTGTCAAAGAAATGCGAGAATTTTTGGGGGCAAAATCCTAAATGAATAAAGCCAAATACAGGATGTTTGTTGGGAAAACGGGAACAGGCATTGTGGTTCTGTTTTGAAGTGTCTTTTGGGAGGTTGTGCTCTGTTGATTGTTTTTGCTGAGTTGGGTAGTATTTTGGTTTTCTTTTGTGTTGCAGCTTTGTACTGCTTTTTGGGCTGTATTTTGTTCTCTATGAGCTGTAGCTTTGATTTGTTGTACATTCTTCTTTTGTGTTTTAATGAAAGTGAGCTGTTCATAAAATAAAATAAAAAAAACCTAGACGTTTTCATTGAAACACCAGAGAATTTCGATTGAATTACGAGACTCTTGATATTAAGTAATGATCTAATTAGCTTCTACAAATTTGAGAGAATGAACAGTGCTTGCTTATCTGGCCACTCATGGCCAGTTGGACAAATAAAAATTGTTAATATGAGAACATGATCCCTGCAAAATTGGCTAATAATGAACCCACTAATCAAGTTATTTACCGATAAACGACCAGCTTGGCAGAATGACTAACTAAACTTTGTATTACACAAAAATTATAGTTTTTTTTTTTTTTTTGGCAGACAATCTGCAAATAATTTAGAAATTCCATTTAGGTCAATCACCAACTTAAAAGTAATCAAGGTCTCCTAAATCTTAAGTTTTGCATGGATGATGGAACACTCGAAACTCATTTTAGCATTATACTTTGATTGGGAAACTTTACGTGAAAACATAGGATTGGTCCATAAAATTTGAAAAATTCTTTATTAGTCTTCAAAAAATTATAATCACGTTTAGTTAACCTCCGGAAGCCTTGTTAGTCATAACGAAACCCCAAAAATGTCTATCACATTTTGCAACGTCATAGAAAATATGCAAAGGATATGAAGGACTAACTTGATACGTTTATAATTTTTTAAAGACTAAAAAAATTCAACTTTCAAGAACTAAAATACAATATTTGACCCATTTTAGATTTTAATGTATATTTTTACCATAAACTTTATCACCAATATACACACATTTTTAATGTTGGCTTCAGAAATTGTCAATTGTTATATAGCCTAGTGGCATTTTGTATCTTCAAATATGGTCAAAACTCAAAATCACGGTTGCTTAAGGCCTCAACTTACAGTTAGCACTTAGCACACAATTGCTGGGACAAAAATCAATAAAGTTACATTTGCATACTTGAATTTAGATTTGGATTTTAAATCATAAATACCTTGATTCTAAAAAATTAGATTTTGAAATTCTTTATTTGAATCTGTTTTATATACATTGCAGTATTTGAAATTTAGAATTTTAAAATCTATTGTTAGGATATTCTATAACCTATAAATTATGATTTAAATTGTTATGCTCCATTTGTTTTGAGGTTAAACATTTTTCAGAATTTTTTTTTTCAATTTTCAAGTTTTTGTTTACAGGTAAAAAAATATATATGGTCAAACTTGTGAAATATTTTCTGTTAACCATAAAATTATTTATAAAAAGTTGTAAAACATTTTACCTTTGACTTTTAGAACTTGATAAAACATTTTACAAAAACACATTATGCTCTCCCTCCCCCTATCTAGTGGCTAAGTTGTTGATCCAATGGGCTAGGCAATCGGTGTAGATGGTCTAGTGGCAAGTTATCTTTTTGATGACCAGTGCCAGCTATCTAATCACTAGAGACATCATTCCAATGGCCAAAGCAGCTCTTCCAATGACCGAAGCCGCGTTTTGATGATCAATGTTAACAATACGGTCACCGAAGTCATTGTTCCAATACACTCGTCAAAGCCTGTCGTTGTTCTGATGCACTCGCCAAAGCCTCTGTTCTAACAACTGGTGTCAGCAGTTTGATCATTGGAGAGACGAGGTAATCGAAGCCCCCATTCCGACAATCAATATCGTTGTTCCAATTGCCATTCCAAAAGTCCAATCACCAGAACTCCAGCACTAGCGGCTATGCCACCAATTTTGTGGTTTGTTTTAAAAAAATTTACATGTCACACCCAAACACTTGAAAATATTTTACTAAAAATGTGTTTTACATGTAAAATAATATATTGCAAAACAAACATAACAAAATCTCTTTTTTACTTCCTCATTAATCAATAATAATAATAATAATAATAATAATAATAATAATAATAATAATAATAATAAAGTTTATGCTATTAATAACTTCACTCATTTCCTTATAATATTATAATTATAATATATCATATTATCTTGCTAGTTTATTACCTACATAGACAACATGGTTGAATATTCACATTGTTTGGAAATAGTTTGAATTAGCACATCATATACGATCAACTTTTAACAGTGTAGTACTTATAATTTGATGAAATGACCATGTATCTTAATAAAGATTGAAACTGCATAACAAATGCAATAATCAAGTATTAAACAAAACAAAACCAAAGAGAGAGAGTCAGAGAGATGGGGTTGGAGTGTTGGACTTTAGCACTAACTTGTGAACTTTGTCTTAGGCTGGAATACATGAGTTAGGTGGTCAGGTTTAATTAAAGGTATGATCCCTCCCCATTGTTGAATCACTTCTTTCACTGTCGCTATAAACCAATTTGTCACCAACAGCGCCAACAAACCCAAATTAACAATTCACCAAAAAGAAAATCAAAACCCATTAGAATTGGGCAACCTCTATTCCAAGGTGACTTGGCCTCCTTAGATTTCTTCAAAGAAGCTTCAACCAGAGGTCATGTGGTAACCCTTTCGAGAATCTAAGTGCCCTAATGAGCTTTTTGTTACAGGCGAGTGGGTTTAAAAATAGGTCAAAACACCCAGTAGCCTCACCCCCAGGTTGGGATCTCAATTGAAGGTCTTCAGCTCGAGCCAAACCCTGGTGTTTAGAACCCCCAATGATAATGTTATGAAAGGCTTTGTTAGGGACCTGAATGTTGTGGTTGGACTCGATGTAAAGGCCTAGAAATTTGGTGTGGGGGGGAGGGGTGATTTCTTTGTGAATACTAGACAAAGTCAAATCAACAAAGCGAGCCGACTTGGTCTGAGTTGAGTGTGGCAACAAAGTCATGGTTTGTGTCAATGCATGCATAATAGAGAGAGTGGAGTCAAAGAGGGAATAGAACTGAGCAAGAGTACCTGTCGTGGTGGTTGGCGTAGGAGGATTTTTGAAATTTTTAAGGCTGTGAATTTATTTGCAACCAATGGATTTGTTGTCTTCAAATCCTAGTTGTATTTGGCCCAAATTCAAGTCCATATGGTCCAAATCTTGCCATCCAAACGGACCACAAGTAAATTTAATTCTATGAGCACGCCTTTGTAGTATTCAAGTAAATTTAATCAATATGAGCAAGCCTTCGAGCATATTCATCCATGGTACAAAAAATCAAACTAGGAATACTTCATATACTTGACAAGTAACAAGATTGAACTTAGCGAACTAAAAGAAAGAGCACGTGACAAAAAATATTGACGACCTGAAATGAACGGAATTAACATCAAAGCTATTGCAGAAAATAGACTAGAAGAAGATAAGTGATTGCATGAGAAAATTGTGCTTATAATAAAAGAAAAAACGTCAATAACCATACGTCAAAAATATCCCTGGCCTCAACCTAAACATAAACAGCTCTCCACATGGCAACATTTGTACAGTCGCGTTAACTTAAAATCTACCTCACCATTCAATAATTTTTACACCCTTAAAAAACTTGTATAGTCATTTTGTCTCCTCTGCAGGGGGATCAGGTGCATTCAACATCTGAGCCTCGGCTTGCTTGATTTTATGTATATAAACCTTAAAACTACATAATGTACAGTTTTGCAGTACAAGCAACAACTTTATTTCCAATCAGCCCATACCTATCACAAAAGACAGGTAGAGTAGTAGTAGCTCTAGACATGGGGGGTGAAAGAGAGGAAAAGAGGAAGCTCACACTGGCCTCAGTTAGCTGTACAGAACTTTTTCCTACGCTGCCTAAGCAAGGTGTGGAGACTGAGCTGCAATTCTCCTTTCTGCAATCAATTTAATTGATCGGTTAGCAAGCTATTTCATTATGGAAGAATCCTAGGATCAACAGACAACAATCTTTTAAAGCAGATGATTATAAATAGATAGATAAAAGCTAAAAGCAATATGACATTCATGTTGCATATATAACAACATTTGAAAGCCCACATGTCTTTTGAAACTCAACAATGACACATAAATCATAATGATATAGCACAACATTTAGAGGGTCAAACCACAAAAGAGTAAAGACATGCTCAATAAGTTGATTCCCTATATCAAACCAAGTAATCATTAGTATATCTACTGCAGTGAAACCTTGATCTCTTCTGGTTGGGTGGTAAATTCCAACGATGCATTTATACAAATGGTCCACTTAGAATGAAACTTTTTTTTTGGGGTCATAAAACTAATGCAAGGCAGAAAATTTGTTCCCTACAGATAGAAAAGTTGGACATAAGAACGGATGTCTCTATTCCTACACATCCAAGAAGTGAACCAATACGAGTACAAAGAGGAACTATTGGTCTAAGAACCAGGGAGCATCATAAGAAACCTCAGAATGTGAGATCGGCAAGGTAGCTCAAGAAAACACTTGTTACAGTTTACTTACTGGGTGTGGAAAAAATTATAGAAATTCTAACATGTACCTGTATGTACATGCATGCAAGCCAACACAAATACATATAAAAGTATCTAAATCTACATACATGCATACATAGAAGTACAAACTCATATATATATAACAAGGGAAGAATGAATGAATACCCCCGGCAGCAACAAGTTTCTCTACACGTGCAACAATATGCTTTCCGTAAGTGTATTTTTTCAATGCACTCAAATGAACTTTAATACGCGAGAGGATCAGCTCACGCTGCTGGTCATCACAAGTCTCCAGAACTTTTTGAACAACGTAGTTTGCGAATTGATCTTTCATCATTGCCTGGATAATAACAAAAGATAACAATAATGAAAAGACAACCAGTGTAAATGCAAGCAACAGACCATAAAATAAAGATTAAGACAGGTAAGCCTGATAACTAGTTAACCATCATATCATGGCATCTACAGATCTATTTTTTTGTCATCTCAAAAAGGTGTGAACCAAAGCTCAGAACTAAAATCTCTTGCTTCACATTCTATAAAATATCATCTTCTGGAATCCACAAGACTATAGAACAGTATCTTTTTGCAAGTTTACAGTGAAACTGCAGTTGCAGCTGCAAGAAGATCAGGTCCCACCACATTATCATTTTACATGTCAAAGGGCTTACATACCCTCTCTAAAAGCTCCCACATTTTGATTAGAAGACACTGAAGGTCAGGCCTACACAAAAACTCAATGTTTCAACACTAAGGCATACCTGAAGCGGCTCATTTTCATCGGTAGAGCCAAGCATCTCATTCACTAGTAACAGGCGTTCAGAAGGACCACCAAAAGTCAAACACTTCTCCACAACATTGGAGGCAAACTTCTGCTGACTCATTTGAACTATCTTTCCAGCTAATTCTTTAATAATAGCAGAACGCTCATGAGGCTTTCCATGCTCCAGCACATGCTGTTAGAGAAACCAAAATTGCAAAAGATCAATTAAGGAAGCATCCCCAAATAATGAAATAGATTATACTAACTAACGAACTGAAGACACATTTAGAAGATCCAAAATTTAGAGCTGGGACTCGAAAGCAGCATTAATACAAAGAACATTTGGATTGTTCATTCATAAAATGAAACAAAAGGAGCTGAAATCTGAGACACAAATGTAGATGACAATCAAACCTCTAAGAGCAGAGTTCCACATCAGAACTCTTCCATGCCAAACAATCAATGTTATTAGCACAGATTGTGGTTTCAAGTCCAATTGACACTAAAAGTAAAAGATGGGAAAGAGAACCATAATGTTTTTGAATAAAGAACAAGGAAGACAGAGAAGCAACAGTGTTAACTAACAGAGTGGAACTTTGGGAACATAAACTTTAATTTCTAAGAATTAGAAAAATAAAGTACTGTAAAAGCATGCTGGCAGGCAGTGAAAAAGGAAATAACACACTTGAATGACCTAACAGTAGTTAGGATGGTGCTTAATAATAAGAACCAGGATTACCAAATCCAACCATATCAAGAAAGCCCGCATCCTGTTAAACACATGAATCCTACAGCCCAAAATACAAGACAGAACATGATATCATAATTTATATTGCCCTCATAATAATAACTACTGCACATATGGTCCAAGCAGAAAGTATTCAGGAAAGATGATTATCAACCTGAACAACATAATTGCCATACTGATCTTGTGCCAACATGCTAACTGCACCTAAAATTTCATCCATAACTTTACTCTGCGTATTTGGGTCGTTGCAGTGCTCTAGAACTCTCTGCAAGACAATGTCAGAGCATACAGTTCTTAACAGTTCAAACGAAATAATCAAAACTAGAACTAACAGCAAAAATTTTCTAAACCTGTATAACCCGACAACCATATGGATGGGTGGAGAGGGTGACAACTTGATCAAAAAATGTTGAGACAATAAAGTGTATAGCATCTTCAGGAACACATTCAATACATTTCTGGATGACATGGTTCCCATTCTGATCACGTACACAGCGCATGACATGACCTTCAAGCTCTTGGACCATTGTGATCTTCTGATCCAGATCAACAACTTCAATAGCCTGAACAGTTCAACAAAGCCCATTACTGCAACAACCTTCTTTGAGGAAGAAAAACTCATATTTTAGTCATTAGCCCTAAGAAAATTGGGAAAAGATACAGTTGTTATCAGCATAGACTCTAAATTTGCGTCAAAGTAACTATTTTTCATGCCTGACACAATAAAAGAATTATACCATAATTTCAAAGATTCAATCTCTTAAATTGACCAGAAAATGGAGTCCACAGAAACTATCAGAAAAAATTATTATTCCCAAACTACCAGAACAAAATATTTCAGTCAAACCGAAGAAAGATGATGGAAAGTTTTAGCAGAATGCTGCAGAGCATAAAAGATAGAGATCCATATATGAAAAATGCTGGGCACAAAATAAAAACATCAAAACATTGTTACAAAATAATTGATACCTTCTGGATCACTCGACAACCATACATTTGAAGGCTCAGTGTAAGTACATGGCTGAAAAGCTTGTTGGCCAATTCTCTTCTCTGGGATGGAAGTCCATGCTCAAAAAACTGCATTCAACAACTTTGTTAGTTAAAGCAAATACACTAGACTAGAGGGTATTGAAAACACAACTATAAATTGTTTGCAAAAAATAGTGCAGGTTACCTTCTGAACAACATAATTACCAAACACATCAGTCATTAAAGCAAGAGCTTGGGGCATGATTTCCTGATAAACCATGTTTTTTTCTTCTGTTGTGGCTGTTTCAAGTTTCTGTTGAATAAATCGGCTCCCATACTGATCCGCACTGCTCATAAAAGATGTAAAACCACAAAAATCAACTTTGGATGGTAATAAAATAATGGAGTACAACAAATCAACTAGTATTACATACCTGAATTCAACAACGTGACCAGCAATTTCAGAAAGTTCAAAACACTTAGTTTTATTGCTCTTAAACTCTTCTAAAAGTGAGGATGCAAAGCTTTCATCGATGTTAGCTGGATCCAGGTGCCAAGGTCCCATGATGCCCCCAGCTAAGTTCCTCATGCCAGTAGGAAGATGCATAGGACTTCCAGGCCCAACTGGAGAGTTTGGCATAACAGAACCTGCCATAGGACTTCCAGGATAAGACATGCCGACACCGAATGCAGGATTTCCATAATAACCATGATGATTAGAGACACCAGATTTACTTCCCAATGGAACACTGTACTGAGACTTCTGAGGGGATAGCATAGCCCCAATATAAGCTTTCTGCAGCTCAAGTAAATTCATGTATGAGTTACCTAAGTAGTTCCTATCCATAGATGGGTCATTAAGAGCAGCAAGCTGTGCAGCATAATCAGATGTCCTCAAGTACTGATACATAGGATCAACAAATGGCGCTTGAACAGCATTCCCTGCCATTTGGTTACCCATTCTACCAAGATTATGTACTTCAGATGCAGCAGCTCCAGAGGGCAAACCTCCTCCAAGAACTCTTGAGTCCATCCCAGGGGCTGCCATAGCAGAAGCTGCAGCAACATTTTCATACAAGGGTGGAAGATTACCAGTTCCAAGTTGGTTAGCCATCATGGACGCCAATGATGGATTTACAGAATAACCATAGTTAATAAATGATGAATTTGTACCCTCGACATGCTGATATGAAGCAGCCAATCCACCTCCACCATTAGTAGATCCTTTTAGGTACGAATTGCTAGAAGGAAGAGCAGATTTTTGCATTTCAGCCAGCCTATCCGAGGAGGGGATTTTCAGGTCTGACCCACCCCCATTACTCTTTCCCAAATCAGAGTAAGATACTTTAGCAGATTGAGGAACAGAAGGCATATGCAAATGCCCAGATTCTGACTTTTTAAGGTAAGAATGTTGCTTAATATGATTCTGACTCCCTTGCAGACCAAACAGATAATTTTGTTGACTCTCTACTTCCTGTTCAAGCTGTGATGGCAGATGATTTTCATCATTCAGCACACCATTTGTTGACAAGTTCATGCCAGATAAAGCAGCTACCAGATCTGCAGACTCATTAATGCCAGATGAGACACCATTAAATGAGTTTGGACTAGCGATGACTTTCTTTTCCAATGTGCCACCTCTGCCTCCTCCAATAGGAGTAAGGCAAGGGCTAGGAGCCCTAGCAACATGTTGGGGATCTGGAGTGGTGCTTCTTGACAAGGAAGCACCTAGAACAGCAGCATAAGAATATGAAGAAGGAGGGCCCATATTTTGGACAGAAGATGAGCTCTGACCATTTGTACCAGATCGCAAAGCATCAGAATTTTTCAGTTCACCACGCAAATGAGCTAGCTCAGCTTCAGCAGATCCTAATGTCTCAACATTCTCATCAAAAGCATTACGACTGGCTGGACGAGAAGGATGCCCAGTGACAGGAGATGAACGCCCAATGTCATCCTGCACAGGTACTAATTCTTAATGCCATGGGAAGAAATTTAGGGGGAAGTCAAGAGAAAAAAATTCAAACCAGGAATAGCAACTGCATCAATGTAAATGGTAGGCCAAATTTGACAATAGTAAGAAAGATAGACATGCAGACAAGACCAAAACTAAAAGCATATGGCTTCAGAACAAAACTGATGAAACACTAGTTAAACAACACTATAACAATAAACATGGAGAAGAGCAAAGTCATATCTTAAGCAATAGGAGATTAAAAGGTATTAATATAAAATTCACAAATAAAAATCATATTGAAGATGAAGGATGACATTCTTTTGTAGATATGAAAGTGCAAAGTAATCAAAAGAGCGGCCAGCTTAAAAATTGGAACCTAATACTCACAAGCTTACCTAAGACAGACTAAAATAGGTGTTATGAGTTTAAAATAGACACCTAATATGAAAGCATAAAAACTGGTGAGGATGAACATATGGCTATACATATCACAAGAACTCAAGTCAACGATGCAGACTGAGCAACCATTGGATATCAAAATCATATGATACCCTAATCAGTATTCATATTAATCCCAAAAACATGGGATTCAACTTCTATGTAGACTGAATTACACAAAAATGATAAAGTCCGATCAAGAAAATAGCAAGAGAATAATCTGCAGGTGAAAACTACTTTGATAATCAATCCATAAATAACTGCACAAAAACAAAAATATACCAACAAGCACAGTTCAAACAAAAATATTAACTTTTAAGCACAACCAAAGAAGGAAAATCACCTGAAAGATTTCAGCAAGGCTCTTTTGTTTGCTCCCCAGCCCTAAACCCGGCAAACCAATCAGTCCATCACCACCCCACTCAGCAGAACCACGGCCTTTGTCCGACTCAACCTCACTGTCTCCTCTCCTCGTGTTGAAGCCCGGTGGCATTGAAAACATCGACCTACCGCTGCCACCATCATCGCTCCTATTTACTTTCCTCCTATCTCCAATCCCCCCCAACACCGAACTCCCGCCTTTCAACCTCTGCGTATACCTCCAATCCTCCTTTGAAAGCAAAGGAGGCGGAAGCCGCGGATTCAGATTCACATTCGAGTAATAGTACGAAAGATAAGCTGGATCAGACCTAAGCTCCTCCTCAGACACAAAGCCATTCCCATTCTTACTTCCAGAAAACTCTGAAAACACAGCACTACCACCGCCACCTCCCCCACCAAATAACCCACCAACAGCACTCAATGATCCCTCCACAGTTGGAGGAGCTGAGCCACTTCTATAAATATTAAGCTCACGCTCACGATCATCAGCCTCTTGCCTAGTACGCTGTTGCTCACGTAGCAACATACCTATCTCCTTCTCCAACTCATCCCCAAACGAACCATCGTTACCTCCAAGCATTGGTCTTCTCCCCAATTCACTTAACATTCTTTCAAAACCTCAAATTGTTCATCTCCGCCTAACACTCACTATTAACCAAAACTAATCAATACCCACTTCCTAAAACCGAAGGCTAAACCCTAAAACGACCTCAAGATCAAAACTTTTCACACCAAAACTGATAACCCCCCCTAAACCCTATATATACAGCTCCAAGAATCCTAAACTTGCTTTCTTTAAACCTAATCAAACCCCAAAAATTTCAAAACCCAAATACCCTTTACAAAGCATAATCAAAATCAAAAACTTACCCACCTCAGGAATCTGATCACTGAAAACAAATTTGATTACCCACAACATGTTTTCATGGTTTCAGCAAAACGAAACAAAACAAATTGAAATCAAATTTAGAGAACCAAAAAAAAAAACAGTGTGGAAACTGAGGAGTGGTTAAGAGAGAGATATATAAGACAAAGAGAGAGTAAGAAAGCAGTGAAGGCTGAGATCAATCAGGCGGCGATAGGTTCTTAGAAGAACCCTTAGGGTTTTGTTCCACGATTAAATACACTCATACTACTAAATTCTTTTCCTTTTTTGGTTTTTCTTTTCTTTTTTTCTTTTTTTGTATATATCTCAATATTTTTTTTTTAATATAATTTTCCTAAAGATTAGGGTAATTGACCAAGTGATAACCGACTGATGTAGGGATTTTTGTGAAGACTGAAATTGATGCTTTGTTTTTTTTTTGCTAGTGTTCCAAAACTGACACGTAAGTGCCTTAGATTCGGTGCTTTGAGAAGGGTTACTAATTACATGGTAAAAATGTGGAATTATAGGTAAAAAGTTTGTGTCACAACTCAATAATTCTCAAAAAAAAAAAAAAAAAAAAAAAAACTCAATAATTTCTCAACTGCTCCACTTTGGTTGGTTTTAAATTTTATCTGTGGATGATTTCCGGGTTCTTTGCTTGTGTGGGGATATATTCAGGACAAAGTCTCTATGCCAACAGACATATCATATCATCTATGTAACACATTTGTAACAAGTAACATCACATGAGTGAATGTAATTTAATGTAATTCAATCCCACATGATATTTATTTATTAGATTCTTACAACTGTGACTTAGGCATGATTGTGACAAGAGGTAGGTATTTTTTATAGGACAAAATTTAGATACAATACTTATGTGTTGTTTTTTAAATTTTCCTTTTAAGATTCGACTATTTGGCTTTTTTTCTTATAGAATGGAAGTGTATTTTAGTTAAGTACAATCACATGGCTGAATCTTAAGAGATGAAATTTAAGAAACAACATATAAATACTGTACTTAAATTTTGTAATTTTTTATATATACATCATCAATAGATTGGGTGTGAGATTTGATCTTTGAATGTTTCCGTTGAAAATATTAGGAGATGTCAATTAAGATACAAGTCTTGACACGAGATAATTTTATGAGTTCCATTTGTTTTAAAATAAAATATTTTCTTATTTTCAAACGTTTATTTACATGTATTTTAAAAGCTAGGGAAGTGATCACAGCCGGCATGCTTTGGTGTGTGGGTGATGGTAAGAGTATCAAGATCTATGCAGATAGGTGGCTACCTGGTACTAGTCCTTCAAAAATTATTTCTCCATAGGTGGACATGGCCAAAGAATGAACAGTTTCTCAGCTGTTGGATTCAGGTACAGGTGGCTGGAATCACCATCCAGTTGAGTCCTTATTTATTCCCTTTGAGGCACAGTAGATTATGGGCATTCCATTATGCATGTCACGGCAAGAGGATTGTATTATTTGGCCAAGATGTAGCTTAGGGATATATTCAGTGAAAACAGGTTATCAAATGCTATGTGAGATGGAAAACAATGATGGGGCATCGGCTTCTTTGGTGGAAACATCTAGAAATTTTTGGGGGAGTATTTGGAAACTTAGAGTTCCAAATAAGGTAAAAATTTTGTAGCGTGCTTGTTCTTATGCCCTGCCCACAAAGGTAAGCTTGCAGAAAAGAAAAGTGTTGGATAATACATTATGCAATGAATGTTAGATTGCCCCTGAGGATTCTTTCCATGCCCTTTGGAGTTGCAAATCCCTTCATCCCGTGTGTTTACCAAACTTTTCTACATTGCTGTCGGAGTTCCAGCAGAAACTCCCTATTCGTGGTCCAAAACCGAAGCTAGCCCCTGCTAGATGGAAGCCCCCAACCCCAGGTGAGATGAAAGCAAACTTTGATGGCACAGTTTTTCAAATTCAGGAGAAGCAGGAGTCGGTGTTGTTATCTGAAATGAAAATGGAGAAGTCATGGCAGCATTATCTGAGAAAATTGATCTCCCTTCATCAGTGGAAGTACTAGAAACGGTGGTAGCAAGAAGAGCAACTGTGTTTGTAGTGGAGCTTAGTTTTCAACATGTTATTTTTGAAGGCGATGCTACAGGTGTGATAAAAGCTTTGTCTATGAGGGATTTAGTTCTTGCACCAACTGGTCACTTAGTTAAAGACTTTAGGACTATAGTGGGTTCCTTAAGAACCTTCTCTCTCTCCCATACTAGAAGGCGAGGTAACAAGGTTTCACATGCCTTAGCAAGGGAAGCTAGATTTTCTTTTCCTTTGCAAGTTGGGATGGAGGATATTCCACCAAACATTTTACATTATGAGTCTGTTTGGATACCGCTTATTTTGCTGAAAACTGAAAAAACTGTAGTAAAATAATTTTAAAACGTGAATAGTAGCTAAACACTATAGCAAATAATCTGTTGTGGGTCTTCATTTGTTGGCTCAAACTACTACAGTGTCGTGGGTCCCAGTTTTAAAATGCAAAACACTACAAATGTGCTAGGCAAACGCATGCTATGTTGTTGAAGATTTTCCAACTTAATAAATAAGTCCACTGGGTGTTAACTCTAAAAAAAAAAAAAAGTGGTCAAACTTGTAAAATATTTTCCCTTAATAGTAAAATTCTTTATAAAAAGTTGTTTAACGTTTCACCTTTAAAATTTGGTAAAAAAATTTTCCAAAAACCCACAAGGTCTCCCCCTCCCCCCATATGGTGACTAGGTCGTCAATTCGATGGCTGGGAAGGTAGTCTAGTGGCCGAAGCCACCATTCTAGAAGTCATCGAGCTATCTTTCTAGTGGTAGTCATCATAAATCTAGTGGCTGGAGCTGTCGTTTTGACAACCGGTGTGCAATTCGATCACTGGAGATGCCGTTTTGATGGCTATCATTGGAACCACCATTTCGGCAATTCGGCACTAGCTGCTTCACACAAAAACATTTGAAAATGTTTTACATGTAAATTATTTTATTTCAAAAAAAATGGAGCAAATGGAGCCTTAATGTCCTCGAATTGTGTGTTGTTTTTTTTTCTTCTTTTGGGGTTAGAATTATTATTATTATTATTATATTATATTATATTTTTTTTATTACACAAAGTTTGAATGGTATTACATCATTTTTTTGTTAATTTTTCGCTAGTATAATTGTAGGGTTAAGGGCCCAAATGATATGTTAGGTCTTGGGCCTTGGCCGAGAGCATAGTAATCTGAGAACAAGTGAATGGTGTTGAATGGGTCAAGCTTAGAATCTAACGAGCAAGATACAAATGGGAGGGTGGTTCGAGGAGGAATGTCTCCTCGAATAGACTAAGCATGGCTCCAATGTGTATCCTAAGGTTCAAGGTAATCTTCTAGGAAACTCTAGTGATAGGGACGTGTATCTCTAGTGTACCAGAAGGCTGGGAGCTCAGAAATATCTAAGGGAAAGCTGCTACCACAGCATTAAATGCTCTGCAGCTAACTTTCCAGCTGCATTAATGTGGAGAAGACCCCTGAACAGTGCTGCCTTGGCTATCCCCACTCACAGAGAACCTGAGGGGGTGTCCAATGGGACAAGTACTCAAAAAGTGACTTAGATGACCAACAAGTGGAGGACCAAAATCATTCAAAGAAGACTATATAACATGAAAGGCCCTTCATAAGGAGGGGGGTCAAAAAATTTAGAAGAGAAAACACTGTAACAGTTGGAATTATATCTGTAACCTTTGTCAATCAATATAGACTAGAACAAACCTCCTCGGATTGGTCCGAGGATAAATTTACTTAGAGAACTTCTATTCATCTTTGTTTGATTATCTTTAGAATCCGTTATAGCCATTGTCCAACTCATTAGGACCTAGTTTTTTGACCCACTCTCTACAAATTTATTGTTCTGGGCTCACTGGGCCAAGATCCCTTCATATTTTGGGCTTGGGCTCCAAAACGTATCCTTACAATTGGTGCCGTCTGTGGGAAGAACTGGTGTGATAGTGAGTGCAACGCTTAACTATAGTAGGATCAGGTCCACACCAAGCAGAGTCTTTGGGATCCTAGCATGGCGATCCTTTTGTCAACCTTGAGCAAAGAGGTGACTGTGAAGGAAGTGTGCATACCACACATACTAGTAAGAGTCAACCTCGAGGTGAAAGCCATATTTCCCATGCAAGGAGTAACAGGGACATGCAATTGGAGATTAATCAGTTGAAGAGGAAGTTACGCTATGCACGGCGAAGGCGAACTCCCTCCAACTTCGATTTTTCTTATGACGACAGAAGAGATGTCAGTTATAAGCAAAGGTTTCAAACCCCGCCCAGCGAATCTTTCTCCTACAAGGAGGAGCACCATCGTGAGCGTAGGTTTGGAAGCCTACCTCGTAAAGGTGTGGGAAACGACACTATGAGCAAGGCGTTGAACAAAATCTCCAAGTCGCCTTTCATGCGCAAGATTGAGGGGGCGAAACTTCCTCGACGATTCACTCAGCCCGCTTTCACCATGTATAATGGTAAGACAGAACCCGTGGAGCATGTAAGCCACTTCAATCAGAGAATGACTGTCCATTCCAAGGATGAAGCCTTGATGTGCAAAGTGTTCCCTTCCAGTCTAGGACCCGTGGCAATGAAATGGTTCGATGGCTTAAGGGCAGGTTCCATAGATTCCTTCAAGGAGCTCACCCAAGCATTTGGCTCTCATTTTATCACCTGTAGCAGGGTTCTTCGGCCCTTAGATTCCCTGCTGTCTTTGTCCATGCAAAAAGGGGAGACCCTGAAAACGTACTCAGACAGATACTAGGAGATGTACAATGAGTTAGACGGTGACTTTGATGACGTGGCCATCAGTACCTTCAAGGTTGGACTCCCAACCAAGCATGGTTTAAGGAAGTCTTTAACGGGAAAGCTTGTTACTAGCGTGCGCCAACTCATGGACCGGATTGACAAGTATAAGAGGGTTAAGGAAGACCGGTAGTAGGGGAAAGGAAAGGATAAGGTTATCCCTCAAGAAATGAGGGATTTCAGGTTGGACCGATACAACAACAATCGGCCTTGGAGGGACTTTGCTGGCAGTCGGGATCTGCCAATACTCAGGCAGTCAATGCTGTGTTCCGAGAATCGGTGCATCAAGTCTTAGAGAAGATTAAGACCGAGCCATTCTTCAAATGACCAAATAAGATGGCAGGAAACCCCGCAAGGTGCAATCAAAACCTTTATTGCCAATACCATCAAGACCAATGACACACCACGGAAAATTGTACAAATTTGTGGGACCATTTGGACCAGCTCGTCCATGAAGTGAAGTTGAAGCAACTCTTGCATCACTCTAGTGGCCAAGGGAGCCAGTCAAATTCGAAACTTCGGAGAGATGATTATTCGAGACCTCCCTTGGGAACGATAAATGTCTTCTTTGCCGCTCTAAGGAGAATCGACTTCTATCCCTCCAGAGTGATGTTTATGGCTCGGATACCTACCGAGGAAGCTAATTTAGAGTCAAAGAAGGCTAGAGTAGAAATCCAACCGGTTCTGGGTTTCTCGGACGAAGATAAGATCGAAACCATCCAACCACATGATGATGCTTTAGTGGTCACACTCAGAATTGGGGGGTATGACGTGAAGAGGGTAATGGTGGATCAGGGTAGTGACGCTGAGATCATGTACTCCGATTTGTACCGGGAGCTGAACCTAAGACCCGAGGACTTAACAGCTTACGATTCTCCTTTAGTGAGTTTTGATGGAAAAGTTGTTATTTCGAGAGGTCAGATTAGGCTACCCGTGCAGGCTGGCTCAGAAGTAGTGGATGTGGATTTCATCATCGTTGATGCTTATTCACCCTACACAGCCATTGTGGCCAAGCCTTGGCTTCATACCTTGGGAGCTGTTTCTTCCACTCTCCACCAGAAGGTGAAATATCCATCAGAGGGCCAGGTTAAAGAGATCCTGGGAAGTCAATCCATAGCTAGGCAATGCCTGGTGGCTGCCATCTTACATCAGCCCGAGGCTGAGTCCTCGGCTTCCGCTGAAAGGGGCTTATAGCAATCAAGGACTTCAGTGTTACCTATCAATGAACCAGCTGAGGACGCGAAATGTGAAAATTTAGAAAAAGTTGTTATTGGTGATTATCCAAAGAAATTCTTTCAAATCGGAGCTCAGCTGCCTTCTCTAGAGAAAGAAGGGCTGATAGAGTTTCTTAGAAGAAATATTGATGTGTTCGCGTGGAGTGCTTACGAGGCCCCAGGGGTGGATTCGAACTTCATCTGTCATCATTTGAACGTTAATCCCTCTGTCACCCCCAAGAAGCAACCACCTCGGCGCTCGTCCAAGGATCATTTCGACGCCGTCAGAGATGAGGTGATGAAACTTAAGTAGGCAGGGGCTATCAAGGAGGTGTTCTACCCTGAATGGCTGGCCAATACTGTGGTGGTGAAAAATAAGAGTGGGAAATGGCGAGTGTGTGTAGACTTCACGGATTTAAATTAACACTCCATGACATCTTTCTAAGTGATTAAACGGAACCTTAAACATGCCTGGCTCCTCGGATGAACCACATGCTTTGGAAAAATTAACACTCCATGATATCTTTCTAAGTGATTAAACAGAACCTTAGACATGCCGACTCCTCGGATCACATGTTTTGGAAAAATTAACACTCCATGACATCTTTCTAAGTGATTAAACAGAACCTTAGACATGCCTGGCTCCTCGAACCACATGCTTTGGGAAAATTAACACTCCATGACATCTTTCTAAGTGATTAAACATAACCTTAGACATGTCTGGCTCCCAGGACCACATGCTTTGGGAAAATTAAACAATCTACAGTATCTTTCTGAGTGTTAAACAAAACCCTAGTCATGATTGATCCTCCGGATCACATACTAAGGGAAAATTAACACTGTGATACCTATTGGTCTTTTACTAAGTGTCAATACAAATCAAGGGTCATACCCAACTCCCCAGATCAATGATTTTGAGTAAGTTGAAGTCTTTATTTATTTATCTAAGTGATGAACAGGATGAAGATAGTCTCTCCCTTCTATTTTTTACAAAGTATATATTCATCTTTATTGGACTCAACCTTCATTACAGAAGGTTCAATTCTCAATACAAATATGTGATAGACCTCTTTATTGTTGGTACTTGATCAAACTACTTAGATTGTTAGTAATGTATTACTGTTAGATTTTATTGAACACATAGTAGCAGCGGTTCAATGCTATTTGCAATAGTAATAAGCTTCAAAGCATATAAAGTAAAGGTGCAAGAGATAAGAAGAAAAGTATTTTCATTAAATAAGAGGAGTACATTATATTCATTGACAGAGTGCCACTAATAGAAATAAAAAATAAATAAAATAAAATAAAAAAACCTACAAGAAAATCCTAAGTGCTAAGCCTTGGCCTTGGGAGTAGGAGGGTTATCCTTCTGGCTCGGTTGAGAGGTAAGAGTGTCCTTAGCCTTAGGATCAGCTTCTTTTGTCCTGGCCTCTACGTCCTTTGACTTAGCTGCAGTTTCCTTGGCTTCTGAGAAGAGCTTTTTCTCCTTGCCCTTACCCATGTCTTTGGCCCCTTCAGCCCCTGGCCTTGATCACCAGCTTGGCTGGATCCCTTCGAAGCCTCAAGGAGAGGGAGAGCAGCCTGGATAGTCAGAGGTTGCTTAAAGGTCTTTGGAGCAAGGGCAGAGGGAGAGGGGACAACACCTGGGACTTCACAGATATCTGGGTGATAATATATGCTCCCAGGCTGCCTTCAAACAGAGCCTGTAGGGACTCCTATAACACTAAGGGCCCTATCCCATGTTACATTGCAATAATCCCTACATACCTCGAAAAGCTTCTCAGCAAGCCTAATTTGCGTTTCTTCCATGCCGAGCAAATAGGATGCTTGCTTCTCAACCTCGGCTGCCTCCTTGGCCAGTTAAGCCGCCTCCTTGGCCTTCTGCAGCTTAGTCTTGAGATCTTGGACCAGCTGCCTTTGGGTGGTCAGGTGCAGTTTTTGACGCTAATCCTCGGCCTGCCTCTCCACGGTCTTTAGACCCTCCTCGACACTCAGGCGAGTCTTGTCCGCTTCTTTCAACTTCTTGGACAGCTCCTCTTGTTTTTGTTTGAGGGCCCCGAGGGACTTCTCAACATCAGCATGGGAGACGGCCTCAACGTTGGCCTTTTTTACTGGTATTGCAGACCCACTCCTCAGCTACAAAAACTTGTTGAGTAACCTGCACAAAAATAACGAAAGAATCACATGAGTAAAAAAGTAGGGAAAGAAAGAAAGTACAGCTTAGCATTTAAATTCAAGGATATAATAGATTACTTACCATAGCGAAGTCCCTCTTCAGGGACAAGAAGAGGTTGTTCTGCTTAAAGCGCCTGTAACCCTCCATGTCTCTGGGGAGGAGAAGAGGCTGCTCTAGGGCTTCAGCAATATAGCCTGCACGCCCCCTTTGGAAACCCCTAACTGAGGCATTCCAAGGGATGGCAGCCCCATCCACTTCCTGCCGAGGAGACCAGGTGCGTTGCGTAAGGCACACATCAGCCCTGGTTTGCTCCTCCCGGCTGTCTACAGAAGTGGACTTCTTGTCCTGAGGGTCTTTAGCCACCTTCTGCTGCTTAGACCCCTTCTGAGGGCCACCTCCCCTTCTTCAAGCTCCTGATTGGGCCTTTTCTTCTTTAGATCTGGAATGGCCTTCAATTCGAGGTCGGTGGAAGGTGGAGGGGGGGGGGGAGGAGGAAGTGTGGGCGGAACTTGGGACTTGGTGGCTTCTTTTGAAGTTGACACATTGCCCCTTGCGGCCATGAGGTCTCTTAGGCTTTTATTCCCCCAGTTCAGCGTCATCTCGTCTTCCTCTTCCTCAGAGGAGTTGTCTGGGCGAGTAGTCAATAGAATTAGGGCGTGAACACCTGAGTGCCTATCAGTCTCCTCCTCGATGTCCGAAATATGAATTATTTGAGCCCCTTGAGTCTCCTCTTCCTCAAAATGAAATTTGTCTATCTCCTCTTTGAGTGATAAACATGAAGAGACAGTCTCCTCCCTTGGCACTGCAACTGCTTCAAGCAAAACCCGTTGAAAGGGTAATATGACTAGAGGAAGGTCTTCTTGGGTGAGGAAGTTTGGGCATGACACGTCAATCCGAGCCAACCGCGGATCACCTGCACTTATGGCGTGGCCTATCTCTTGATATATCTCCGAGACTAGCTTGAAGTCCAAGATCAAATAGACGGCACGCAACTACCTGTCCTCACTTACAAATATCTCGGACCTTAGATAATTGAGAGCGGCAGTGTTGGTCAGGTTGAGCCTGGGCGCTATTTGCCTCTTGTCTACAAAAATAGCCGAAGAGAAAAGCATGGTTAGAGAGTCAAAATCCATAAAGCAGAGAAAGAAAAACGAAGGAGAAACAATAATACAGTTAGGGTCAAAAGGTCTAAATCTCTTGCTAGGGAACCTAACTCTAAGGTGTCCCACCTGGTTTTCCCTCTCGGATGGGGCAGTGAAGGTCATCATGCCACGCTCCCAAAGCTATCAAATAGTCATCTTTCATACCCTTATTAGATTTAGGAAGACATGATACTAGTCTGACAACGTCAGATCGAGACTTGAGATAAAATCCTGCACTTTGAAAGGATTGGCACTCGTACATGTGGACCGCATCATGCCAAGTGAGCCTTAAACCCAGATACTCATTTAGAGCATCGATGCTACCTATGACCCTAAAGAGGTTGGGTGCGCGCTGATAAGGACACAACCTATGGTTAATAAGGTAATCTTGGGTTATCCTACCCATAGGGAGAGTCATACCCCCTTTTATGAATGCTATCATAGGGATAATGACTTCCCCTTCTTCTTTGTGTGTCACTATTTGTTCTAGGGAACAGTATCGCAGGGCGACTCCTTATGGTATGTGGTACTTCTCCTTAAAGGCCTTTATTTTGGCAGGGGAATCTACTGGGTGCTTAAATCTACCCATCTGGTTAAGCTAAAAGGAAGTGGGTGAAGTTTTTTAAAGAAAGAAGACAAAGAATGGATGGGCCAAGAAGACTGGCCGAGAAGCAAATAACCTAGAAAAAACAAAAAATGAAAACTTATGGGAAAGTGAACAAGTGACACTGTGGGAAGGTCTCGAAAGATTGAGAGTTCTTGAAAGTCTGAGTGCTCTTGAGAGTTTGAAAAATCTGTAAAGTGAGGAAAAGCAAGCCCTTCATACGCCTTATATATGAGGGAGAATTGAGTGGGAGTTATCTCGCTCAAAATTTGGAGAAAAATATTTACCGTTGGATTAGCATCTCACCATTGGATGCGGGGAACAAAATGCCGTCTGGAGCAATTAATAACGCCTCGTGGACTCCGAAGCGTCAGTAGCAATTATGAGGGCGCGCAAAACGGCACTCCCACGTGTGCAAATCAAAGGGCAAAATAATATTAGTGCATGAAAAATCAAAACCCCACTTTTCTCCTCGAATGAGAAGGAAAAAACCGAAATTTTGAGGGGTTATTGTAGGGTTAAGGGCCCAAATGATATGTTGGGCCTTGGGCCTTGGCCAAGAGCATAGTAATCCGAGAACAAGTGAATGGTGTTGAATGGGTCAAGCTTAGAATCTAACGAGCAAGATACGAATGGGAGGGTGGTCTGAGGAGGAATGTCTCTTTGGATAGACTAAGCACGGCTCCAATGTGTATCATAAGGTTCAAGGTAACCTTCCAGGAAACTCCAGTGATATGGACGTGTATCTTGAGTGTAGCAGAAGGCTGGGAGCTCAGAAATATCTAAGGGAAAGCTACTACCACTGCATTAAATGCTCTATACTGCATTAATGTGGAGAAGACCCCTGAATAGTGTTGCCTTGGCTATCCCCACTCACAGAGAATCTGAGGGGGTGTCCGATGGGACAAGCACTCAAGTAGTGACTTAGATGACCAACAAGTGGAGGACCAAGATCGTTCAAAGAAGACTATATAACATGAAAGGCCCTCCATTAGGAGGGGGAAAAACTCAAAAGAGAAAACACTGTAACAGTTGGAATGATATCTGTAACCTTTTTCAATCAATATAGACTGGAACAAACCTCTTCAGATTGGTCCGAGGATAAATTTACTTAGAGAACTTTTATTCATCTTTGTTTGATTATCTTTAGAATCTATTATAGCCGTTGTCCAACTCATTAGGGCCTAGTTTTCTAACCCACTCTCTACAAATTTATTGTTCTGGGCTCACTGGGCCAAAATCCCTTCATATTTTAGGCTTGGGCTCCGAAACGTGTCCTTACAATAATGATTTCAACTTGTAATAAAGTATTTTTTAAAACCATTTTTATTAAAAAAAAAATTAGAAAGATTATTTGGCTATCACTTTACTCACATGTGATATGTTTTTAATCCCATTAAGAATATATATATATTTTTTTGTTTCATATGACTTTTTTTTTTATTTACGTATGACATATTATGCAATGATGATATTAAGCTTAAGAATGTAAATATTTTGATTTTGATTTGCACAAATTAATATGGTATCATATATGTATTTATTAAATTTGAAGTATAATTAGAATACAAATTAATTGCATCAAAAAAAAAAAAAATACAAATTAATTTCTACATGGATCGTGCCCTAGTTCTATTTATCGTTGGACTGCTTTGAATTAGGCCTAGCCGAGAAGGCTCCCCAATAGGAGAGCTCCCTGTTAGACTTAGAGGTCCGAGCAAGACCATACATAGTAATCCCCAGATTGTGTTCTCACTTTCTCTCGTGTATCTTTGCCCTAAATTATGTTCCAACCCCTGATCTTTGCCCCTCCCCTCCAATTTATACCCTCGTTTCCATGGGAGAGTCAGATGAGGGAATATTCGATATGTCGGTGGGTCCCTCCACCCATGAGGTTTGGGTGGTTTCTTAAGTCTTGTCTACTATTCCATTATGCCATGTCATGTATCAGAGAGGGGGCCTACTATCTGCCGTCGAAGTGACACTCTAGTAACTTTTGCCTGACGTCAAATCCCATGTTCGATGGGCGAATTCTCCCAAGGCACTGCCTTATTTCTTCGACTCATATGGGCTATCGTAGGGAAGTTTGCCAAGATGAGGTCCCTTGCCTAGAATGCTTCATTATACTCTCGGCTAGCACAAGTATATCTAGGTCTATCTAGGGCTAAGACCACCCCGAAAATGGGCCTAAGTTGTTCTGGGTATGGGCCCACTCTTGCTGGCCCACCCACAACTTTCATTCCATTCCATTATTTTAAAGTATTCAAACAAGATAACTTAATACTATTTCATTCATTTATTTTTCCTTTCTTAAATGCATTTTATTTTTTTTCCGTTTCTTTAAAGTTTATTCATTCCATTTCTTCTCAAAAAAACAAATACTCATTCCATTTATTTACGAAGTCTCAAAGGAAGTATTCTATTCTATTTATATATATATATATATATATATATATATATATTATAATATTGAATATTTTCATGCATGAGTACTGGTAACACTATAAGATAAAGACTTAAAATATATTTATTTTGTGTAATAAATTTACATGTATATATATATATGTATATATTATAATATTAGCCATAAATCCAAAACGATACATCAAAATAAAGCGAATAGAAATATTTTGTTACAAACCGGTACTGTCATTAGAACGAAGTTAACTGTAATTTCAACCAGTTTGGAGGGGGTGTTTAATTTTAGGACACCAGCAATAAATTTCTCAAACATTTAAATTTCTAGAGTCTAAAAAAAAAAAAAATGGTTTCTAAAGGTATGCCACATGACGAATGGGTAATTAATAGAAATGACATTTTGATTTTGTCCTCTTTTGTTAGGAACCCGGTAGTTCCTAATGGGGATGGGTATGAATTATAGGGGAATTGATGGGAATTATAGAGGAATGGATGGGGATTGTAGGAAAATTGACTTAATTCGAGGTAGTCATCCTCCATAGAGAAAGAAAGATTAAGAGAGAGAGAGAGATGCACTAATGCACTAACAAATTGGTTTATTCTTCACTGATATCTCATATTGGATTACAATCATGTATTTATAGGAGACTAGCTCTAATCTCATTGGCCCACATGGCCTCATCCTATTGGTTCTATTATTCTCCATGTGCATTAATAATTCCAACATGTGTTAAATGTGATTAACATGTCTCATCCTATTGGGTCTATTATTCCCCATGTGCATTAATAATTCCAACATGTGTTAAATGTGATTAACATGTTTAGAATTGTAACTAATTAACTAAATCTCAATACACCAATTATTATCCATATGCTTATAGCATTCCTAACATTTCCCTCCCCTTGAAAACACCTTGCCCACAAGGTGTTGTTGTGAAATAGCATCTTCATCAAAGGAGATCTTCCAATGGACCAATACCGTAGTGACATTTTGATCACCATATTCATGCATTTCTCTTTGACAAGCGATCCCGTGCATATGAAGGTTTCTTCTTCGTAGATCTTCAAAATTTGCTCGAATTCTTGAGGCTTCAATGGTTCTTCAATCTTCAAGGTCTCATTGGTTCTTTCAACCTTGAAATGTTCTTGTATCCTCAAGACCTCATTCGATTCTAGAACCATTAAAATTGTTGGTGCTTGTATCTTGGATTCTTGGATCACCGACACTTGGATTGCCACTTCTTGAATCATAGACTCTTGAATGGAAGCCTCCATTGGTACATCAAGAATGGGTTCTTGGAAGATCATCATCATCTTCTTTGTTGGTTCTTTCGACTGAACTTCAAGGGCAGCATGTACATGTACATCATCATCCACTTTGAACACAAAAATCAACATCCCGGCTTGTAACAACAGTAGTAGATTCTTGGAACTTGATTTGTTCTTCGACTTTCATTGAATCAAGAGATTGTAACTCTTCTTCGGACATGTTTTCAAGATCCTCTTGCACTCTTGAAAGTTCTTCCTTCATGGCCATGTTAGATTCAGCCAAGGCCTTCATCTTCTTTGAAATATCCTTGGATTCTTCTAAGGCTTTGTTCAACATTTCTTGTATTTTTTTCAAAAGTTTTCTTTCATCACAATTGCTTATAGCTCTAATCTCATTGGCCCACATGGCCTCATCCTATTTGTTCTATTATTCCCCATGTGCATTAATAATTCCAACATGTGCTAAATGTGATTAACATACCTCATCCTATTGGTTCTATTATTCTACATGTGCATTAATAATTCCAACATGTGCTAAATGTGATTAACATGTTTAGAATTGTAACTAACTAACTAAATCTCAATACACCAATTATTATCCATATGTTTATAGCATTCCTAACATCTTTCTTTCTTCTTCTTTTAAGAAAAAAAAAATAGTTCCTACAATAACTTGGGTGATTAACAAACGTAAAATAATTCTATAATTCTACTCTCACTCTTTTTTTTCTTCTCTATTTGTCGAAGATAATTCTTCTTGGATCCGTTTGTCAAAGATAGGTAGATACGGTTGGGGGTACAGGGCATGTTGTCCTTTCATAGCTTAAATAGTTTGAGTGAAAACAACCTTTGTCACAAAAATGGAAAATTAGCAAAGCCATACAATCAGAAAAGTCCAGTTACCTAATCAAAGCTACATGCCCGAAATAGTTAGATATTTGAACAACTCTAGGTATCTCATCAACACACACACACAGAGATATATATATATATATATATATAATCATCAACTAGTTGATTACAATCTACTTTGATCTAATTAACGAAAAAGTATATCATGTTTCCGATATATATATAACCTCTCACCACATTGTGTGGATCTACCACCTCTAAAACATACACATTGTTAGTAATTAAGAGGACCACATATATGTTTAGCGGAAAAAAAAGAGATCACATATATCACATTTATGCCTAAGTAAGGAGTTGGTTTGAGGCTAGCGTGGTCAAACTTGAGAAAGTTTAAAATCCATTGACAAATAGTAAGCATATAAATAACACCTTCAAGGCTGATTTACTCTCAACTTTATTTAAAACTAGTTAGCAATTCATGTCATGCATAGGAAGGTTCAATAAAATTTTATTTTATCTTAAAAAATGACTTTCTCTCTTCTTCTTTCATTTTGTATATAAATATGAAATTTGATCATTATTAAGATACATTTGTTTGTATAAGAAATTTGATAATTATGGTAGCTATTTATATATATTTTTAATTATTTGTTTTTATATTAAACTATTAAATATATAATTATGATAATTATTAATAGGCATTTGTGGGGCCTAAGAATCTGGCAACCCCAGCCCACTTTATATTAAGCCCAAGGCCCACGCCGAGAATGAAGAAACGTCTGAGGATGAATGTAGAAAGCCCAAGTTCCCAAGAAACATCGCCGAGGACGATCCTGTCCTCGGCCAGCCGAGATCATAGAAGGGAAGAGCAGCACGCCACCAAAGGCAGCCTCCTTAAGCATCCCAAGAAAAAGACAAGTACAATGGGTTAGCCATGGAAGCATGGTGGAGGAGCAATTCAAGGAAAAACTGTCACCTCCACATTAAATCCCCACAACTAACATTCTGGCCGCATTAATGGGGAAATGACCTCTAAACAGTGCTGTCTTGGTTGCTACAACTCACAGGAGGTTTGGTAAGGTGGCTGATGGGACAGGCAGTCAGGTATAGGCTTGGATGATCAACAAGTGGAAGGCAAAGATCGTTTAAAGAGGACTATATAATAGGAGAAACCCACCATAGAGAAGGGGGGGGAACAATCTGAAGAACTCCTGTAACCATTCTCATTCAATAATTACTAGAACAAAGCTCATCGGATTGTGCCGAGAACAAACTTTCTTAGATAAGCTCAGTTCATCTCTGTTTGATTGTCATGAACGTCATATTAACTGTTGTCCATGCACTAAGGTCTAGTTCTTTGGCCCACTCTCTACAAATTTATTGTATTGGGCTAGTTGGGTCTAAGTCCACTCATTCAAAAGCAGAAGTGCTCAAACCCAGTCTCTACCGTATTTATTGTGATAGTATTTGTATATAGACCTATTTATTCTATCATTTAAAGAAAATTTGACATAGAAAAATTCTAATTAAGGGTAAAATATAGAATAAAATTTAAATTCAATTAAAAATATAAAATATTGACGTATAAAATTGTAAGAACTAAAAAGTTTATATGGCAAAATAGTATGCCATCAACCAAAAATAAACATTTTTGATTTTTATATACCAGTTGGTAACCCGTGCAATGCACTAAAAAGTTTAATAACATATTTTTGTTTCTATAATTTATTTTTTTTACTAAATATAAAATTAAATAATTGTGGTAGTTATTAATAGGCCTTTATTATGATTGTATTTATATATAGAACTATATATTCTACTATTTAGAGCATTCACATCATTCTACTCAAATTTTTAGTTAAACTAACCCAAAAGACCTTACTTTTTCTAGTTTAGCTATCTATCTTTTTTAGTGGAGTTGTGGTGTGCCTTTGTGTTAGAATCTCTTTCCCTCTCCCTTGTGTTTGTGTTTGTTTCTCAAAAAAAAAAAAGAAAAAAAAAAAGCTATCTATCTTTTTCATATACATACATCAACTTCAATACTTTATTGATATAGAAATTAAATATAATTTCCTCTATTTAACATATTTAATCTCAAATTCTACCTCCACCTACAACCACCGATTACAACCCAACAGGGCCGCATACCCACAACCAGCTTCTTGGCAAATAAAGAGAATAAAGAAGAAACAATTCTTCAGTGCAAGTCTGGAATGAACAAAAGGAGAAAGGCAGTGAGAAAGATAAAAAGAACAAAGAAGAATTTTTTTTTTTTTTTACTGAACAAAGAAGAAACTTCATTGTTCATGATATTGTTGGCAAAGAAAATATTGAAGGGAACTAGCTAAATTGTTTTTGGCTCTCAAAGCAACTTTGTTTCCATTCCTTTGAGTAGTTTCTCTTCAACTAGAGTTGATTCAAGTGAAGAAACCAAACATAAAAGGACAAGAGATGAACTTGTTGCAACTATTTTGAAAAAACCCAAATCACAAAACCAATAAAATCAAAATAAATAAATAAAAATCAAACAAGAAGAAGAAGAAGTCAAATTGAACGTCAGGTGGAACCATTGGATCACACCACCATAACAATACTAGAAACGCACCACCACACCACCACCAGACCATATCTCATCACCACAGAAAACACAACAAAAAAAAACCCAAATATGACGAAGAGAGATATTGCGCCACCATCAATCCATTGCGGTGCCCGCCAAAAACACTACTAAACCAAATCGCACCACCATCGATCCACCGCCTCACCCACCAGAAACTCCGCCTATTTGGTGGTGATTGTTGTATTGCAAAGAAAGAGAGGAGAAGAGAGATAGACGAAGACAATGAGAGAGAAGAAAGAGGGTCAGATGGAGAGAAAGAGAGAGAGAGAGAGAGAGATTCAGGCGAAGAAAGTTAGACGGGGAAGGGAGAAGAAAGTCAGACGGGGAGACAGAGTGTCTGAATTGAATAAAAAATAATTATTTTTAATATAGCGATGCTCAGTGCCTCACTACAAGTAGCAAGAATATTGGACACGTCAAAAATTTTTGTTAACTTAGCGAGACTAGTGTATGCTTATTTTGGTTGGGTTTAGACAAATTTTTGTTAAAATATTAAATTGTTGAGACTGATGTGAATACTCTTAAAAAGAATATGATTTGGTGGGATTTAATGAAGGGTTTAAACTTTAAATATAAAATAGAATTTAAAATTAGTTAAAAATATATAATTTTTTTTTATAAACGAGGGTGTGGGGCCAGAATAAGTCAGCAACCCCGGCCCACTTCAAACCAGGCCTAGAGGCCTACGCCGAGGACGCGTCCAAGGTCCGAGGACGAAAATGTAGAGCCCAGGGCCCAATGAGCATTGCCGAGGATGGTTACATCCTCGGGCGACCGAGGTCAGAAAGTGGGCAAACATCATACCCTTAAGGGAATCTCCCTGAGCATCCAAGGAGCAAATAGCAAGTACCAAGCACCGGACATGGAAGCATGGTGGAGGAGCAAGCCCCAGGTGAACTGTCACCTCCACATTAAATGCCCTCAACTAACGCCCTGGCCGCATTAATGAGGATAGGACCTCTGAACAGTGCCGTTTTGGGCGCTGCAACCCACAGGAGGGATGGGAATGCGGCTGATGGGACAGGCTCTCAAGTGGAAGTCGGGTTGATCAACAAATGTAGGGCGAGGATCGACTGAGAGAGGAGTATATAATGTAAGAAGTCCCTCTTGAGAGGGGGACGGACGGAAATCCAGAGAAAAGAAATACTGTAGCAACTCATATTCTCTCAACCCTTGTAACCTTTCTGAAAAGAGATAATAAGAACTTCAAGCTCTGTAGGACCCGTCCGAGGAGCCTTACTGTGCATTCCAACCCACACTTAAGTTATTAGCATTCACGTACAACCATGCATGGCTGTTGCATTCCTTACTAGGGCCTAGCTCTTGAACCCATACTCTATAAATTTATTGGAGGGTTAGCTGGGTTTGGGTCCATTCTCTCAATCTGCGGAGAGCGCTTGAAACCGGTCCCTACAATTGGCGCCATCTGTGGGGAGAGCTTGTGCGTTAGTAAGGACAACAGTCAAACATGGTAGGATTAGGTCCTCACCAAAGAACTCCCAATCGATTTGAACCGACGAAATCAAGGCATCAGGGTAACTATGGCGACCCCGGGGGCGGTCAGAACGACAACAGACGATTTCGGGAAGGAAGCGTGCATACCTCAACGGCGAGCGAAAGCCAGGGGGATGGGCACGTTCCCCAAAAGCGCTACGATGGCCAGGCCACGCGATCGGAAGAGGCCCATAGCCACGCTTCCCAGAGGAAGGATGATAAGGTGGCCATGTAGCGCGAGATAGACGATCTGAAGAGGAAGCTGCGTCGTGCGTAGCGAAGACAGTCCGAACTCAGCCCTGACTTGCCCTCTGACGACGAAAGTGATGATGAATACAGGCAAAGGTCAAGAACGCCCCCCAGCGAGACTTTCTCCCACGAGGAGGAGCGCTACCAGAGGCATAGGCGCGCCAACCCAACCCCTAGAGGCTTAAGAGGTGACGCCATGAGCAAGGCGCTAGATCAGCTCTCCAGGTCGCCCTTCACGCGTCATATAGAGGAGGCAGAGCTTCCTCGGCGGTTCCAGCAGCCAACCTTCATTGCTTACAATGGCAAAACGGATCCCGTGGAGCATGTGAGCCAGTTCAACCAGAGGATGGCTGTCCACTCCAAGAACGAGGCGCTGATGTGCAAAGTCTTCCCATCCAGCTTGGGACCTGTGGCGATGAGGTGGTTCAACGGTCTAAGGACGAATTCCATAGACTCGTACAGACAGCTGACTCAGGCCTTTGGTTCCCGCTTTGTCACGAACAGCAGGCCTCCTCGGCCCATGAGCGCATTGCTGTCCTTATCCATGCGTGACGGGGAGACCCTCAAGGCCTACTCGGACAAGTGCTGGGAGATTTACAACGAGCTGGACGGCAAGTATGACGCCGTCGCCATCAGTACGTTCCAGAATGGGCTACCAATGGGGCACGGCCTGAGGAAGTCGTTGACCAGAAAGCCCGCCACCAGCGTGCGGCAACTGATGGATCGGATCGACAAGTACAAGCGGGTGGAGGAAGATATGCTGCAGGGCAAAGGCAAGGAGAAGGTTATCCCTCAGGAGAGGAGGGATTTCAGGTCGGACAGGTACAGCAACGCCCGCCCGAGGAGGGATTTCGGTGGGCAATCCGGGACGACCAACGCCCAGACTGTTGGCGCAGTATTCCGAGAACCCGTACACAAGGTCCTGGAAAAGATAAAGAACGAGCCATACTTCAGATGGCCGACGAAGATGATTGGAGAGCCTGATAGGCGCGACCAGAACCGTTACTACCAGTACCACCAGGACCACGGACATGCCACGGAGGATTGCAGGAACCTCTGGAACCACCTGGACCAGCTAGTCCAGGATGGAAGGCTGAAGCACCTTCTGCACCATTCCAGCGGCCAGCAGGGCCGAACCTACCAAGAGCCTCGGAGGGACGCCGCCATGGGGCAACCCGCTGGGACGATCAACATAATCTTGGCCGCGCTAGGAAGAACAGGCACACCCCCTTTGCGAGTGTTGTCTGTGGCCCAACCGCCCGCCGAGGACCTTCGGATGGGGCCAAAGAGGTCCAGGAGGAATCCTCCCCCAACACTGAGTTTTTCGGAGGAGGACAAGATTGGGACCATCCAACCACACGAGGACGCCCTAATCGTCACCCTCAGAATCGGGGGCTATGACGTAAAAAGGGTGATGGTGGACGGTGGCAGCGCAGCTGAGGTCATGTGTCCAGATCTCTACAATGGGCTGGGGCTAAAACCGGAAGACCTCACACCCTATAGCTCCCCCCTAACGAGCTTCGACGGGAAGCTCGTCATCCCAAAGGGCATGATCAGACTGCCCGTACAGACAGGCCCAGTGGTGGTGGAGGCGAACTTTATAGTGGTGGACATATACTCCCCCTACACGGCCATCGTAGGAAGGCCCTGGCAACACGCCTTGGATGGCGTAGCCTCCACCTTGCACCAGAAGGTGAAATTCCCATCAGGGGACCAGGTTCTGGAGATCCGAGGTTGCCAATCCACGGCTAGGCAGTGCACGGTGGCTGCCATATCCTATCGGCTTGATGCACAGTCCTCAGCCCCAGCCGAGGAAGATTCATAGCAATCAAAGGCCCAGGTGGCGCCTCCGGATGCACCTGCCGAGGATGCTAAATGCGAGGACCTGGAGAAGGTGGTAATTGGCGATGATCCGGAGAAGTTCTTCCAGGTCGGAACCCAGCTGCCTCCACAGGAGAAGGAGGAGTTACTTGAGTTCCTCAAGAGGAACCTTGACGTGTTCGCATGGGACCCCTGCGATGCCCTTGGGATTGATCCATCCTTCATCTGTCACCACCTCAACGTCAACCCATCTGTGATCCCCAAGCAGCAGCCACCCCGGTGCCCGTCGAAGGAGCACGCTGATGCGATCAGGGAAGAGGTCAATAAGCTTAAGTGCGCGGGGGCTATCAAGGAGATCTTTTACCCCAAATGGTTGGCCAACACTGTGGTGGTCAAGAAGAAAAGTGGGAAGTGGAGGGTTTGTGTAGACTTCACAGACCTGAACAAAGCATGCCCAAAGGACCCCTTCCCAATGCCACGAATAGACCAACTAGTAGATGCGACGGCAGGCCACCCTCGGATGAGCTTCCTAGATGCCTTTCAGGGCTATCATCAAATCCCACTAGCCTTGGAGGACCAAGAGAAGACAGCCTTTGTGACGCCCATAGGGAACTACCACTACAAGGTTATGCCCTTTGGCCTGAAAAACGCCGGATCCACCTACCAGAGGATGATGACGAGAATGTTTGAGCCGATGTTGGGCAAGAGCATCGAGGTCTATGTTGACGATATGGTGGTGAAGAGCAAGCTGGTGTCCGAGCACTTGGAGGACCTCGGCCGCACATTTGGCGTCCTGAGAGAGCACAAGCTCCGCCTTAATGCCTCAAAATGCTCGTTTGGCGTAGGTTCTGGAAAGTTTTTGGGGTATATGATCACCCACCGCGGGATCGAAGTCAACCCTGACCAGATCAAGGCCATTCACAATTTGAAGCCTCCGTAAAACCCCAAGGAGATCCAAAAGCTTACCGAGATGATCGCGACGCTGAACCGATTCATTTCTAGGTCAGCCGACAGGTGCAGGCCCTTTTATCTCCTGATCAACAAATGGAAAGGATTTGAGTGGTCCGAGGATTGTGCCATAGCTTTCCAGCAACTCAAGGAGTATCTATCCCGGCCGCCTATCATGTCTAATCCTGAGCCCGACAAGGTCCTATACGCCTACCTGGCGGTGGCACTCCACGCAGTGAGCCTAGTACTGGTACGGGAGGACAATGGCGTTCAAAAGCCAGTTTACTACGTCAGCAAGTCCCTGCACGAAGCAGAAGTCAGATACCTACCCCTAGAGAAGGCTATACTAGCAGTGGTCCACGCCACGAGGAAGCTCCCCCATTACTTCCAAGCTCACACGGTGGTCGTCCTAACCCAATTGCCCTTGAAGTCTGTACTCCGGGCCGCTGATTACACAGGTAGAATCGCGAAGTGGAACACGATTCTGGGGGCTTTTGACGTCAAGTATATGCCCCGGACCTCCATAAAAGGCCAGGTTCTAGCGGATTTGACAGCCGAGTTCGCTAAACCAGTCGAAGAAGTGACAGCAGAGGACAAGAGCTGTGATGAGAAACCGGTTGGGGCAATCTCCATCCCGGAGTCACCATGTTGGAAGGTATATGTGGATGGCGCGGCAAACCAAAGGGGGTCCGGAGTGGGGCTGGTCCTAGTATCCCCTGAAGATCATGTCATTGAGAAATCCCTGAGGCTCGGATTCACGGCCACAAACAACGAGGCAGAGTACGAGGCATTACTGTAGGGGATGATCATGGTGCAAAAGATGGGAGGAAGGTCGATAGAGATGTTCTCAGACTCCAGATTGGTGGTAGGACAAGTAAAGGGGGAGATGGAGGCCAGAGATTTGAGAATGCAAGAATACCTGAGCCAAGTCAAGCGCTTGCGATTGGAGTTTGGCCTCTTCAGCTTGTCCCATATTCCCAGGAGTGGGAACAATCATGCCGATTCGCTAGCCACACTCACAACCTCCTCGGCAGGGGCTCTACCTCGGATCATACTTGTGAAGCACCTGGAGGGGGCAAGTGAAGTGCCAAAGGGAGCGATCCCCGTCCATCAAGTTGTGATGGGTCCCAGCTGGATGGACCCCATAGTGAAATTCCTCAAAGATGATGTCCTGCCCGAAGAGAGGTCAGAGGCAGAAAAGATACGAAGGAAAGCTCCTCGGTTCTGGTTGTCTGAGGATTACAAGCTATACAAGCGCTCCTACTCTGGGCCATATCTACTGTGCGTTCACCCCGAAGCGGCAGAATCCTTGCTCGAAGAGCTGCACGAAGGAATTTGTGGGAGCCATACAGGGGGGAGATCCCTGGCTCACCGAGCTGTCACACAAGGATACTGGTGGCCGGGAATGCAGCAAGAGGCCCAGGAGTATGTCAAGAAGTGTGACCAATGCCAAAGGTTCGCCCTAAACATCCATCAGCCATGAGGGGTCCTCAATCCGTTGTCCAGCCCATGGCCATTCGCCTAATGGGGCTTGGACATTGTGGGACCTTTCCCCAAGGCACCAGGGAACAAGAGGTATCTGTTAGTGGCCACAGACTACTTCACCAAGTGGGTTGAGGCCGAGCCACTAGCCAACATCAGGGATGTAGACGTGAAGAAATTCCTTTGGAGGAACATAGTTACACGGTTCGGGGTCCCTCATACCCTCATCTCGGATAATGGGCTCCAGTTCGATAGCAAAGCCTTTAGGAGGTACTGTTGTGAACTTGGGATCACAAACAGGTACTCAACACCAGCCTACCCTCAGGGGAACGGACAGGCCGAGGCTGTCAACAAGGTCATCGTCAACGGGCTTAAGAAGAGATTGGATGATGCCAAAGGGAGATGGGTAGAAGAGCTGCCCCACGTCCTCTGGACGTACCGGACTACGCCCCGGCGCTCAACGGGGGAAACACCTTTTGCCATGACTTATGGTGCGGAGGCAGTGATCCCCCTGGAAACCAACTTCCCGACACTAAGGACGAGCTCCTTCACCCCAGGCAGCAATGATGAACTGCTGGGGCGGAGCCTCGACATGGTAGACGAACGAAGAGAGCAAGCAATGATCCAGCTGGCCCACTACCAGCAAAAGCTCAAGCAGGGATATGACACCAATGTAAAGCTCAGACCACTAGCACCGGGGGACCTGGTGCTGAGAAAAGTTGTAGAAGCTGCCAAGAACCCTTCTTGGGGAAAGCTCGGACCCAACTGGGAGGGGCCCTACCGAATCACCTCAGTGGCAGGGATAGGAGCATACTATTTAGAAGATTTAGATGACAAACCTGTACCTCGTCCATGGAATGTAAATAACCTGAAAAGGTATTACTATTAATAAAGAAGTCTTTTTTGATTCAGATGTTCTGCCTGTCATGATCACACGTCTCGCGTCCCAACGCCACTTATATATGGGTGCTAGACAGAACCTAGGTCTTGCATGGTCCAAGGACTCAAGCCTATGGGGAAACTAGGTACTTACAGCCAATTGAAGGTTAGCAATTGTACCTAGGTCTTGCATGGTCCAAGGACCCAAGCCTATGGGGAGCTAACCACTTATATTGAAGATAACAATTGTACCTAGGTCTTGCATGGTCCTCGGACTCAAGCCTATGGGGAGCTAACCACTTATATTGAAGGTAGCAATTGTACCTAGGTCTTGCATGGTCCAAGGACTCAAGCCTATGGGGAGCTAACCACTTATATTGAAGGTAGCAATTGTACCTAGGTCTTGCATGGTCCTCGGACCCAAGCCTATGGGGAGCTAACCACTTATATTGAAGGTAGCAATTGTACCTAGGTCTTGCATGGTCCTCGGACTCAAGCCTATGGGGAACTAACCACTTATATTAAATGTAGCAATTGTACCTAGGTCTTGCATGGTCCTCGGACCCAAGCCTATGGGGAGCTAACCACTTATATTGAAGGTAGCAATTGTACCTAGGTCTTGCATGGTCCAAGGACTCAAGCCTATGGGGAGCTAACCACTTATATTGAAGGTAGCAATTGTACCTAGGTCTTGCATGGTCCAAGGACTCAAGCCTATGGGGAGCTAACCACTTATATTGAAGATAGCAATTGTACCTAGGTCTTGCATGGTCCAAGGACTCAAGCCTATGGGGAGCTAACCACTTATATTGAAGGTAGCAATTGTACCTAGGTCTTGCATGGTCCAAGAACTCAAGCCTATGGGGAGCTAACCACTTATATTGAAGGTAGCAATTGTACCTAGGTCTTGCATGGTCCTCGGACCCAAGCCTATGGGGAGCTAACCACTTATATCTGGGTGCTAGACAGAACCTAGGTCTTGCATGGTCTAAGGACTCAAACCTATGGGGAAACTAGTTACTTACAGCCAAACTCAAGTGTTAGATTGGACCAAGGCTCTGCATGGTCCTCGGACTCAGGCCTATGGGGAAGTTAACTACATTGAAGAAATCCTAAGTGTCTACTCGAAAAAATTCTATCTGGTCCTTAGGAAACAAAAGGTGCATCAGAGCATACATGCCCTCTCATTATAATAGTTGATGCCGTGATTGGCCGAGATGCAATTGAAGCCAAAATCATGCAAGTAAAGAAAAAGCGGATAATGTGCAAGTAAGCAAACAGCCACAACAAACAGAAAAAGAAACAAAGCTCTCATTTCATTAAGTCCAAAAGAATTACACCAATGGAGTCACATTACAAATAAAGAAAAAGATGCAGAAATGAAGTGTAGCAGGCAGAAGCACCAAAGAGGCTAGTCCTTCTATTTAGTTGCCCACTTCGGTGGGTGGCTGGCCCATAGCTGCCTCAGGGTCCTCTGAGCCCTGACTGAGGGGGATGGCCTGCAGAGGCACGGCAGGAATAGCTGCCCCCTCGGCAGAAGAAACCTGGGCATCGAGGGAAGGCTTTGCAGCCTGCTGAGGTGCATCCTCGTTGGAGCCATCACTCAATTCAACCACCACGGGAGGATTACTCCCTTGGACTGGCTCATCAGTGACCCCAGCATCCGAGGCCCCCTCGCCCGGAGTAGCAGCAGTTTCCACAGCAGCCTCCTCGGCTTCAGAGCCATCTGGGGCAGCCTCGCGGATGACAAGGGGGTAGTATACGCTCTCCTCCTTCCACAAGTCAGAAGAGGCCTCCACCCCAGCTTGTTTGAGGGCTTCATTCCAAGTTTCAGAGCAGTAGCGCCTACATACCCCAGGGACTTGGGATTTGTAGGCAGCTGCTGTCTCAGCTGCCCCAGCAACATAGGCTGCCTTTTCAGCTTCATCCTTGGTGGCCCAGGCCTCCTCCCGGCCATGATTTGCCTCAAACTTGGCCCTCTCGGCCTCCCCTTTGGCCCATTCGGCCACCCTCTTGGCCTCCTCAGCATCGGCCACTTTCTTCGTCAGGCCAGCTATCTACTCCTCGGCGAGCTTCAGCAGCTTCTCTGCCTCACCCAGATGCTTCGTCTGAGTTTCAGCCTGCCTCTGGGCACCCTCAAAGCCTGCCACCGCGCTATTCTTAGCCTGGGTCATGGCCTTCAGCTTCTCCCTGGCCTTGGCAAGGTCCGAGTAGCCTCCAAGCGCTTATCGCGCTCTAAATCCATGGCCTTTCCATGTTCATTGGCCGCCTCCTCCAGCCTGAAAGTGGCCTGGACAGCCTGTCAAACAAAACAGATAAGTTATAATTAGTCGAGCTCAAAAAAGAAATGAAGGCAGGAAAAACAACTGAGGCAAGAAAAAGCACAAGTGTTAAGGGTCTTACCATCCCTAAATATCGCTTGAGGCAGAGGAAAACGTCCCTACTCCTCATGGTCCCTAGTTCCGCCATGTCCGCGGGAAGGAGCAGGCATCTCTCCACCGCGTCGGCCACGTACGCGCCTTCGCCATCCTTAAAGTCCCTGAGGGAGGAGTCATCCCTCAAGGGTGCCCCACGGAGCATTGGGGTGGGGAGCCAGGCCTGGACCTCGGGCGGGGGAGCGACCTGTTTATCCTGGGTTGAAGAGCCTACCCTTAGTTGCTTCGATGGCCGCCGAGTGCCATCGCCCTCCCGCGTGGGCCCAGATTTGTCCTCAAGGGTCCTCTTGCCCTTATCCTTCTTCTGCTTAGGGTCAGCAGGCTCGTGCCTGGATGGCGAGCTCGTCTGAGGCGGAGGAGGAGGAAGCCTGGACTGGGTTGAGGCCGACCTGGTCTGAGCAGGACGAGTCTTTGGAGGAGGAGGAGGAGGAGGAGGAGGAAGCCTCGGCTTGGACTTCCCCGGCTGACCTTCGATTAGGTCGAGTAGACTGGGTTGGGCTTTCTTCTTGTAGCCCATCTCTAACCGAGAAGATGTCTCTGACGCTAAGAGGTCTGCCTCGGTTAGGCGAGGGTCACCCAAGTCTCCAGAAGGGTCCTCGGACTGATGGAGTTGCTCAAAAACGCTAAAATCGTCCTCGGCAGGACCAAAATCTGCAGCGTCCCCTTCCCTCTCTAAGTCCTCTTCCGCGGCCTCTGGGAATGTGTGGGAAGACGAGGGGACTGCTACTGTGACGTCTTCTGAAGTGGAGGGATCCTCGGGAAACTCGAACCCGTCCTCGATCACTCTTATTTTCTGTAGCCGAGGATCCTTTGCTTTGACCACGTGCTTTGGGGCCGCGAATGACTTTTGGAGTGGAGTGTACCCCATAATCTTGTGCGCGGCTCTGACTTGCTGGTCTGCTTCGTTCTCAAAAGCCACAAACCTGAGCACCTTTTGCAAGTCTTCCCTGTTGATTAAGCTAAAGTGGCGCGCGAAAGAGTGCGGATCTGCAGGAAGAAAACACATCCACGGTTAGTAACCAAACGGTACAAAAAGAAATAATGCAGAAAACAAGTCAGAATCTTTGAATCCCTTCCTATTCCCACTGCCCCACCTGGTGTTCCCTCTGTCGTCGGGCAATAAAGGCCATCGTGCCACGCTCCAGACACAATGAGAAAATCCTCGTTCATCCCCTTGTTGGACTCTTGGAGACACTGGATAAGCCGGACCCTGTCGTCCCTCGTCCTCATATAGTAGGACTTGTTCTTCAGATGTTGAAGATTGTAACAGTAATTCACATCATGATAGGTCAACCTTAGACCCATCTTTTCATTAAGGGCGTCCACACTGCCCAGAATTCTGAACATGTTGGAGGCGCACTGGGTGGGGGTTAGCCGAAAGTATGTAAGGTAACCCCTCGTCACCGGCCCCATGGGGATCCTCATCCCCCCTTCAAGGAAGGCGATGATGGGAATCACCACCTCGCCCTCCTGCCTCCGGAGGTGCCACTCCCACTCCTCACAATACCTTAAGCCTACGTTGGCCGGTATCTTATAATCGACGATGAATTTCTCCATCGCCTCCTCAGTAAAGACGTACTTCTTGAGTCTACCCATCCCAAATGACGCCTAAAAGAGCTAAAGGGAGAGCAAATAAAAGAGAAGGAGGAGCAGAGAGGGAAAAAGCTCAGAGAGGGATAGAGCGACTTACAGAAATGAGGAGGAGCTCCTTGGACTGGCTTTTTATGCTGGAGATGGAGGTGGAAATTTGGCTGGACTCTGAATGGAGGCGTAAGAGCTCTTGATTGTAAATGAAAAAGGAGGAAGCGGTTCGAATGGGTACTTATACCCTAGATGGGAGAGCCGCGCGAGTTTTCCCGCCCATAAATGCTAGATGCATCCCCACCGTTAGATTGTCATCTGCCCGTTGAACGTGGGGAGCATAAAACCGCCCGAATTTAATGCAGGACACGTTACGCGCACCGAAGCGCCAGTAACGCACCTTGGGCAGGTGAAAAGGCTCCAACGCTGACGAGGGACAAGACTCGATTGGACACGGAGCAGGTCCGAGGATATCAAAATCCTCCTTTCCGCCCGAGGATGCGGACAGCAAGATTTTGAGGGGCTATTGTGGGGCCAGAATAAGTTAGCAACCCCGGCCCACTTCAAACCAGGCCCAGAGGCCCACGCCGAGGACGCGTCCAAGGTCCGAGGACGAAAGTGTAGAGCCCAGGGCCCAAGGAGCATTGCCGAGGATGGTTACATCCTCGGGCGACCGAGGTCAGAAAGTGGGCAAACAGCATACCCTTAAGGGAATCTCCCTGAGCATCCAAGGAGCAAATAGCAAGTACCAAGCACTGGACATGGAAGCATGGTGGAGGAGCAAGCCCCAGGTGAACTGTCACCTCCACATTAAATGCCCTCAACTAACGTCCTGGCCGCATTAATGAGGATAGGACCTCTGAACAGTGCCGTCTTGGGCGCTGCAACCCACAGGAGGGATGGGAATGCGGCTGATGGGACAGGCTCTCAAGTGGAAGCCGGGTTGATCAACAAATGTAGGGCTAGGATCGACTGAGAGAGGAGTATATAATGTAAGAAGTCCCTCTTGAGAGGGGGACGGACGGAAATCCAGAGAAAAGAAATACTGTAGCAACTCATATTCTCTCAACTTTTGTAACCTTTCTGAAAAGAGATAATAAGAACTTCAAGCTCTGTAGGACCCGTCCGAGGAGCCTTACTGTGCATTCCAACTCACACTTAAGTTATTAGCATTCACGTACAACCATGCATGGCCGCTGCATTCCTTACTAGGGCCTAGCTCTTGAACCCATACTCTATAAATTTATTGGAGGGTTAGCTGGGTTTGGGTCCATTCTCTCAATCTGCGGAGAGCGCTTGAAACTGGTCCCTACAATTTTTGTGGGAGGAGATTTTCCACCACATCTAATTGTAGCCTAGTTCTGGAGCCAGGCAGAGTTTGGTTTTGCCCTCTTCGACCGAGTGCAAGACCCCAGGGGACCAATAGCTTGCTTGTAATCCCTGCGAGAGTCCCACATCGGAAGGAGGAGCGCCCCACTCACCCTTTATATGCCTCTGGGGCTTGAGTGAGTGTACCACTACTACACATGTGTAGTAGTGGTACACTCACTCAAGCCCCAGAGGCATATAAAGGGTGAGTGGGGCGCTCCTCCTTCCGATGTGGGACTCTCGCAGGGATTACAAGCAAGCTATTGGTCCCCTGGGGTCTTGCACTCGGTCGAAGAGGGCAAAACCAAACTCTGCCTGGCTCCAGAGCTAGGCTACAATTAGATGTGGTGGAAAATCTCCTCCCACAGAGGGTATTTATACCTCTTTGAGTATTTGATTATTCCTTTGAGTGTATGCAATCCCCCATTTCATACACACCAGGTTATTCTAGGGAGAAATCCTATGGACCTAAGATGCTGACAAAAAATATTAAATCTAGAATCTCATGGATATCATGAGACCTTAGAAATGGTAACATATAAAATTTTGAGGCCTTAAAACAAATTTTATAACAAAATATCATAGAATCAATCAAAAAAAGAAATGTCTTCATTTTTATATATGTTATTATTATATAAAGATTATAGATGTTAATGTTAGTGTAATAGCAATGCTCTACACACAATTTTAACTCTTTATTTTTTGCTCTGCACAATTTTAACCTTGTTCCTAGAGTCTACAGTATTGCTTTGGTTAAGTGTCAAATAATGAGTGATGCTAATGCTAAATGATATGTTGGGGATATTATACAAAGTAATAATGGAAGAATAAGGTTAACACAAAAGACAAATAGAATATAGATAACTTGGAGGCACATATTGTTTTTCTTAGGCAATATTTGCCCTCACACTATTGTTGCTAAAGGGTTATCGCAAATTTGTTCCCAGGATACAACCAAGATGTTGGGTTCTACAAATAGCAATTCTGGAGAATGACCACAGGATTTCTTGTGTTTCTCTCTAAGCCTCTATTTATACTCATAGGGTTATGTTTCATCAAAAGGCACGTATAGAGAGTTAAAATGTTTCATAAAACCGTTCACAAGGCTTGAAACCTCTTCAACCTTTCTGAACAGTCACCAAAAAAATTCTGCAGAAAATTCAGCTTTCGAGTTTCAATCAATCGAGAGGTTCTTTCAATCAATTGAATTCTCTTTTAGATCGATTGAATAGGAATTGAATAATGATCGAGCCAAGCAGAAGCTTCAGGATTTTTTCTTTACCATTTCGATCGATCAAGCCAAAGCTTCGACCGATCAAAAATGCTTAATACATAATTTTCAATTAGAAAATTTTAGAACCTGAATTTTCACTTTATGAAACAATATTCTCTAAACTCAAATAACATTATTACAACCTATCATTGTATATACCTATATATACAACATGATACGTTAACACCTCATAACAATATCTAAAATATAACTTTTTATATTCTCAGCAAAAAAGTAAAAACTTTTTTATAAATACAATAAAATTTTGAAAATTGATAACGTCCACTAAATTATTGCTATTTATGATCAATTCAATATGATGAAGTGTGAGTTCGTCAGTCGAAGTAAGTGTGTCCAGATTGAGCCTAACCCTTGTATCTCTGACTGTGGAAGTGGTGAGATAGCTCCCTTAAAATGGTCATCGGTGTAGTGCCTGCCACAGTGCCTCCGATACCAAAGTCAGTATATGGAAGCTCTTAGCAAAAGAATAATTTAAAATAGTAGTGTAACAATAAGTATTTCTAGGTGTCTTTTCTCGTACCTCATGTTGGTGCTGGGAGGGTTGTATATATACATTCCCGCAGCCCCTAGCCGTTGTGACTGTTATGGTGGTTTAATGCTTCTTTTGGTAACACCTCATGGTTAATGATGTGAGCTTTAATGGGCTTCCAGTGGTCCGTACAGCTGTCCCTGTAACCGTCCGAGGCATTTATTTGACCGCATTGAATGGCTTCTTTTCCTTCGTCAGTGATGTGGCTTATATCGTCAGAGGCACCTAGTTAGTCCGTCTGTCAATACTGCCTCGTTGGTTTGGATGAGGTCGTCTAGAGAAGTTGAGTTCGTCAACCCTATCAACTGCCCCCGGATTCTGTGGTGGTCGTGACATGTCATGACGATCACAGAATATGAAAAGTCTATGGGCTGTATATGACTCTTGGGATTTCGCTCCGCATTAACTGCATAGTGGCTTCACCACACACGTCGTGGCCACGTGGCACGTTCTAACTAGTGGAGTTAATGCTCCAATCATATGACCCTTGGGTTTCCCGCTAAAATTCAGTTTTTTGAGCCTTTGGTTTTTTAACTTCTCATCTCCTTATTTTTCCCTTTCACCTTTTCAAACTTCCAATCATTGCTTTGAGTGTTTTCTTCTCCGATCTTTCTCTGTGATTCTTCTCTGAACTGGTGCGTGGCAGAATTTTCTTTTGAGGTATGTCTTTCTTCTCACTTTCTGTTTCTTTTCTCTTTTCGGCATAGACATACACTATGGTGAATTTCTTATTTTCTCTCCCTTTTCTTTTGTGTTTGTTCTTGGGTTTCAGGGTTTTTAGGATTTATCTTTTTCCCTTGGTTTTCTAGTTTTTCCATGGTTAGTGGCTCTGAGGTTAGGATAGCTTGCCCCTCAATTTCTTTTCTTTTTGCATGTTTAGGGGGTCTTTAGGGGTTTTCACACACCTTGAGAATTTCGTATTTGAGGGTAACAATCTGAGCGTTCCATTGGCCGATTTGTTGCCTTTGTTTCGTCAATCAATTGATTGGTTCGAGAATTTGGTGAGAGAGAGGGAGATAATGTCTGAGGTTAGGTCTAGTGAGTTCGAGACTGGGTTATCGTCTAGCGGGGACCTAGTGGAAGAAGATACAGCCGTCTTTACCCCTCGCGAAGTTAGGGCTTTTCACGCCCTCGAGGAGGTGTGTGGGCTGGATGCTAATACATTGAGTAGGTTTAAGGATAGGTTCCAATTCCCGGAGCGAGTTAGGGTTCGTCTGCCTAATGAGGAGGATCGGGCCTGTCACTTATTCCCTGGGGAGGTATACTTTTACTAGTCTACCTTCGTCTATGGGTTGAGGTTTCCTGTCCATCCATTCCTCATGGAGATGTTAGACCGTTTTGGTATTGCTCCTAGGCAACTTATGCCCAATTCATGGAGGATAGTGGTTACATGTATGGGGATATGGCTGGCCGCTACGGACTGAGGCATGCCTAGAGTAGACGAGCTCGTCTACTTGTACCACTTTAAAGAGTCCAAGGAGTACGGGTACTATGAATTGGTGCCTTGGGAGAGGAGGACCAGGATCGTCAAGGGTCTACCTTCGTCTTTCAGGTATTGGAACTCCAGGTTTTTCTTTGTGTCCGGGGACGACTTTGAGACTCCCTCCGGCAGGGTTTTGGGTGATCTCCCGAGGTTGCTTCATCAGTGGGGAGCCCCAACCTTAGGTGCGTCATTATTTTCTCTCGTCGTTTGAGTTTTATTGCGTTTACTTTTACTGTCACTAACTCCTTCATTCCTTGTTTTGCACAGTTAAGAGACAACCCAAGCTTAAGAGCAGGTATAAAGAGTGGGTGGAGAAGGCAATTGCATACGCGAAGATAATTGAGGACTAGGATGATCTAGTGGACCCAAGGACTTTCTTCTTCTATTGTCTTGGTCCAAAGCCTTCTGCCTTCGTCCTGTGCAACATTGATATTGAGGGAAAAAAGAGTAAGTGTTAGGTTCATTAGTATTGATTCTCTTGTATATAATTGGGTTGTGTTTTTTTTTTTTTTTTTTTAACAAGTGTTTTCTCCTTTGTAGAAATGACGACCAAGTTCAACAAGGACATGTATGCGAAGATGAGATCAAAGAAGGACAAGCCATTGTCCAACATTGGGAAAAGGGGGGTGCGCGTCACAGGGAAGGGCCTCTCTGTTACTCCAACTGTCTCCGTCACTCCCATTATCTCCGATACTGAGACAACGAGGACGGCCTCTCCAACCACCTCAGTTGAAGAGATCCTTACTCTTGTCTCTAAAAGGCCGCGCTTATCCGACAAAGAGAAGGAGAAGGCTGATTCTTGTTCGTCTACCCTCTGGGACGACGAGAGACTGGCGGTGGAAAAGGCACACGGGGTCGTGACTGCCGAGGACTTGAAGGTCTTTTTCGGTGTGCCCTTCAATGAGATTGCGACTTGCCACGTCCACAAACTTGTTCAGGTAAAATGCTCATGCAACTTTTAGTTTCTTTCTTTTTCTTTCTCATTGTATTGACGGCTTCAATTTTCTTTTCAGGTGTTGGGGGAAAGTCTTCATATTACTTCTGAGTACCTTACTTAGGAGGGCAAGGTTGCGTCTCTAACATCCAGGATAGAGTCTTTGGAGGCGAAAAATTCTACGTTGAAGAAGAAACTTATCGATTCTATGGACGAGGCCAACACCCTAAAGGAAAAATCCAAGACTTTGAGTGACGACCTTAGAGCCGAGCGTCAGTTGACCCTGGAGAAAGACGAACAACTTCTGGGTGCCAAGAAGAAGCTCAAAACCATTGCTGCTAAGGCCGTTGAGGCTTTCCAGCAGACTGACGAGTACAACACAGTCCTCTTCAGCTGGTACTTCAAGGGTTTTAAGCTTCTGAGGAGGTACCTTGTCAAGCATCCCACCGAAGTGGACCTGGAGAACTTAGATTTAGGAAAGGTGGACAAAGAGATGGCAGTTGACGAAGATGCCCAGTCTTCGGCTCCAGAAGGTGATGCTCCTAACAATGCCCCCACCAGAGATGATGCCGCCACCGATGCCTGAACTTATCACTTACAAAAAATTCCTTTTTTTTTTTTTTTGGGTGCCCGTTATGTTTTGGGCCTTTTGTAAGTCTAATTCCAGAACAATTTTTTCTTTTTAATATGCTTTGAGAACAATATCTTTAGCCCAGTGTTTATGAGCCTTTGGTTTAGATGTAAAAACAATGGTAATTGGCCGCTGTTTTTGGGCTTAAATTAAATTAGCAGTTGTATACTTACTTGCTTGTGATTTCTATTCCTATAGTTTTCCTTTCTGCATCAATGCTTTGTACTTAGTAAGAAGTTTATAGTTGTGACCTTTCCTTTTCTTCGTCAATAACTTGTTCCCATCTACGGTGGTTCTGTTACTTAGTTGATTTCCTGCGACTCATACCTTCTCAAGGGTTCTTGTCGAGGGTTTTGGTGAACTGGTTGAGAGCTCAAATTCAGCCTGAGTTTTTTTTAAAAGATGCTTTCTCTTTGCAGCCTTGTTTTCAAGCCTGCATTTGGGTAGCATCTTGAACAAGTTTGTTGCAAGGTTCTTGTCTTTTGATTTCGTTAGTAACTCACATCCGTATAGGCGGAATCTTGTTACTTAGCCATTTTTTCTTTTCTTTTTGTGACTTACACCCTTTTAGGGATCTTGTCATTCTTTTGGCTTCATTAGTAACTTACATCTGTTTAGGCGGAATTTTGTTACGTAGCAATTTTTTTTTTCTTTTTGTGACTTACACCCTTTTAGGGATCTTGTCATTCTTTTGGCTTCGTCAGTAACTTACATCCGTCTAAGCGGAATCTTGTTACTTAGCCATTTTTTCTTTTCTTTTTGTGACTTACACCCTTTTAGGGATCTTGTCATTCTTTTAGCTTCGTCAGTAAATTACATCCGTCTAAACGAAATCTTGTTACTTAGCCAGTTCTGGGCAACTTTCACATTACAAAATCTGTTCTCATTAAGACATTGGTTGAATAGTTCTTTTTATTGCTTTTGAGAATGAGTACAATTGTTTGTTACATCTATTGGTGGTATTTCTTCAAATGCTCAATGTTCCATGGTCGTGGGAGTCTCTGCCCATCTAGGGTTTCTAGGTGATAGCTGCCTTGTCTGGAGTAATGGACGACCCGGTAGGGTCCTTCCCATGTGGGGCCGAGCTTTCCTTGGGCAGAGTCTCTAGTTGTTGGGGTGACCTTGCGCAGGACGAGGTCTTCTATGTCAAATCGTATGAGCTTCACTCTCTTGTTGTAGTACTCAGCCATCTTCTGCTGGTACTTCGTTATCTTGTCAGAGGCTTTCTCTCTTACTTCATCTAGACAATCCAAGTTGACTCGCGGTTGGTCGTCATTACTCTCCTCGTGGAACATCTCTCGCCTGATGTTGGTTATTCCCACCTCGATCGGGATTACTGCCTCGGTGCCATAGGTGAGTCTGAAAAGGGTTTCTCCTGTTGGGGTTCTTGCCGTGGTCCTGTAAGCCCATAAGACGTTGGGCAATTCTTCCGACCAAGTGCCCTTTGCGTTGTCCAATTTGGCCTTGATAATCTTGAGTAGTGTCCGATTCGTCACCTCCGTCTGTCCATTTGCCTGTGGATGTCCCGGGGATGAAAATTGGTTCTTGATTCCTAGGCCTGAACAGAAGTCCCTGAAGCTTTAGCTGTCGAAATGCCACCCATTATCTGATATGATTGTCTGTGGAATCCCGAACTTGCAAATTATGTTCTTCTACACGAAGTTCTGGATTCTGGCTTCAGTGATGGTCGCTAGTGCCTCTGCTTCAACCCACTTTGTAAAATAATCAATGGCGACTAGTAGGAATTTTACCTGTCCTTTACCTTGAGGCAACGGGCCGACGATGTCGATTCCCCATTATGCAAAGGGCCAGGGGGAGGATATCGTCGTTAATCTCTCTGCTGGAAGGTGTTGGACATTCCCAAACCTTTGGCACTTGTCGCACTTCTTGACGACCTCCCTTGCATCTACCTGCATTGTAGGCCAAAAATAACCTGTTCTGATAACTTTACTTACCAGTGATCTGGGGCCTGCATGGCTTCTGCAAACTCCTTCATGGATCTCCTCTAGAATATATTTGGCTTCTTCTTCGTCTACACACTTCAGGTAAGGCATGGAAAAGCCTCTCTTGTACAATGTGTCGTTCAAGATCGTGAACCTAGCTGCTCTCTTCCTGACCTTCCTGACCTCCTCGATGTCTTGAGGGAGGTGCCCATCCTGGAGAAAGGATATGATCGGTGTCATCCAGCTACCTGTGCTCTGGATTGCGAATGTGGAGATTTCCTCGATGCTAGGGCATTTCTAGACTTCCATCACCAAGCCCATGCTTATCGCTCCTTCTTCCGACGATGCTAGCTTCGCGACTTCGTCTGCTAAAATGTTATGGCTTCTAGGGATCTGCACAAATTCCACTTTATCAAATTCTAAGTCAAATGCTTCATCAGCCTGAGGTATTTCTGCATTCTTTCCTCCTTTGCTTCATATTCTTCCTTAATCTACCCTATCATAACTTTGAATCACTCTGGACTAGCAAGTTCTTAGCTCCGAGTGCCTTCCCGAGTCTCAATCCCGTCAATATTCCTTCATACTCGACCTCGTTATTGGTGGCCAAGAATCTCAGTTGAACTCCATATTTAAGCATTTCTTCATCAGGGGCGGTTATGACGACCCCTACTCCCTCCCTCTTTTAGGCTGACGAACCATCAGTCTATACTGTCCACCGTTCTATCTCGTTGGTGAGGAAGTCCTCATCTGGGAGGGTGAACTCAGCGACGAAGTCCGCCAGGGCTTGTGCCTTAATGGCTGTCCTGGGGTGGTACCGAATGTTGAACTGACTGAGTTCGATTGCCCACTGGACCATTCTCCCTGCTGCTTTAGGCTTGTTCATGGACTTTTTGATGGGTTGATCCGTTATCACCAGGATAGGGTTCGCCTGAAAATATGGTCGCAGTTTGCACGAGGCTACTATTAACACGAATACAATCTTCTCAATCTTTAGGTACTTGGCCTCAGCACCTTGGAAAGCTTGACTGACGTAGTAAACTGGGAGCTGCGTCTTGCTCTCTTCTCGAATCAGGGCTGCGCTTACTGCTGTGGCTGATACTGCCAGATATAAATATAAGTTTTCCCCCTCCTTGGATGGACTCAAGAGGGGTGGATTGCTCAGGTAACGTTTGAGTTCTTGACACGCTGCCTCACATTCGTCAGTCCAAACGATAGCCTGCTTCAATGTCTTGAAAAAGGGTAAACATTTGTCCGTCGCCTTAGAGACGAACCTATTGAGTGCCGCAATCCTTCCTATGAGCTTTTGGACTTCTTTGACGGTCTTGGGCGATGTCATGTTGAGTATGGCCTATACTTTCTCCGGGTTTGCTTCTATCCCCCTTTGGGACACCATGAATCCCAAGAACTTCCCCGAGGCTACACCGAAGGCATACTTGCTAGGATTCAACTTCATCTGGTATTCTCTGAGGGTGGCAAACGTCTCCTTCAGGTCTTCCAGATGGGCAAGTTCTTCTCTACTCTTGATGAGCATGTCATCCACATACACCTCTATATTCCTGCTTGCTTGCTGAACATCTTGTTCACTAACCTCTGGTAGGTTGCTCCTGCATTCTTCAACCCGAAGGGCATCACCTTATAGCAATAGAGCCCTTGACTTGTGATGAAAGTAGTTTTTTCTTGATCTTCTTCAGCCATTTTTATCTGGTTGTACCCTGAGAAAGCATCCATGAACGTCAGCAACTTCTGCCCGACCGTAGAATCCACCAGCTGGTCTATCCTTGGTAGTGGGAAACTATCTTTCGGGCAAACTTTTTTCAAGTCTGTGAAGTCCACGCACATTCTGATTGGAGTCAACCTTTTGAAGTCATGTGTGATGCAAGTGACTTTGCAATTGGAGCAATGTTAGGACAAAAGCGAGACAAACTGTTTAGGGCCATATACTATGCAAGCCGGACATTGAATGAAGCTCAATTGAATTATACAACAACTGAGAATGAGATGCTTGTTGTGGTGTTTGCTTGTGACAAATTTCGGTCTTACCTCATTGGTACAAAGGTGATAGTGTTCACTGATCATGCAGCACTTCGTTATTTGTTTGGCAAGAAGGATGCTAAGCCTAGGCTGATTCGTTGGATCCTTCTTCTTCAAGAATTTGATTTGGAGGTTCGAGATAAGAAAGGAAGTGAAAATTCAGTTGCTGACCATCTCTCTTGGTTGGAGCAAGAGGAAGTAAGACCAGATTTAGTGATCCAAGAAGCATTCCTTGATGAGCAGTTGTTTGCATGTGAGATCAAGCTTCCTTGGTATGCTGATATTGTAAACTCCCTAGCTTGTAATGTATTGCCACCAGATCTTACTTACCACCAACGTAAGAAGTTTTTGCATGATGTGAAATATTATCTTTGGGATGAGCCTTTGCTTTTCAAAAGATGCCCTGATCAAATCATCTGAAGATGTGTGCCAGAAGAGGAGATGCAAGCCATTTTCCATCATTGCCATTCCTCATCATATGGAGGACATTTTGGAGTAACACGAACAGCGGCTAAGGTACTTCAAAGTGGTTTCTTTTGGCCTTCTATTTTTCATGATAGTTATACTTTGGTGAAAACTCGTGATCGGTGCCAACGTATGGGAAATATTTCAAGGCGTCAGGAGCTACCATTGAAAAATATCTTAGAGGTTGAGTTATTTGATGTTTGGGGAATTGATTTTATGGGTCCTTTTCCTCCTTCTTTTGGCTTTGTTTATATCTTGTTGGCAGTTGATTATGTGTCAAAATGGGTGGAGGCAATTGCTACAACAACAAACGATGCAAAGGTAGTGCTCAAAATTTCTGCATAAGAACATATTCACAAGATTTGGCACTCCACGAGCTATTATTAGTAATGAAGAGACCCACTTTTGCAACAAGTTGTTCGACAACCTTCTTTCTAAATATGGTGTGAAGCACAAGATAGCACTTGCCTACCATCCTCAAACTAATGGGCAAGCTGAAATTTCAAATCGAGAAATCAAGAATATCCTTGAGAAGACGATCAACACCAATAGAAAGGATTGGGCAAAGAAGCTTTATGATGCCTTGTGGGCATATCGTACAACTTTTAAAACACCTATCGGGATGTCTCCTTATCGATTAGTGTTTGGAAAAGCATGTCATCTCCCCGTTGAGTTGGAGCATAAAGCTTATTGGGCTGTAAAGAAGTTTAATTTTGATTTGAAGGTAGCAGGGGAAAAGCGACTTCTTCAATTGAATGAGATGGATGAGTTCCGGAACGATGCTTATGAAAATGCAAAGATCTACAAAGAACGGACAAAGAAGTGGCATGACAAACAGATTCTTAGGCGTGACTTTGCTCCAGGACAGCAGGTTTTGCTCTTCAATTCACGACTAAAACTCTTCCCGGGTAAGTTAAGATCAAGATGGACAGGTCCTTATACAATTGACAAAGTTTCCTCTTTTGGAGCAATAGACTTGAAGGACAAGGCAGGGCATAAGAGTTAACGGTCAGAGATTGAAGCACTATTATGGAGAATAAGTGGAGAGGAAATGTGCATTTATTCCTCTTAGAAATCCTAATTGATGAAGATTGAAAAGTCTAGCTGTAGACTATAAAACAAGCGCTTATGGGAGGCAGCCCATAAAACTTTCTTTTATTCTTTTATTTTTTATTATTTATTTGAATAATTTAGATTTTGATGCTGGTTTATTTTGCAGGAATAAAGAGCTAAAAATTACAAACTAATGTGGATTCACCATAAAACCAAGGAAGTTCCTTTCATTTCTTCAATCTGTCTCACTTTTGAATTACAATGAGGACATTGTTTGGTTTGGGTTTGGGGGTGTAAACTCCTATAGTCTTGAGTTGCTGGATTCTCTTATCAAGCATGTATTTGAGTATGATTGAACTCTCTATGACTCTGAAATTTGTGATTAAGGATGGTTTTGAGAAAAAATTTCAAAAAAAAAAAAAATGCTATTATGTCAAGCAAAGTTTTATGGGTACTTTGATTTAAATCTTTGTCCTTGAAAATAATTGAGCACATAGTCATTTTTTTTTTCTTTACTCCATTTTGCTTATGAAGAGAAGGAGTTGAATTAACTGGGTCAGGGAAGTTCAATCTTGCTTTGCTCTAGAATCTGTTGATGGATCCTTGAGGCGAAATCCTAGTTGATACCAAATATTAGAGAAATGATCTAGGAAAATTTTGTCATAACCAAAAAGCTTTCCCAGTCATCCTGATTATCATGCCATCATTGCATGGTGTATTTCCATAGTCAACCCCCTCGAGCCTTATTTTACATAAGCCTTTATTTGTTCTTTTAACTACATAAATCATTCCCGTTCTAAGCCTAAAAAACCATGAATTTACCCTACATCCTGAGAAAATACTTTGGTGGAAATTTGCATTTAAAGAGAAAGTTAGTTCAAATTAAATTATCCACATTATGTTTGCTCTATTTGATCAAAGTGTGAAAAGAAAAAAAAAGTAAAAGGCAAGAATCGAAAAAGGGAAGGTTAAAGTGGTTGAAAATTTGAAAAGGCTATGAGTGGTGTGGCTGCTGGGATTCGAAATAAAGATGTGATAATTCTCTTCATGTTAAAAAAGAAAAGAAAAAAAAAGCACTCCACTTATTGAGTATAGCAACAATATTGTCATCAGTATGAGCATATTGTCGAGAAAGAGCTATGGTGTGAATATCTCTTTTATTGCTCTTTCTACCAAGTATTTTCCCAGTTTGCTTTGATTTTCCATATCCATTTCTTTCTTAGCCCTCACCCTGTGGCCTATCATTACAACCTTGATTAAAGACCTTTTGATCTCTGATTTTGGTGTTTGATTACATTAGTGGAGAGGATTTCTGAAAATTGGACTTATGGGATGAAGTTTTGAGAGAATTCTTCTGATTTCAGTTGTTCTACTTTTATCTGAATTTGCTGGTGGTTTGGAGTTAAATTGAGTATTTCACACACACACTCAAGGACTTAGCTTTAGGTTGAAGTAAACGCTTAACTCTTGCTTGACAAATTGCTGAATTTTTTGATTGATTTTCCTGCTATCTTTGATGTCAAAAGAGTAAGTTACTAGTGATGAAATCTAAATTCAGATCATGGCTTGGTGAGTGATGATATTTCTCTATGGGGTCTAGTTGATATTGTCTATAGTTGTCTTTTATTTTATTTTATTTTCGTTTGAGGACAAACAAAGTTCTAAGTTTAGGGGCGTTTGATGACTTGCATGATTTGGCATAATTTATCACTTCTCAACTTTAAACTTTAGTCTAATTTTATTTATTTTTGTTGATTTTAGACTTCATTATTGTTATTTAAATTTTATTGCAGATTTGAAGAAAATGAAGATTTATTCAAATAAAAGAGACGAAGCAGCTAGAGAGAATATTGGGTCTTAGATGAGCGGAACTAAAGGAAGATTTCTTTTTGGCCTTAGAAGTTAGCAAGAAAAGCGGGTCCCTCTGGGTTTTGATAGAGGCCGAAACTAAACGAGGAGGCACGCACAAACAGAGAGCAACGTTTTTATCACGACCCAAATCCATGGAACATGAATTTAGATGCATAACTAACTTGCTGATCTTACCTAACTCAATAAACATGATTAATTTAAACATAACTCAAAACTCCAAATAAACAATGCTATTGATAACTCTCTTACAATAACTAAAATCCACAAATTTAGAATAATCTCCAAAATACTGTGAAATCTAAAGCGGAAAAAAAAAAACTAATAATCTTTCAAAACTTCAAGTATTATTGATTTCGCCTAAAACTCCCACGCTCTACCTTGCACTTTACGAAGCAATCCAAAGGTTCTGTTCCCCAACTAAACTTTAATCTGAAAATTGTAATTGATGGGGTGAGCCACACATCCAGTAAGTAATTATACAGAATACACAACGGAATAGAGTCAAGCAAAGCACGAGTATTTTGGATTTTTCACAAACTCATTCAATGATATCAAAAATAATTATTCCAAAACATATAATGAATCGCTTAATACATATGTAATCACATCTTAAAATCATTAGAAAACACATACATATAATTGATCAGAGCACAGTGTCACATATACACATCACATATTCTCACATACAATCCTGTGAGCGGATGCCAACATCTAACCCCTGCTGGTGAGGGATCAACACATATTCTCACATACAATCCTGTGAGCGGATTTACACACATATTTGATATATCTGATCAATTCTAAAACACTTATTTTGAGTCACATATAACAAAAGCAAAGTTTATACAAAATATAATAATTTACTTGATATTAACAATTATTCCAAATACAGAGGCATATCAAAGATCACAATATCAAATAGAACATAAATCAAAGGATGCTTGACTCTCTTGGGGAACGAATAGAAACTGAGGAGTTTATATAAATATATTACAATTCTTGAGTAAATCTGAAAATTCAATTTGCTAAAAGAAACATTTTAAATACCATTTGGAGAATAGGAATATGACTTTGAAATCACTTGGTTTTAACAAATTTAAAAAACAAGAACCTTTTTATAAAACTTACATTGAAACTCAATTATTTACAGAAAATAGTTTAGTTTAGAAACATCTTTTAAATGAGATTTGGACATTCAAAACGTTATTTAAAATTCGAAGTATCTCTTAAAAACATTATTTAATAGTCGAAATTTCTCTTTCAATGATGCAAAAATACTTTTGACAAACTTTAGAAAATATAAGTTTGAAATACAAAACTTTTGAAAACTTTTAACTTTTAAGGACCTAATGGACAAAACTTGTGCATATTATGCATAATTACTTACCTCTCTTGCTAATACTTCTGAACACAGCTGAACACTTTAATCTTCTGTAAGCTCTAAACAAAAGAATGCTTTAATCAGTAATCACGGAATCTAATCCTTACAACCCTTTTCTTTCCTACTGTCCTACACAAAATCAGGTATGAAAACTACTTTCGTATATACCATTGAATTAAGCAATTTATTATTCCTTATCAAAGTCCCACCGCAACAATATTTCCCCAAAACTAATCTGTACTACTAGAGTTCAAACAAATTTCTATAACCACAATTGATATTCTAGGCCAATAATGTTTCCTTGAATTTATCAAACTTTAGAAGCAGTAGCCAATATATTGTAAACTCATGATTTGATATATACCCCAACGGAAAATAAACTCTTATACATTATTTAATCTTTATAATCTTGACTTGTTCTAGAATACAAGCTGTAGGGACCCTAGGTGTCAAAGCCGTGTTGTTCTTGAATTAGGATTTGCAATCTAATAATTAATGTGAAATATAACCCAATGAAGAACGTAAAATCATCTACACGAAATTAAGATTTATAGTATAAACAATCCCCTTTTAAACAATCTACCCATCACCACCAATCCCATGATAAGGTTCTAACTTTTTAATTCTTTGATTCTAACAAATGAGAAATCATACCTGGAATTCTATGGTTGCCTTAATTGACTCCAAGGAAAGAATACACCTCCTAGCCTCCTTAGTGATGAATCTGTTTTTATGAAAAACCCTAATTTATCTCTTCATCTACCTTGTATTTGACTCATCAGAGATGTGGGCTTAGTGGGGTAGTGGGCTGTAGTTTAAAACCCACTTAAACTTATCTCTTTAGTCTCCAAGAGGCCCATAAAACATCTTTCTCTTCTATTTATTTATTTATTATTTTAACTACCGCACTAAATTTTATGTACTAAAACTTTAATCTTCTCACCTATTTTTAGCACCACAAAATTGTCTACTCCCATCTTACTATGCACACACATATAGTACATCAACTCTATATTAAAATGATAAGGTACGGTGATAATCATAAAAACAAAATTGGGGTATTACATTTTTGGGCTGAAACAGAGCAACGTTTTGGGCTGAAAAGAGGAACGTTTTGGGCTGAAAAAGGGCAGCACGTTTAGAAAGAAAGGCAGGGCGCTAAAAGAAAAAAATGGGGGCGCCGAAACGGAAAAAAAAAAAAGGGAAGAGAGGCTGAACTGAAATAGAGGACGAAGCAGAGAAAAGGCTGAAGCAGAAAAACGCTGGAGAAAAAGGCTGAAACAGAGGAACGCTGAAGCAGATTTTTTAGCATTCATTTTCCTTTCAAATCTTCTCAGAAAAATTATGGTGAATTCGTTAGCATGAACTAAATTTTCTTTATTCTAGGAAAACGATGTAATCTAGTTCTGAACTATGCTTACTTTTCTATGTTAATTTGAATTAATTCTCTTCATGTTTGTCTGATTTATTATGAGCTTATTGCTTCTAATTAACTGGCCATTAATTAGATGATTTTGATCTTGTGATTTGCTGTCGAAAGAGGGAATGATAGGATAGATCTTGAATGTTTCGGCATAGGTAAATATAGAGATCGAAAGACTTGTATGAACCTATGTAGTATTAAAATCGTTGCTCTTAATGTTGTCTTGCTTTATTAAATTGCATATTCTTATGTAAAAATGATGAACAAGAATGTTTCCAATTGACTGTCAAAAGAGGCTTTTGGATCAGTTTGGAGATTGCTAACAAACAGAGAGAATTAAATTCAATTAGCTAGATGAGTAAAGCATAGTGAGGAATTAGGTTAAATCGATTTCCTAGAAGTTTTCTTCCCATTAATTTGACCTTCGAGCAACATCTTTCTTTTCCTTTGCGCATTTTCTTTAAATTGATTTTATTTTAAATTCCAATTTAAAAAAAAAAAAAAAAAACCCCTTAGTGACTTCTCTAGATAAAATCGAGATTCGCATAATTTTGGTATTTGTCAAAAGTAAGTGACCAATCCCTGAGGACGATATTCTTCTCATCACTTTACTATAAAACTACGATACTGTGCACTTGCAATTTTGCACCGATCAAATGTCACTATGCCCTTAGGAAATATTCTGTCTCCATTGAAACTGACGAGTGGGGAGTCAAATGGGCGTAGTTTTCCTGGATCTAGTTTCAGCTGCTGGAAAGCGGGAAGGTAGATGATGTCTGCAGAACTTCCATTGTCCACGAGGATTCTCTTGGTATTGAATCCTTCTATCATGAGCATTATGACTAAGGGGTCATTATGAGGCTGCTTCACTCCCTTTGCATCTTCCTCATTGAAAGACATGTCTTGGTTCGTCCGTCTCTACTTAAATGGGGGTATCATATGGACGCTGTTCACCTGCCTCTGACATGCTTTCCTGAGGGATCTGAATGACCCGCTTGTGAATGGTCCCCATGCGATCATCTTTATCTCCCCGATCACATTCTGCGGAGGCTGGGACGTGTTATCTTCGTCTCTGGGCGAGGACTCGCGCTGGTTTTTATTACCGTCCCTGAACCTGCTAGACTCCCCTTTCTTCACATACTTTTGCTGTTTTCCTTTCTGTATCAACTCCTCTATCTGGTCTTTTAGGTCCCGGCAATCTTTTGTGTAATGGCCATGATCCTTGTGGAACTGGCAGTACTTCTTCTTGTCACGGACATTAGGGGATGAATGTAATGGCCTCGGCCACTTGAGGTAGTGCTCATCCTTAATCTACGTCAAAATTTTGTTAACAGGCATAACTAAAGGGGTGAATTTTACCATTGAGGAGTTTTTTCGTCTTTCCTTTTGCCCCCGTCACTGGTATGACGATCTGGACGCTCCCTTTTTTGTCCTCTACGATCGTCCTTCTTCCTTCCCTTGTCTCCTGGCTTTTCTACATCCCTTATGGCTGCTAATGCATCTTCAGCATTCATGTACTTTTATGCCTTCAAGAGCATCTCTACCATCGTCTTAGGAGGATTCTTTGCGAGTGAAACCACGAACTCTCTGGACTTTAACCCTACCTTAAAGGTCGTCAACTGCACTTTGTCGTCAGCGTCATCTACCTTCACGGTCTCTCGAGTAAAGCGTTTCATGTACGACCGCATGGTTTCCTTCTCCCCTTGCCTAATAGTGAGTAAATGGTCGGCTGGCCTTTTAGGACATTGTCCTCTAACGAAGTGGTGCAAAAAGGCGTTGCTCAACTGCTCGAAGCTGTCGATGGACGAAGTTGGCAACTTTGTGAACCACTCTCTTGCAGCTTCTTTAAGAGTGGTAGGGAAGGAACGACACAGTATTTCGTCAGGAGGCTGTTGGAGGCCTAGTGTCGTCTTGAAGGTGTTGAGGTGGTCCTGGGAGTCCTTAAGTCCGTCAAATGGCTCAAGCTAAGGCAACCGAAATTTCGACGGCACTAGGCATTCCAGGACCGCCGTAGTGAAGGGAGAGTCTGTTTCCCTAACCATTCTGTCCAGGCTTCAGTCCATTTTCTCCTTAATAGCGTTTCTCAGCTCGTCCATCTCCTTCCTCATCTCTCGAAGAAGATCCGAGTTATGTTCATCTGGAGTAGTAAGCCCTCGGCGGTCACTTCTTCTTTGGCTATCTCTCTCATCCTCCTGGTTGGCTTTGGACCGATTCTCCTCCTATTGAAGCCGTAGTCTCATTTCCTGATTTTGCCTGGTGAGCTCTTCAACGGTGGCCGCAAGAGCCTGGACTTGCTGAGCTAAGACTATTGAATCCTGGTTGGACTCCATTTGAATATAAAAGTTGATAGAAACTACGTTTTCGAATTTGAGTATGAAAATGTCGTCCCCACAGATAGCACCAAACTGATGAAGTGCGAATTCGTCAATCGAAGTAAATGCGTCCAGATTGAGCCCAACCCTTGTATCTCTGACTGTGGAAGTGGTGAGATAGCTCCCTCAAAATGGTCATCGGTGTGGTGCCTGCCACAGCGCCTCCAATGCCAAAGTCAGTATATGGAAGCTCTTAGCAAAAGAATAATTTAAAATAGTAGTGTAACAATAAGTATTTCTAGGTGTCTTTTCTCGTACCTCATGTTGGTGCTGGGAGGGTTGTATATATACATTCCCGCAGCCCCTAGCCGTTGTGACTGTTATGGTGGTTTAATGCTTCTTTTGGTAACGCCTCATGGTCAATTATGTGAGCTTTGATGGGCTTCCAACGGTCCGTACAGCTGTCCTTGTAACCATCCGAGGCATTTATTTGACCACATTGAATGGCTTCTTTTCCTTCGTCAGTGATGTGGTTTATGTCGTCAGAGGCACCTAGTTAGTCCATCTGTCAATATTGCCTCGTTGGTTTGAATGAGGCCGTCCAGAGAAGTTGAGTTCGTCAACCCCATCACAATATATTTGTAGGGGCAGGTTTCGAGCGCTCTCCGCAGATTGAGAGAGTGAACCCAAGCCCAGCTAACCCTCCAATGAATTTATAGAGTATAGGTTCAAGAGCTAGGCCCTAGTAAGGAATGCAGCGGCCATGCATGGTTGTACGTGAATGCTAATAACTTAAGTGTGGGTTAGAATGCACAATAAGGCTCCTCGGACAGGTCTTATAGAGCTTGAAGTTCTTATTATCTCTTTTCATAATGGTTACAAGGTTGGAGAGAATATAAACTACTACAGTATTTCTTTTCTCTGGTTTTCCGTCCGTCCCCGTCTCAAGAGGGACTTCTTACATTATATACTTCTCTTTTAGTTGATCCTAGCCCTACATTTGTTGATCAACCCGGTTTCCACTTGAGAGCCTGTCCCATCAGCCGCATTCCCATCCCCCCTGTGGGTTGCAGCACCCAAGACGGCAGTGTTCAGAGGTCCTATCCTCATTAATGCGGTCAGGGCGTTAGTTGAGGGCATTTAATGTGGAGGTGACAGTTCATCTGGGACTTGCTCTTCCACCCTGGTCCATGTCCGGTGCTTGGTACTTGCTACTTACTCCTTGGATGCTCAGGGAGATTCCCCTTAAGGATGTGCTGCTTGCTCACTTTCTGATCTCGGTCTTCCGAGGATGTAATCATCCTCGGCAATGCTTCTTGGGCACTGGGCTCTACACTTTCGTCCTCGGACCTTGGACGCGTCCTCGGCATGGGCTTTTGGGCCTGGTTCGAAGTGGGCCGGGGTTGCCTGACTCTTTCTGGCCCCACAATAGCCCTCAAAATCTTGTTGTCCGCATCCTCGGGCGGAAATGAGGATTTTGAAAATCCTCAGACCTGCACCGTGTCCAATCAAGTCTTGTCCCTTGTCAGCGTCGGGGCCTTTTCATCTGCCCAAGGTGCGTTACTGGCGCTTCGGTGCGCGTAACGTGTCCTGCATTAAATTCGGGCGGCTTTGTGCTCCCCACGTTAAACGGTCAGATGACAATCAAACGGTGGGGATGCGCCTAGCATTTATGGGCAGGAAAACTCGCGCGGCTCTTCCATCTAGGGTATAAATACCCATTCGAACCTCTTTCTCCTTTTTCATTCACAATCAAGAGCTCTTGCGCCTCCATCCAGAGTCCAGCCAAATTTCCACCTACATCTCCAGCATAAAAAGCCTGTCCGAGGAGCTCCTCCTTATTTCTGTAAGTCGCTCTATCCCTCTCTGAGCTATTTTCCTCTCTGCTCCTCCTTCTCTTTTATTTGCTCCTCCTTTAGCTCTCTTAGGCGTCATTTGGGATAGGTAGGCTTAAGAAGTACGTTTTCTCTGATGAGGCGATGGAGAAATTCATCGCCGATTACAAGATACCGGCCAACGTGGGCTTGAGGTATTGTCAGGAGGGGGAGTGGTACCTCCGGAGGCAGGAGGGCGAGGTGGTGATTCCCATCATCGCCTTCCTTGAAGGGGTGATGAGGATCCCCATGGGGCCGGTGACGAGGGGTTACCTTACATACTTCCGGTTAACCCCCACCCAGTGCGCCTCCAACATGTTCAGAATTCTGGGCAATGTGGATGCTCTGAATGAGAAGATGGGGCTAAGGTTGACCTATCACGACGTGAACTACTGCTACAATCTTCAACACTTGAAGAACAAGTCCTACTACATGAGGACGAGGGACAACAGGGCCCGGCTTATCCAGTGCCTCCCTGAGTCCAACAAGGGGATGAATGAGGATTTTCTCATCGTGTCTGGAGCGTTGCACGATGGCCTTCATTGCCCGACGACAGAGGGGACACCAGGTGGGGCAGTGGGAATAGGAGGGGATTCAAAGATTCTAACTTGTTTCCTGCGTCATTTCTTTTTGTACTGTTTGGTTACTAATGTGAATGTGTTTTCTTTTTGCAGATCCGCACTCCCTCGTGCGCAACTTCAGCTTGATCAACAGGGAAGACTTGCAGAAGGCGCTCAGATCTACGGCTTTTGAAAACGAGGCAGACCACCAAGTCAGAGCTGCTCATAAGATCTTGGGGTACACTCCGCTCCAAAAATCATTCGCGGCCCCCAAGTACATGATCAAAGCAAAGGATCCTCGGCTGCAGAAAATAGAAGTGACCAAGGACGGGTTCGAGTTTCCCAAGGATCCCTCCACTTCAGAAGGCGTCACAGTAGCAGTCCCCTCTTCTTCCCACACACTCTCAGAGGCCGCGGAAGAGAACTTAGAGAGGGAAGGAGTGGCTGTAGATTTTGGTCCTGCCGAGGACGATTTTGACGTTTTTGAGCAACTCCATCAGTCCGAGGACCCTTCTGGAGACTTGGGTGATCCTCGTCTAACCGAGGCAGACCTCTTAGCGTCAGAGACATCTTCTCGGCTTGAGATGGGCTACAAGAAGAAGGCCCAACCCAGTCTACTCGACCTCATCGAAGGTCAGCCGGGGAAGTCCAAGCCAAGGCTTCCTCCTCCTCCTCCTCCAAAGACTCGTCCTGCTCAGACCAGGTCGGCCTCAACCCAATCCAGGCTCCCTCCTCCTCCGCCTCAGACGAGCTCGTCGTCCAGGCACGAGCCTGCTGGTCCTAAGCAGAAGAAGGATAAGGGCAAGAGGATCCTCGAGGACAAATCTAGGCCCACGCGGGAGGGGGATGACATTCGGCGGCCATCGAAGCAGCTGAGGATAGGCCCCACAACCCAGGACAAACAGGTTGCTACCCCGCCCGAGGTTCAGGCCTGGCTCCCCGCCCCAATGCTACATGGGGTGCCCTTGAGGGATGACTCCTCCCTCAGGGACTTTAGGGATGGCGAAGGCGTGTACGTAGCCAACGCGGTGGAGAGATGCCTGCTCCTTCCCACGGACATAGCGCAGCTGGGGACCATGAGGAGTAGGGATGTCTTCCTCTGCCTCAAGCGATATTTGGGGATGGTAAGACCCTTAACACTTGTGTTTTTTTCTTGCTTTAGTTTTTTCTGCCTTCCTTTCTTTTTTGAGCTCGGCTAATTATCACGTATCTGTTTTGTTTGGCAGGTTGTCCAGGCCACTTTCAGGCTGGAGGAGGCGGCCAATGACCATGGTAAGGCCATGGACGAAGAGCGCGAGAGGCGCCTGGTGGCCACTCGGACCCTCAAGACCTCCGAGGAGGACCTTGCCCAGGCCAGGGAGGAGCTGAAGGCAATTACCCAGGCTAGGAACAGCGCGATGTCAGGCCTTGAGGGTGCCCAGAGGCAGGCTGAAACTCAGACGAAGCGTCTGGGTGAGGTACAGGGGCAGCTGAAGCTCGCCGAGGAGCTGATAGCTGGCTTGACAAAGAAGGTGGCCGATGCTGAGGAGGCCAAGAGGGTGGCTGAATGGGCCAAGGGGGAGGCCGAGAGGGCCAAGTTTGAGGCAGAGCAAGGCAGGGAAGAGGCCTGGGCCACCAAGCAGGAAGCTGAGGAGGCAGCCTATACTGCCGGGGTAACTGAGACAGCAGCTGCCTACAAATCCCAAGTCCCTGGGGTATGTAGGCGCTACTGCTCCGAAACTTGGAGTGAGGCCCTCAGACAAGCTGGGGTGGAGGCCTCTTCTGACTTGTGGAAGGAGGAGAGCGTGTACTACCCCCCTGTTATCCGCGAGGCTGCCCCAGATGGCTCTGAGGCTGAGGAGGCTGCTGTGGAAACTGCTGCTACTCCGGGTGAGGAGGCCTCGGACGCTGGGGCCACTGGTGAGCCAGTCCAAGGGAGTAATCCTCCCGCAGTGGTTGAATTGAGTGACGGCTCTAATGAGGACGTGCCTCAGCAGGTTGCAAAGCCCTCCCCTGATGCCCAGGTTTCTTCTGCTGAGGGGGCAGCTATTCCTGCCGTGCCTCTACAGGCCATCCCACTCAGTCAGGGCTCAGAGGACCTTGAGGTAGCCATGGGCCAGCCACCCACCGAAGCGGGCAATTAACTAGAAGGACTAGCCTCTTTGGCGCCTCTGCTTGCCTCACTTTACTCTTTGCATATTTTTCTTCCCTTTTTCTTTGTTTGTAATGTAATCCCCTTTGTGTAATTCCTTTGGACTTAATGAAATGCAAGCTTTGTTTCTTTTTCTGTTTGTTGTGGCCGTTTGCTTACTTGCACGTTATCCGCTCTTTCTTTATTTGTACGATTCTAACTTCAATTGCATCTCGGCCAATCGTGGCATTAATTATTATAACGAGGGCAGGTATGCTCGGGTGGACCTTTCGTTTCCTAAGGACCAGGTAGAATTTCTTCGGGTAGACACTTAGGATCTCTTCAAGGTAGTTAACTTCCCCACAGGCCTGAGTCTGAGGACCATGCAGAGCCTTGGTCCTGCTTGACACTTAGTTTCCTGAAGTAGTTAGTTTTCCCATAGGCCTGAGTCTGAGGACCATGCAGTGCCTTGGTTCTGTCTAACACTTCGGTTCGGCTGTAAGTGACTAGTTTCCCCATAGGCTTGAGTCCTTAGACTATGCAAGACCTAGGTTCTGTTTAGCACCCAGATATAAGTGGTTAGCTCCCCGTAGGCTTGAGTCCGAGGACCATGCAAGACCTAGGTACAATGCTAATCTTCAATTGGCTGTAAGTAACTAGTTTCCCCATAGGCTTGAGTCCTTGGAATATGCAAAACCTAGGTTCTATCTAGCACCCAGATATAAGTGGTTAACTCCCCATAGGCTTGAGTCCGAGGACCATGCAAGACCTAGGTACAATGCTACCTTCAATTTGGCTGTAAGTAACTAGTTTCCCCATAGGCTTGAGTCCTTGGACCATGCAAGACCTAAGTTCTGTCTAGCACCCAGATATAAGTGGTTAGCTCCCCATAGGCTTGAGTCCGAGGACCATGCAAGACCTAGGTACAATGCTACCTCCAATTTGGCTGTAAGTAACTAGTTTCCCCATAGGCTTGAGTCCTTGGACCATGCAAGACCTAGGTTCTGTCTAGCACCCAGATATAAGTGGTTAGCTCCCCATAGGCTTGAGTCCGAGGACCATGCAAGACCTAGGTACAATGCTAACCTTCAATTGGCTGTAAGTAACTAGTTTCCTCATAGGCTTAAGTCCTTGGACCATGCAAGACCTAGGTTCTGTCTAGCACCCAGATATAAGTGGTTAGCTCCCCATAGGCTTGAGTCCGAGGACCATGCAAGACCTAGGTACAATGCTAACCTTCAATTGGCTGTAAGTAACTAGTTTCCCCATAGGCTTGAGTCCTTAGACCATGCAAGACCTAGGTTCTGTCTAGCACCCAGATATAAGTGGTTAGCTCCCCATAGGCTTGAGTCCGAGGACCATGCAAGACCTAGGTACAATGCTAACCTTCAATTGGCTGTAAGTAACTAGTTTCCCCATAGGCTTGAGTCCTTGGACCATGCAAGACCTAGGTTCTGTCTAGCACCCAGATATAAGTGGTTAGCTCCCCATAGGCTTGAGTCTGAGGACCATGCAAGACCTAGGTACAATGCTACCTTCAATTTGGCTGTAAGTAACTAGTTTCCCCATAGGCTTGAGTCCTTGGACCATGCAAGACCTAGGTTCTATCTAGCACCCAGATATAAGTGGTTAGCTCCCCATAGGCTTGAGTCCGAGGACCATGCAAGACCTAGGTACAATGCTACCTTCAATTTGGCTGTAAGTAACTAGTTTCCCCATAGGCTTGAGTCCTTGGACCATGCAAGACCTAGGTTCTGTCTAGCACCCAGATATATTTGCCGTTGGAACGCGAGACGTGTGATCATGATAGGCAGAACATCTGAATCAAAAGAGACTTCTTTATCAATAGTAATACCTTTTCAGGTTATTTACATTCCATGGACGAGGTACAGGTTTGTCATCTAAATCTTCTAAATAGTATGCTCCTATCCTTGCCACTGAGGTGATTTGGTAGGGCCCCTCCCAGTTGGGTCCGAGCTTTCCCCAGGAAGGGTTCTTGGCAGCTCCTATGACTTTTCTAAGCACCAGGTCTCCCGGTGCTAGTGGTCTGAGCTTTACATTGGCGTCATATCCTTGCTTGAGCTTTTGCTAGTAGTGGGCCAGCTGGATCATTGCTTGCTCTCTTCGTTCATCTACCATGTCCAGGCTCTGCCCCAGCAGTTCATCATTGCTGCCTGGGGTGAAGGAGCTCGTCCTTAGTGTCGGGAAGTTGGTTTCCAGGGGGATCACTGCCTCTGCACCATAAGTCATGGCAAAAGGTGTTTCCCCCGTTGAGCGCCGGGGCGTAGTCCGGTACGTCCAGAGGACGTGGGGCAGCTCTTCTACCCATCTCCCCTTGGCATCATCCAGTCTCTTCTTAAGCCCATTGACGATGACCTTGTTGACCGCCTCGGCCTGTCCGTTTCCCTGGGGGTAGGCTGGCGTTGAGTATCTGTTTGTGATCCCAAGTTCACAACAGTACCTCCTGAAGGCCTTGCTATCGAACTGGAGCCCATTATCCGAGATAAGGGTATGAGGGACCCCGAACCGTGTAACTATGTTCCTCCAAAGGAATTTCTTCACGTCTACATCCCTAATGTTGGCTAGTGGTTCGGCCTCGACCCACTTGGTGAAGTAGTCTGTGGCCACCAACAGATACTTCTTATTCCCTGGTGCTTTGGGGAAAAGTCCCACAATGTCTAAGCCCCATTAGGCGAATGGCCATGGACTGGACAAAGGGTTGAGGACCCCTCCTGGCTGATGGATGTTTGGGGCGAACCTTTGGCATTGGTCACACTTCTTGACATATTCCTGGGCCTCCTGCTGCATTCCCAGCCACCAGTATCCTTGTGTGACGGCTCGGTAAGCCAGGGATCTCCCCCTCGTGTGGCTCCCACAGATTCCTTCGTGCAGCTCTTCGAGCAAGAACTCTGCCGCTTCGGGGTGGACACATAGAAGGTATGGGCCAGAGTAGGACCGCCTGTATAGCTTGTGATCCTCGGACAACCAGAACCGAGGAGCTTTCCTTCGTATCTTTTCTGCCTCCGACCTCTCCCCAGGCAGGACATCATCTTTGAGGAATCTCACTATGGGGTCCATCTAGCTGGGACCCATCACAACTTGATGGACGGGGGTCACTCCCTTTGGCACTTCACTTGCCCTCTCCAGGTGCTTCACAAGTATGATCCGAGGCAGAGCCCCTGCCGAGGGGGTTGCGAGTGTGGCAAGTGAATCGGCATGACTGTTCCCATTCCTAGGAATATGGGACAAGCTGAAGGGGCCAAACTCCAACTGCAAGCGCTTGACTTGGCTCAGGTATTCTTGCATTCTCGAATCTCTGGCCTCCATCTCCCCCTTCACCTGCCCTACCACGAATCTGGAGTCTGAGAACATCTCTATCGACTTTCCTCCCATCTTTTGCACCATGATCATCCCTTGGAGTAATGCCTCATACTCGGCCTCGTTGTTTGTGGTCGTGAACCCGAGCCTTAGGGATTTCTCAATGACATGATCTTCAGGGGATACTAGGACCAGCCCCACTCCGGACCCCCTTTGGTTTGCCGCGCCATCCACATATACTTTCCAACATGGTGACTCCGGAATGGAGATTGCCCCAACTGATTTCTCATCACAGCTCTTCTCCTCAACTATCAATTCTACGACTGGTTCGGCGAACTCGGCCGTCAAATCCGCCAGAACCTGGCCTTTTATGGAGGTCCGGGGCATGTACTTGACATCAAAAGCTCCCAGAATTGTGTTCCACTTCGCGATTCTTCCTGTGTAATCGGCGGTCCGGAGTACAGACTTCAAGGGCAATTGGGTTAGGACAACCACTGTGTGAGCTTGGAAGTAATGGGGGAGCTTTCTCGTGGCGTGGACCACCGCCAGTATGGCCTTCTCTAGGGGTAGGTATTTGACCTCCACTTCGTGCAGCGACTTGCTGACGTAGTAAACTGGCTTTTGGACACCATTGTCTTCTCGTACCAGTACTAGGCTCACTGCATGGGGCGCCACCGCAAGGTAGGCGTATAGGACCTCGTCGAGCTCAGGATTGGACATGATAGGCGGCCGGGATAGATACTCCTTGAGTTGCTAGAAAGCTACGGCACAATCCTCGGACCACTCAAATCCTTTCCATTTGTTGATCAGGAGATAAAAGGGCCTACACCTGTCGGCCGACTTGGAAATGAATCGGTTCAGCGCCGCGATCATCCAAGTAAGCTTTTGGATCTCCTTGGGGTTCTGCGGAGGCTTCAAATAATGAATGGCCTTGATCTGGTCAGGGTTGACTTCGATCCCACGGTGGGTGATTATATACCCCAGAAACTTGCCAGAGCTTACGCCAAACGAGCATTTTGAGGCATTAAGGAGGAGCTTGTGCTCTCTCAGGACGTCAAAGGTGCAACCGAGGTCCTCCACGTGCTCGGACACCAGCTTGCTCTTCACCACCATATCGTCAACATAGACCTCGATGCTCTTGCCCAACATCGGCTCAAACATTCTCGTCATCATCCTCTGGTAGGTGGATCCGACGTTTTTCAGGCCAAATGGCATAACCTTGTAGTGGTAGTTGGGTGTCACAAAGGCTGTCTTCTCTTGGTCCTCCAAGGCTAGTGGGATTTGGTGATAGCCCTGAAAGGCATCCAGGAAGCTCATCCGAGGATGGCCTGCCGTCGCATCTACTAGCTGGTCTATTCGTGGCATTGGGAAGGGGTCCTTTGGGCATGCTTTGTTCAAGTCTGTAAAGTCTACACAAACCCTCCACTTCCCACTTTTCTTCTTGACCACCACAGTGTTGGCCAACCATTTGGGGTAAAAGACCTCCTTGATAGCCCCCGCGCGCTTAAGCTTATTGACCTCTTCCCTGATCGCATCAGCGTGCTCCTTCGACGGGCGCCGAGGTGGCTGCTGCTTGAGGATCACACATGGGTTGACGTTAAGGTGATGACAGATGAAGGATGGATCAATCCCAGGGGCATCGCAGGGGTCCCATGCGAACACGTCAAGGTTCCTCTTGAGGAACTCAAGTAACTCCTCCTTCTCTAGTGGAGGCAGTTGGGTTCCGACCTGGAAGAACTTCTCGGGATCATCGCCAATTACCACCTTCTCCAGGTTCTCACATTTAGCATCCTCGGCAGGTGCATCCGGAGGCGCCACCTAGGTCTTTGATTGCTATGAATCTTCCTCGGCTGGTGCCGAGGACTGTGCATCAAGCCGATAGGATATGGCAGCCACCGTGCATTGCCTAACCGTGGGTTGGCAACCTTGGATCTCCAGAACCTGGTCCCCTGATGGGAATTTCACCTTCTGGTGCAAAGTGGAGGCTACGCCCCCCAAGGCGTGTAGCCAGGGCCTTCCTACGATGGCCGTGTAGGGGGAGTATGTGTCCACCACTACAAAGTTCGCCTCCACCACCACTGGGCCTGTCTGTACGGGCAGTCTGATCATGCCTTTTGGGATGACGAGCTTTCCATCGAAGCTCATTAGGGGGGAGCTATAAGGTGTGAGGTCCTCCGGTTTTAGCCCCAGCCCCTTGTAGAGGTCTGGACACATAACCTTGGCTACGCTGCCACCATCCACCATCACCCTTTTCACGTCATAGCCCCCGATTCTGAGGGTGACGATTAGGGCGTCCTCGTGTGGTTGGATGGTCCCAATCTTGTCCTCCTCCGAGAAACTCAGGGCTGGGGGAGGATTCCTCCTGGACCTCTTTGGCCCCATCCGAAGGTCCTCGGTGGGCAGTTGGGCCACAGACAACACTCACAAAGGGGGTGTGCCTGTTTTTCCTGGCGCGGCCAAGATTATGTTGATCGTCCCAGCGGGCTGCCCCATGGCGGCGTCCCTCTGAGGCTCTTGGTAGGTTCGGCCCTGCTAGTCGCTGGAATGGTGCAGAAGGTGCTTCAGCCTTCCATCCTGGACTAGCTGGTCCAGGTGGTTCTAGAGGTTCCTGCAATCCTCCGTGGCATGTCCGTGGTCCTGGTGGTATTGGCAGTAACGGTTCTGGTTGCACCTATCAGGCTCTCCAATCATCTTTGTCGGCCACCTGAAGTATGGCTCGTTCTTTATCTTTTCCAGGACCTTGTGAACGGGTTCTCGGAATACGGCGCCGACAGTCTGGGCATTGGTCGCCCCGGATTGCCCACCGAAATCCCTCCTCAGGCGGGCGTTGCTGTACCGGTCCGACCTAAAATCCCTCCTCTCCTGAGGGATAACCTTCTCCTTTCCTTTGCCCTGTAGCATATCTTCCTCCACCCGCTTGTACTTGTCGATCCGATCCATCAATTGCCGCACGCTGGTGGCAGGCTTACCGGTCAAGGACTTCCTCAGGCCGTGCCCCATTGGTAGCCCATTCTGAAATGTATTGATGGCGACGGCGTCATACTTGCCGTCCAGCTCGTTGTAAATCTCCCAGTACTTGTCCGAGTAAGCCTTGAGGGTCTCCCCGTCACGCATGGATAAGGACAGCAATGCGCTCATGGGCCGAGGAGGCCTGCTGTTCGTGACAAAGCGAGAACCAAAAGCTTGGGTCAGCTGTCTATACGAGTCTATGGAATTCGTCCTTAGACCGTTGAACCACCGCATTGCCACAGGTCCCAAGCTGGATGGGAAGACTTTGCACATCAGTGCCTCGTTCTTGGAGTGGACAGCCATCCTCTGGTTGAACTAGCTCACATGCTCCACGGGATCCGTTTTGCCGTTGTAAGCAATGAAGGTTGGCTGCTGGAACCGCTGAGGAAACTCCGCCTCCTCTATACGACGTGTGAAGGGCGACCTGGAGAGCTGATCCAGCGCCTTGCTCATGGCGTCACCTCCTAAGTCCCTGGGGGTTGGGTTGGCACGCCTACGCCTCTAGTAGCGCTCCTCCTCATGGGAGAAAGTCTCGCTGGGGGGCGTTCTTGACCTTTGCCTGTATTCATCATCACTCTCGTCGTCAGAGGGCAGGTTAGGGCTGGGTTCGGACCGTCTTCGCTGCGCATGGCGCAGCTTCCTCTTCAGATCATCTATCTCGCACTGCATGGCCACCTTATCATCCTTCCTCTGGGAAGCGTGGCTATGGGCCTCTTCCGATCGCGTGGCCTGGCCATCGTCGCGCTTCTGGGGAACGTGCCCGTCCCCCTGGCTTTCGCTCGCCGTTGAAGTATGCACGCTTCCTTCTCGAAATCGTCTGTTGTCGTTCTGACCGCCCCCGGGGTCGCCATAGTTACCCTGATGCCTTGACTTCACCGGTTCAAGTCGATTGGGAGTTCTTTGGTGAGGGCCTAATCCTACCATGTTTGACTGTTGTCCTTACTAACGCACAAGCTCTTCCCACAGACGGCGCCAATTGTAGGGGCAGGTTTCGAGCGCTCTCCACAGATTGAGAGAGTGGACCCAAGCCCAACTAACCCTCCAATGAATTTATAGAGTATGGGTTCAAGAGCTAGGCCCTAGTAAGGAATGCAGCGGCCATGCATGGTTGTACGTGAATGCTAATAACTTAAGTGTGGGTTGGAATGCACAATAAGGCTCCTCGGACGGGTCTTATAGAGCTTGAAGTTCTTATTATCTCTTTTCAGAATGGTTACAAGGTTAGAGAGAATATAAACTGCTACAGCATTTCTTTTCTCTGGTTTTCCGTCCGTTCCCGTCTCAAGAGGGACTTCTTACATTATATACTTCTCTTTTAGTTGATCCTAGCCCTACATTTGTTGATCAACCCGGTTTCCACTTGAGAGTCTGTCCCATCAGCCGCATTCCCATCCCCCCTGTGGGTTGCAGCGCCCAAGACGGCAGTGTTCAGAGGTCCTATCCTCATTAATGCGGCCAGGGCGTTAGTTGAGGGCATTTAATGTGGAGGTGACAGTTCATCTGGGACTTGCTCTTCCACCATGCTTCCATGTCCGGTGCTTGGTACTTGCTACTTGCTCCTTGGATGCTCAGGGAGATTCCCCTTGAGGATGTGCTGCTTGCTCACTTTCTGATCTCGGTCTTCCGAGGATGTAATCATCCTCAGCAATGCTTCTTGGGCACTGGGCTCTACACTTTCGTCCTCGGACCTTGGTCGCGTCCTCGGCATGGGCTTTTGGGCCTAGTTCGAAGTGGGCCGGGGTTGCCTGACTATTTCTGGCCCCACAATATTAATAAAGGTTTTTTTTAGGTAGGATTTGAATCTACAATATCTAATATAATATATATATATATATATATATATTTTTGTTGAGAAAATATAATATAATCTTTGAATTATTACCTTCTTTTAATCACTTGAGGTTTGGGGCTCAAGTGATTAAGCACCATGAAAAATATCTTGGTTTGCCATCATTGGTGGGAAGAAATAAGAAAAATACATTCAACTCTATTAAGGACAAACTAAGAAAAAAGCTTGCTGGTTGGAAAGAGAAGTTATTGTCTAAGGCAGGAAAAGAAGTGTTGATAAAAGCTGTGGCACAGGCAATACCGACATATACTATGAGTGTTTTTAAATTGCCTGATTCTCTTTGTGAGGATTTGACATCTATGATACGTAATTTTTGGTGGGGGCAAAGAAATGAAGAGAGGAGGATAGCTTGGATGAGTTGGGAAAAATTATGTGCTCCAAAAATTTGTGGTGGGATGGGATTTAAAAAACTTAAGGAGTTTAACTTGGCTTTATTGGCTAAGCAAGGGTGGAGGCTTCAACAAGGTCATGATTCATTGGTGTATAAGGTTTTGAAAGCTAAGTATTTTCCTACATGTGATTTTTCACAGGCTGTTTTGGGCAATAATCCATCATTTACTTGGCGGAGTATTATGTTTGCTCAACCCCTTGTTAAAAATGGTTTACGGTGGAGGCTTGGTAATGGTGAGAGTATCCGGATTTGGGGTGATAAATGGCTGCCTAAGCCTTCAACGTTCATGGTTTCATCTCCTAGATTGTTTATGCCACATGATATGAAGGTTGGAGAATTGATAAATAAGGAGGAGGCTTCGTGGAAGGCTGATGCTATAGATGCTCTGTTTATGCCGCATGAAGCAGAGGTTATAAAAGCTATCCCAATAAGTTCTCATTTGCCTGAAGATAAATTGATTTGGGCTTGGAGCAATAATGGAGTGTTCTCGGTGAAGAATGCCTACTGGGTTGCTAGTCAAATGTCAATAGCTGAATTTTCTGGTTCAAGCTCTGATGGCAGCCAAGAAAGGAGATTCTGGAATCGTTTATGGCAGATCAATGTGCCTCACAAAATAAGACATTTTGCTTGGAGGGCTTGTCAGGACATCTTACCATTGAAAACTAACCTTGTTAAAAGAAATGTTTTGCAGGTGGCTACATGTGATGGATGCAACATGGAGGAGGAAGATTCTATCCATTTTTTCTGGAAATGCAGCAGAGCAAAGGAGCTTTGGTCATCGTCCAAGCTGGTTTTTCCAAATGTAATGGACCGGTTAAGTTCTTTTAAGGACATGGTTTGGTGTTTATTGATGGATGAAAAAAGCTCACCGGAAAACTTGGAGTTGCTGCTAACTGGTGCATGGGCGTTGTGGGGAAACCGGAATGAAGTTAGATGTGGCGGGAAGAGAAAGGATGGTAGGATGCTTCTTCATTGGGCGACTCAATATCTGGAGGAATACCGATCTGTCATTATTCCGTCACCAGTTACAAATAGTTCCGTTTCTCATATTCAAAGATGGAACCCGCCACCCACATTGTGTTTTAAATGTAACGTTGATGCTGCTGTGTTTGCTGAGTTGAAGTCTGTGGGAATTGGTGTGATTGTAAGGGACTGGCATGGGCACTTTGTAGCAGCTATGTGCAAGAAGTTACACACACCACTAGGACCTCTTGAAGCGGAATCGAAGGCTGTTGAAATTGGTATGCAGTTCGCAAAGCAGCTGGGTTTATCGGACATAATCATGGAGGGTGACTCGTTATTGGTTTCTAGAGCATTGAATCAGTCATCTTCACCACCGGCCTCAATTGATGCGGTAATAATGGGGATTAGTTTAGCTTCATTGGAGTTCCAAAATGTGTATTTTTCTCATGTAAAGCGTAATGCTAATTCCCCAGCTCATTTGTTAGCAAAGTATGCCAAGGGCATAGTTAATCAATGTATGTGGATGGAGAATTGTCCTAGTTTCTTAGAGCTTGCAATTCTTCATGATGTAAACTCTAATGTTGTTTAATATTAAGTGTGTGATTTCCTATCAAAAAAAAAAAAATAATGATCATAGTTATAAATAAAATACTGAAAAATCTTTTGATTTGATGGACTGGGAAATGAGTGTAATTTGAACTAATCGAAAATAGGAAAAAAGATGTTGGAATTGGAAGTAAATAATGTTTGTATTAAATAAGGAAATATTTATGACTACATGCTTTATTTGGGTGTTCAATTGATGAGAATAATTTTCTCAAAAAAAAAAAAAAATTGGTGAGAATAATAAATTTATTTGGGTGTTCAATTGATGAGAACATAAATTGGAAGGAGAGTACCGGTCATTTAGTCCAATATATTTAGTCCAATATAATATATAACGCCCATAAATCTCTGACCTCTCTGTCTCTGAGTCTCTCTCTCTCACTTTACGGTTTTTTATTCATGGCCAGTAGCCCCCCATTTAAGTAAATTGAAATGGCGAATGTAAGTTGTAACTCATTCATTAGTCAATGACTTTGCAAACTTCTGTTTTTTTCTTTTATAATGGGCTACAGTTTAGCTTTTATCACAGTTTTTAAGTCTGATCCCTCCAAGTTTGTAACTTTGTAGCATGTTTAAGAGGCATTTAAAATCTGGTGATTTCGCAAACCTATTGCTTGAAGAGTTCATAATATAGATACAGCCTTCTAAATAGTAATTATATTAACAAGAAATAGGAATTCATCGTCATCTTCATCTTGAATCTAATGATCATACAAACCTACACATCGAAGTCCAAGCAACTACATAATGAGCTAAAACATTTGCATCAGAGGCAGATCAAAAGGAAAAAGATTAATAGAGGAAGGAACTTAATGTCATCCATAATAGAGGTAATGGTATGGTCTGGTAAGAATGAAGATAACTGAATGAGATATATTGATGAATGATGATAGTCAGTGCATCTCCCTCCAGAATGAAATAGCAAAGACTGAAAGACCCAATTTAACAGCCTCTGAAACATCAACGAGGGCTGCCTTAGCCTCAGCCTACAAAGGCTCAACACATCTTGCTTGATCAAACCAAGCACTAATTATGCTCTCCCATGATGATCTCCAGTCACAACTGCAATAAAGATGTGATTCCAATCTTACAGCACTAGAAGGGTAGAGACTAGTGACTTAATTTGATATTAATTTTGTAGTTTTTGGTAACTTACTTGTTAATTGCAAGACAAAAAGAGTAACAGTTTATTTCCAAAAAAATTAATTTTGTTGCTCATGTGGTAAAAGATGAGACAAAAAGTAAAAAGCTAGAATGGACACTTGTCAAAAAAGAGGGAGAACGATTTATTTTTTAACTATCTTTAGCCAAAACCAAAGGATCATAAGATGCTTGCCTTTTCAAGACTTGGTTCTTTAATACACCATATATAGTAATTCGTTTTTTATTTTTTATAATGCGATAGTTACAACAATAGAAGAGGGGAATTTAAAACCCAACATTTCTGTTGTAAAAGAGCATTAGCATTTGGGGATGCAAAGAAAAACTTATTTTACATTCTCAAACACTATTTTATTTATTTTATCAATTCATTTTATAACTAACCCTACATCCTAGTTTTTATTTTTACATACAACCCAATAAAATAATATAAACTACTATTTTCTCTTTTTCCTCCCACTCACTTTTTTTCTTTACACACAATTACAAGATTAAATTAATATTTTTTTTTACAACCTATGAATAGTAAGGTTGCATATATAGTTTGCAATTTTTTTTAAGTTTACAAACCCGGATGGAGTGGATTTTGGGTGGATTGGGTTGTAAAATAGCAATTGAGGGTGTTTACACCTCCCAATACTAGTGCTCTTAGAGGTATCAGTTGAACTATAAGATTCTTGACAATCATCAACCACAGTTGATTCAAAGTATTGATGTAACAACAAAAAATCATCTACTACATTTTGAGGAATGTCCAGAATTGTGACTAATTGAGCATGTCTTTGACCCATACCCGAGCAGTCACAACTCATGCCCTCTCAGCCAAGCGTAGAGACCAGGGAGAGTACAGCCAGATTAGTATTTATTAATGGGGCCAAATTTGATTTTAAAAGAAGAAGAAGAAGAAAGTATCACTTCCCCTTTACACAACGGACTGCACAAATCCTCCATAGGAATTCAAGTATTGAGGAAACGTGAGAAGGAAAACATTAGCATCCAACGCAATCTTCTAAATGAGAATTGTTTATATTCTCTCGATCTCTCATATAGCCTTGATTTCCCAGTTATGTATTGTTGGTTTAGCACACCAATAACAATTTAATCAACCTGATATCACCTTGGTTAGCCCAAAAAGACGAACCTAGATTAACTAATCATCAAAAAAGTTCAAAGGTATATGAACCTCCAAGACTTACCTCACAGTCACAGAGGTACGATGAAATGTCTCAAAGATCTTTCTACTATCCTAGTTCCCAACTATCAGACTCATCTAAACCCTATCAACTTATCTAAACTAACCGAAAGAAAATAGGTTTGTTATCTAATTTTTCTTGGCAGATATTAAATTATTAATTACAACTTGGTTGTAATCAATGACTTCAACTAAATTCACTCTATATTTTTTTATTATATGTAAATTTTGACAAATTCACTATATGATTACATTTTCTTCTTATATCCTCAATGTTTGGAAATTTTAGATGATCAAATATCAATAGTTATATTATCAATCAAATGTTAAATTTCAAGTTTTTATAGTTTAAAATTATGCATAAAAATAAGTTAATGGGTCGAATAATAAATAATATCTGATTGACACAAAATTTGACATACATATTAAGAATACAAAGAATATGCAATCCAACAGTTAAATTTTCAAAATATGTAGTCGTGTTAATTTTTTAAGTGAGAGTTGTAACCAAACTTTGTCTATAACATTTTATCAATATCATCAGTGATACTCTCTATATATGTACCTTTTTTGGCCACGTCCATAGCTTAGTATTACAATAAAAAAAAAAAATTGAAAATAAATTTGGATTATAAACCATAGTAGATTCTATATTAATTTTCGAAACCATCTCTCTCTCTCTCTCTCAAATCAACATTCTTATGTTTTTTTCAATGTTAATTATTAATATTTTCTTCATCTTGAGTTTCTCCATTTTTAAATATCCCATAACCAATTAAAGGGTATAGTTTCTATAGTGAAATTTTTATTTTTAATATACATTACCAAATTCTCTACCAACATTAAAAAGGAAAATTCCAGGGAAACCAATGAATCTTCAAAGTCACGAATAATTACAAAATTTTAGTAGATACAAGAGCACATTTTATAATTAAAAAAATGAAAATGATTAAACAAATTTAGAATCATTTAAAAAGAAGAAAAAAAAAACAAAAGAAAGGGAAAAAACATTATTATCCTATAATCATTGAACCTATGACCAATTTTTTATTTTTTTTAAAAGGAACATTGGGAAATTCAACTTTTTTTTGGGCCAAATGGTGAATATATCCACGACCACCATTGTTGCATCTAAGCAACTTGCAAATGGTGTAAGATCATTAATCACAAAATGCTCTGTTTGTTTCAATATTGACATTTTCTAAAAATTGAATTTTTTTCAAAAAACTTTTTATAGAAAATTATCTCATTTTCTTATATTTGATAGCTACCTTAGAGCACTATCAATGGGGATGTAAAAAATAATACATATTTTAGGTCCTTACACACTACTTTATCTATTTTACCAATACATCTAACAATATACCCAACATCCTGATTTTTATTTTTACATAAAACACAATAAAATAATATAAACTAACTAATAAAAAAATAAAAAGTAAGAAAAGAGAGAGTGTGAGAGATTAAAAGTATTTTTTTTCTTTACAACCCCATGAACAGCAAGGTTACATATATGCAACGCACCAGTCCTTGCATAATAGAAAAAGATGTGAAATTTACACATTTAAGCCTCAAAATTGCTCACATCAGTCATTCTAAAATTGTGCATATTTACACGTTTGTTACAGTAATCGGGTAACTATGTATTCTATTATTTTATTAATTTCATAATTTTGCACATTTTTTTCTCTCTTCTTCCTATGCAAAACGAACACTCCTCTTCTCCCTTATCTTCTTTTTCCTCGGTTACACACAAACACACACCCACATGGATGAACCAACACAGAGACACACAAACACACCCACATGGAAAAACCAACACAAAGAGATATAACACTATTGTGAACTTGACACGCTAACATATAGATCGACGCTAGTGGCTAGCAGATCATAAATTAGCATTGGTGGCTTGTGGATTGGTGCTAGTGGCGTTTGTGGATCGACAGAAATGGGCCTAGATGCTTGTGGATCGATGTTGGTTGTGGAGATCGATGTTTGTGGGTCAACGGGAATAAGTTTTGATGCTTGTGATCGGTGCTAGGGAGATCGGTGATTTGTCCGTGAGAGAGAGAGAGAGAGGAAGGAGAAGACATGTTTGATCTAATATGAGCGACTAAAGAGATAAAAGCACAAAATTAAAAAGATAAAGAGATATGTACAAAATAAATAGATAAAATAATAATAATAAATTAAAGAAAAATTATTATTTAAATATAATGGAGTGTAAAATAGACATTCTAATATCGGTGTTTTTAAAAAGTGGTTGTGTAAAATAGAAAAAGTAGGTTCTTATATTAAAATAGATGGAAAATTCTAGACGGACTGATGCGATTGCTTTTATTGTAACTAGGATAGAAAATTTGTTGGGTTTACATACCAAAATGGAGTATGATTTTAAGGGTCTAAAAACTATCTCTTGACTTCCTTTATTTAGTTTTGCATGAGATAAAATTGTTGAGAGATGCTACGTCTACAACAATTTTACAACATTTTTACAACAAATCACAGGTGGTTAGTTGTTATTGGTTTAAATTTGAAATTAACACCAAGATTACTTTTTTACCCCAACAATTACAACCAGTAACAACCTGCCACTTAAGATTTGTTATAAAAATATTGTAGACATATCATTTCTCAAAATTGTTTTTAAAAAATTTTTAGAGGAAAACAACTCTATCTAATGTCAAGCTAAATAAGGAAAGTTAAGAGATATTTTTCTTTTGAGCAATTTTTTTGATACTACCGAATATAGGAAAATGCAAAAAAACTATCCGTACATAAAACTTTCCATTGATATAATATATTAAGATTTAAGAAAGATGAAGTGCTGCACAAAACAATCAGTCTAAGGAATCAAAGGGTACAATCGGTTACATGCGTACAAATTTCTTTGCCAAAATTAATGGGGCTTTTTAGAGTTGTTTGTTTGCATTCAAATCAATTACATGCGTATAAATTTCTTCGCCAAAATTAATGGGGCTTTTTAGATTTGATGTTTAATTTGTTTGCATTCAAATAGTGACATGACAATTTTTAGTAGTTTTTTTTTTATTAAAATGATACATCTTAGTTAGATTCTAGCTAAGTGTGTGTTTAGATATGTAGCTCTTTTATGAAAGCTGATTTGTTGTAAGTTGATCGGGGTTTTCAAAAGCATACATAAGAAAAATAAGTTAATATAGTACTAAAAGAAAAAGCTACATACACTAATCTCTATTGTGCATAATGACCTTACCACAGTATGATTAATCTATTAATAAGATTACAGGCACATATTCACAACTATTTTGCATTATTTGTTCATGTTATTTTTCGATAACGCTAACTTTTCATGTATCAATTACTAATACTATTTTTAGACGAGTCTTTATATAGTGATAAGACACCTCAATGAGTGTGAACAATGTATTTTTTTTTTCTTTATAATAGATGTGAACTGTCTTAAGTTTGTTTCTGTTTATAAACTTATGGTTGATTTGATTATCAAAAGGCTCATGTTTAATTTTAAACAATAACATGTATGTTCAATTATTTTGGCTCAACCTATCATTTTAAAAGAAAACCATGATATATAAAGGAAAACGCTATTCTTCTTGGGTTTACTGCCTCTTGAAGGTCTGATAATTTGAGTACTTTTGAGTTTTGAGACACAAAGATATGAGTTTTGAGACACAAAGATATGATCTATAGTATTTTGTTTTTCCTCTGAAAAGTTTTGGTGTATGGTTGGTAAAATGATTTACGTAATACAAGTGTCAACATCATAGAGAGTAAAACGAAGAGAAACTTTAAGCAAAGCTTCCTGACAATGAGAATTGATTCAATGACCAGAATTGCTTTTAAAGGAATAGTTCCAAATGAGAGCGATTTTTCAGTCTTTTTATCCTCGATCCGGGTAGGTATGTATTAGGTTCTAACAGTAGCAAAAAATCTTTCAATCTTGGAAGAGTTTTGTGTCAGCAAAGATCAAGATAGGTAGGTTATATTAGGAATCAGAACATGATGAAAGAGTTTCATCAATAATGAAATGATGTGCCATTCCTCCACCAAACCACTCATGTCATTCTCTGCTTTTCAGTCAATTTTAACTTTAATGAATATTGCTCATGCACGTGGAAATGTTTAATTACATTATCTCTTGTATCTATATATGCTTTACCTATCATCTCTTTCACCTTGAATTTAAATTTTAGGTTGATCCTTAATTGCATAATCCAAGCTTATTTTTATTATGGTCACAAGTTCACAACACAAAAAAACTTGCCCAAAAACATGCGATATTGGAACTAATAGAGGCTATCGGAGATGCTAGGTAATTTAGCTCACCATCATCTCATTCTTGAAGATAAATTTTTTTTTTTTTTTTTTTTTGATAAACTGATGATAAATTTGTATTTTGGGATCCGAATCAATAGAAGTCTCTATATTCACTTGGGATTAGTCAATAAGAATATCTCCAATGGTGTATGTAAAGGCAAAATACTCTCTATTATAGAGAATGAGACAAAAAAAAACCACTTCAATAGATTATCTAAACTCTAAAATTTTTTTGGCTCATGAATAGTAGCTTATCAAATCTGATGGGCTACTGTTCATTCTTCAAATATTTTTTTCTATTATAATAATCAAGTGTTGAATAAAAAAATGTTGAAAAATGTGTAGTTGTTAAAAAAAGAATAAATAATGAATAAAGAAATAATATTTAAATGAGATAAAGAATGTGATAGAGAATCTGTTGGAAAGTATATTTGAAAAAGTTGGTAGATAAAGGTAAAAGTCATTGTTCATTTTCCAAACAGTACAAAAATTTGATAAATTTGCTGGAGATGCTCTAACTAGGTGCTCTATAACCCCTCACATCAGAGTCAGTTTAGCCAAATGTAGTTTAAACCACCCCTTTCTTTTTTTTCTTTTTCTTTTTTTAAACAAACTTATATTCATATTGACCTACATAAAACTCTTCATTTATTTATCTGTTCTATTAATTAAACATTATTATTTTTTAATAAATATAGATGCACAATTTTTTTTTCACTACTTTCTAAAGTGAATGATTATGAGTAGCATTGTTGCAACGTTACCGCACCACCGTCACACAAACCCACAATCCCGAATTTTTCAACAAAACTGTCACACAAAGACTAGATCACTTCTCCGTTGTAAGTCAATGTTTATGACATAATCGCCTATCATCCTTCCTGCCACTCACTGCTCGAAGCTTCAAAAGTTGCATTAGCTCACTGCTTTGGGCTTACCCGTTTTAAAAATTAAAGAAAACCCAATTGATGGAGGTATTGTTCACAGCCACCGAGAAATGCCAAACACAAGCCACCATCCCTCGTCCATTATATTTGCTGATCTGTGTGGATTGGTGTATGAGAGAGAGAGAGAGAGAGAGAGGATATATATACACAATTAGTAAGTGAGAGAGTACGTATGAGAGAAAGAAACTAAAAGGTCATGCTAACGAGTGCCCTTAGGGCACTCATTAATAATCTATTTTAGGAAAGTTTTGATACCACTTTTATGGGAAATGAAAAAAACTGTCAAAATATTAATTACTTTTTTTTTTTCATTTTTTATAAAAACTTTCTTTAAATGGATTATTAACCAGTGCCCTAAGAGCACTCGTTAGCATTTCTCTTTACTATTTAATTTGGTTTAGATGTTATTGAGCCTCGTGCTTGTTATTGAGCCTCGTGCAAACCAATTTTAGGGAGTAGTGATATAATCCGGCTAAAAGTTATGAGTTTCAATTAACTCAGCTTGTAAAAAATTTTATTTTCGAATTAGAGATATGAGTTTTGAATACTGCTTATACAAAAAACTAATTGCTATCTTAATTTGATAACAGAGAACAATCACCATGGAATTGACAATTATAAAAAATCCAAGAAATTCACATTTAATAAAATAAAAATAAAAATAAAAGCTCATAAAGATTGAAGGGGGCACCATCAAATATAGCCATCAGTCGCGCTATGTTTGAAGTGCTGCACAAAACAATCAGTCTAAGGAATCAAAGGGTGCAATCGGTTACATGCGTACAAATTTCTTTGCCAAAATTAATGGGGCTTTTTAGAGTTGTTTGTTTGCATTCAAATCAATTACATGCGTATTAATTTCTTCGCCAAAATTAATGGGGCTTTTTAGATTTGATGTTTAATTTGTTTGCATTCAAATAGTGACATGACAATTTTTAGTAGTTTTTTTATTAAAATGATACATCTTAGTTAGATTCTAGTTAAGTGTGTGTTTAGGTATGTAGCTCTTTTATGAAAGCTGATTTGTTGTAAGTTGATCGGGGTTTTCAAAAGCACACATAAGAAAAATAAGTTAAAATAGTACTAAAAGAAAAAGCTACATACACTAATCTCTATTGTGCATAATGACCTTACCACAATGTGATTAATCTATTAATAAGATTGCAGGCACATATTCACAACTATTTTGCATTATTTGTTCATATTATTTTCCGGTAACGCTACCTTTTCATGTATCAATTACTAATACTATTTTTAGACGAGTCTTTATATAGTGATAAGACACCTTAATGAGTGTGAACAATGTTTTTTTTTTTTTTTCTTTATAATAGATGTGAACTGTCTTAAGTTTGTTTTTGTTTATAAGTGATATGCCACAATCTGAATGACCCCTTGTGATTAAACCAATTAATTAATTAGCCAAGTTGTTAATTAATCAATTAATCATCCAAACACGTGGAAGCACAAACAAATCACCAATAAACTAATTAAGCAACGGAAAATAAATAACACAGTGATTTGTTTACGAATGGAGAAAATCCTTGCGGCAAAAACCCCACCGGGTGATTTTCAGGTCACTACTCCCGAAACTCCACTATTATCAAATCAAGCGGTTACAAGTAAAGGAATCCCAAGTACCTTACCAACTACAATTGAACCCTTACCCCAATACCCAATTGGACTTGATTTGTAGTGACAATTTCCACATTTGATGCACGGCTCCCAAGTATGTGACTAACCAATGCGCGGATCCCAGTACGCGACTTCAAACACCAACTAAGAATGAGAGGTTGGCTGTAAAGTTCTTCAGTTTATCCTACACGATGAAGATCAGGAAGATGCTTGGTCACAAAACCCTTTGGTGCAAATACACAGCAACTTCTTCAGAGAAGATGAACTAGGTCAAGAACTTCGTCTTTTGATCACAATTTGCTTGAACAGAGATTGCTCAATGTTTTTGCAACTTGTGTACAATTTGACGGCTCTTAAAACAATCCTTTTATATGTTTAAGGTTAGAAGAAAAGAAAGCCCAAAAACATATTCACGGATCTCAAGAAAATCATATCAGAAAATCTGAAATTATAAATCTCGACAGATAGCAGGTGTCGAGGTAGCTATCGAGAAGGTGTCGAGAATTAATGAATTTGCACTTCAGCTTGCTTTTTCTTGGACAGACTTGATGACTTCAACACTTAATCTTGAAACCTTGTTTCTTGAAGTATTAAAAACACCTAGAACTACCCAATTACAAGTAGAGTGCGTTTTGTCAAAAGGATTAGCCAACTTACATAAATAAGTGACATATGTTCTTAACAAGTGAAAACACATATGTCCTAACAATCTCCCCCTTTGGCAATCCGTGACAAAACCACAACAAACAAATGAACATATGAGAGAAGTCATAAATCACTCAACTCATACTCACTTGTTGAATACAATAAAATCTATCCTAACACAAACTCTTGAAAAACTTTGCAAGAAGAGAGTTTATGGCAAGTAGACTTTGACAACTTGTATTTCTGAAACACTTTAAACAAAACTCATCAAGGCATCTTGTGTAAAACAGAAATAATAGATTGCATACAAATATAAAGAACATGTGTATAAAGATAGAAAAGAAACAACACATGGAGAGAGAGGTGAAAGAAACATACATCCACATATATAAAGAAGATAAGTACAATGTATATAAAACTGGTCACAAGACCTCATATACAAGAACAATGTATCTATAAAGAATAGAAAAGAAAAGATACATCAAAACCTCACTACATCCCTTAAAAATATCAACACTCCTCCTATAAAAAATATCCTATACTAACTCTCCCCCTAAGATGACTACTCTCAAAACCCAAAACTACTCCCCCTTTTTGTCACGAGTGACAAAGGGTAAAGTGTCATGTAGACATCTCATCAGTAGAGCTAGCATCTCCATCATCATCATCCGAAGCATCATCATCATCAACATCCTCAGAGTCTGAAGCCGCTAGAGAAGGTGGTGAAGGAGTAGCCTTTGGAGCAAAACCACCCATGGTCGCCTGCCATCGTGCAATACGACCAACACGAACATTCACTTGATACAACTCAGAGGAGAGTGTATCGAGGCGAGTATCCATGCGCTGCAGCTGCGTCATGATGTCTCCGAGAGATACATCGCTCGTAGAGGAAGAAGGAGCAGATGTAGATGGAGCAGATCTGGATGGAGCTGAACGGGAAGGAGGAGTGGAATCCGTCTGTCGCGACCTAAACTGAGCCTCACTACGTTTTACAGTAGCAGCATCTATGGCACAGATGTGTGTGAAGTGGTCGGACACAGGAAAGGGGATAGAAAAATGGCATAAGATCCTCATGATAGCGGAAGGAAAGATGAGTTTATCACGGGACGTTGAATCTAAATGAACATCTATGATAGAAAGAATGAAATGAGAAGTGAAATCTATAGTTAGATGCTCAAGAAGAGACAACAAAAATCGAGTACGAGGCTCTGTGATGGAGTTGTAGTGAGAGAGTGGATGGAGCACAAAAGTCATCACCATGTTTAAGAATCTAGGACCTTTAGCAAGAGGCCTACATGATGTGTACTGATGTTCACCCCAATCAGCAGGGCGCTCACAAAAAGCAGAGATGAGCTCATCTTTGGACACAGTCCTCAGACGCTCACAAGAAGGATAGTCAGGAAACTCTATCCTAGGAACCCTAAGTACATCCGCAACTAGCTGCGGTGTAACAGGGATGCGCGTACCTCGAACGCGAGTGAAAAAGAGAGGTACTGAACGATCTATCCCGTGCATGTTGGAGTAAAACTCTTGAATGAGCATGAGAGGACAGGTGACCGGGACGTCACACAGTGACTCCCATCCCCTATTGTGAATGACAGAGGGAAGGTTAGTGTCGGCGAAGTCCGCCAAAATGACTTGGCGTTCCGAATGAACACCTCGTCGAGAAAAGTTCTCCGAAAATGCCTTGTGGGCATCTCCATCACGGAACCGAAGGTTAAGAGAAACAGAATCAGAAGATGAAGAAGCTCCAGAACACAAAGGGTTCCGAGCCGGAGTGGATTTACGTTTGGGTGCCATAGACACTACTAACGTAAAAGAATGAGAAAGAGATAGAGAGGGAGACAATCAGAAAAGTCCCAAAACAGTTCATATATAACAGATATATTGAACAATGAGTACGTATGCATGGAGAATGCATGAACATGTGACATGCAAAGAAAAAAACATCATGGGCTCAGCCCAATCCAATCCTAGCAGCACACAAACATAGAACACACATCTAAATGCATGTAAATACCATTCTAATGCACATGAAATGCAATGTATGACATTTTGAAAACATTTAAGTGAAAATCCAACCCAAAATTTCAAGAAAAACTCATTAATTTTGAAAAACCCCAAAAATTTCCAAAAATCCCAAAACCTAGGTTTCAAAACATGAAATGCATGAAAAAGGAAGGGAAATGTGATCTTACCAAGTGATTAGAAGCAAGGAATGGTCAAGAATCAAGTGGGTTGGAAGTTTGGAGTGAGAAAATCAAGTTTGGGAGAGGAACCGCCACGGATAGATCGAGAGAGATTGATAGAAATGAGATCAGAATCGCTACAGGAGCTTAAATAGACACCTCAGTAAATCTCGACAGTTGAGGTGTCGAGAGGTATCGAGGAAGCTGTCGAGGAAGGTATCGAGGAAATGGCCTTCGACAGCTGAAGGTGTCGAGGAATGAACACCAGAACCAAGAACAGAAGCTCGATCGATCGACAAGGTATCGAGAAGGTATCGACGAGACAGGAGATTTCTCGATCGATCCATCAGGTGTCGAAGAGCTGTCGAGATTGCGATAAGAAAAAGGCTTGAGAAGCTCGACAGATAACCAGGTATCGAGGAGGTGTCGAGCCATCTTTAAAAAGCAGTTTTTCGAGAAGTGAAAAACACAGACATGAATGCAATCCAACAAGCACCTCAACCAATGATCCAATCAACATATAAAGCTCTCAAAATCATCTCTCGACAAGAATATAAGCACATGGATCCTCAAAAACACACACACACACACTAAACAAGTCTAACCAATTTTATTTTTCAAAAACAAGTTAAGACAGTTTAGTGAGCATACATTAGCACATGTAAAAACTTGTGATGGCCAAATCACATTGTACCTGCACATGTATCAAAAGTAACAAAGAATATTGCGTGTTGTGTGTGAAAAACATCGCAAGATTGCATATGTGTATACATGTTACGGCGATTTGAGATATGAGAAAATAACTTTAACTCACACACAATCATAACTGTTTGATGGGGACTATCACCTTTGAGGTACATCCTATGACTCCCACATCTCCTAGAAAACACGCTTGCAATCATATTTAAAGCATTTTTTTATCTTTTTGCTTTTTATTTTCTTTGCATATTTTCTTTTAAGCATATCATGCATGGGCATAAAAAGAGAGAAAAGAAATACCCAACATGTTAAGCATAGACATTGCACTTTTGCTATGCCAAAGCATACGGATGTCTTTGACACTGCACTTTTGCTATGCTGAAGCATACAAGTAAGCATACAAGTGTCTATGACACTGCACTTTTGCTATGCCGAAGCATACAGGTATCATACTATGATTGGCGGGCAACAGTGGTGAGATGGTCATTTATGCCTTTCTCTTAGGATTTTCTAGTCCTACCCGTCAAAAAGAGTGATATGAGTGTTAAGTTTTAAGAGATAACTTAATCTTACTCATCACAAACAAGAGCCACAAAGCTCACTTGCTTAGTTGTGCATAGAGATGCTCATCTAAGCTACAAGAGATACAAAGTTTAGAAAACTCTGTTTCATTGGCCATCCAAGGTACACAAGTACCAAAGTACACAAAACACACACTGTTTTTGTATTTTTCTGATTTTTCAATTTTATTTATTTATTTTTATATTAAAAACAAAACTGAAAGTAAACACACAAAAATATGTTAAACAAACAAAGCATAAAACTAGATGCAAATGCATGAGGAAGAGAAACAAGAGAAGGAGATCAATCCATGGAGATAACACCAATGTTTTGACGAAGGAATTCAAAACGTTTGCTGTCAAGAGGTTTGGTGAACAAGTCAGCCTTCTGATCATCAGTGTGGATAAACTCAAGAGTGAGAGTACCATCTTCGACAAGCTCCCTAATGAAGTGATGTCGAATCTCTATGTGTTTGGTTCGAGAATCCTGAACTGGGTTCTTAGAGATATTTATGGCATTGGTATTGTCACAGTAAATAGTGAGATGCTCTTGACAAATACCATAATCATGAAGGAGTTTTTGCATCCAGAGGAGTTGGGTGCAGCAGCTTCCGGCAGCGATGTACTCAGCTTCTGTAGTGGATAAAGAGATGGAGTTCTGCTTTTTGCTCATCCAAGAGACAAGATTGTTACCCACATAAAAACAACCCCCCGAAGTACTCTTTCTATCATCAGCATTACCAGCCCAATCAGCATCAGAATACCCAGCTAAGACACCATTAGTGTCCTTGCTATACCACACACCGAACTCAGCAGTGGTTTTGACATACTTTATAATTCTTTTTAAAGTAGTCATGTGGGATTCTTTGGGATTAGCCTGATATCTAGCACACACTCCAACACTGTAACTAATGTCAGGTCTACTAGCAGTAAGGTAAAGAAGACTACCTATCATGCTTCTATAAAGAGAGGGATCAACACTCTTACCTAACAAGTCTACAGTGAGTTTAACATTTGGGCTCATAGGGGTTCTAACAGAACTAGCAGATTCCAAACCAAACTTTTTCACAAGATTCTTAGCATATTTAGATTGAGAAAGGAATATACCTGAATCTTGTTGGCGAATCTGCAATCCTAGGAAGTGAGTCAGCTCTCCAATCATACTCATCTCGAACTCGGCTTGCATGAGTTTTGAGAAGCCATAAGCAAGTTCATCCTTAGTCGACCCAAAGATGATATCATCAACATAGACTTGATCAACTATCAACTCACCATCCTCCTTTTTGATGAAGATAGTTTGATTAGCCTTTCCTCTTGTGAACCCATGTGACACCAGATATTGTGTGAGTCTATCATACCAGGCTTTAGGAGCTTGCTTCAACCCATAAAGTGCCTTTTTAAGGTACAGCACATAATCCGGAAAGTGTGGATCAATGAATTCTTTTGGTTGAGCCACATAGACATCCTCCTTGAGTAACCCATTTAAGAAGGCAGTTTTTACATCCATCTGATAAAGTTTGAAATTCAGTTGACATGCTAGGGCAAGTAGAATTCTGATTGACTCCATTCGGGCAACTGGGGCAAATGTTTCATCATAGTCTACTCCTTCCATTTGTGAGTATCCTTGAGCCACAAGTCGAGCCTTGTTGCGGATCACATTGCCTTCTTCATCAGTCTTGTTGCGGAATATCCACTTGGTACCGATGATGTGCTCACCTTCTGGTCTAGGTACTAGAGTCCAAACATCATTCCTCTGAAACTGAAGTAGTTCATCATGCATTGCTTCGACCCAACTTTCATCTTGTAATGCTTCCTCAACTTTCTTGGGTTCAACCTGTGACAAGTAGCAAGAATAAGACACAAAGTTAGCAACACATTTATCAACTGTACATTTCCTTAATGTGAGTTCATTCATGTTTTCCACAATAACTTCCGGAGGATGATTTAATTTGATTCTAGAGGAAGGTCCTTTTTCTTCATGAGACTCAGAATCTGGTGAAGTAGGAGCATCTACAGAGTCTTCCACAATACTAGGAGTACTTGGGGACACAGGTTCTAGTTCAACAATATCTTGAACTTCCCTAGGCTCAGGAGGAAGAATTTCTTTAGAGAGTTCCTCAATGCCTTTCGCAGAACTGGAATCTGAAGACTCATCAATGACGACATTTACTGTTTCCATTACCTTCAGAGTTCTCTTGTTGTATACCTGATAAGCCTTGCTTGTAGACGAGTATCCCAGAAATATGCCTTCATCGCTTTGAGAGTCAAATTTTCCCACATTCTCTCTATCCTTAAGAATGAAGCAAGTACTTCCAAAGATCCTGAAATACTTCACATTTGGCTTCCTTCCTTTCCATAACTCATAGGGAGTCTTTTTGGTACCGGGTCTGAAGTACACCCTATTAACCGTATGACATGCAGTGTTTACGGCTTCTCCCCATAAGTTTCGAGCCACATCTTTGTTATGCAACATGGCTCTGGCCATCTCTTGAATAACCCTATTCTTTCTTTCTACCACACCATTCTGCTGAGGCGTAATAGGAGCAGAGAATTCTTGAGATATACCTGATCTTATGCAGAAAGACTCCATGCATGAGTTCTCGAATTCTTTACCATGGTCACTTCGAATTCGATCAAACTTTAAGCTCTTTTCATTCTGCAGTCTTGTGCACAAAGCCTCAATGTGCTCAGGAGCATCAGACTTGGATCGTAGTAAGATGACCCAAGTGTATCTAGTGAAGTCGTCTACCACAACCATGATGTATCTCTTACCACCAAGAGACTCGGTTCTGGTTGGACCTATAAGATCTAAATGCAAAAACTCTAATGGTCTGGAGGTAGCTGATGCCTAAGTGCCCGGATGCTTAGCTTTCGTCTGTTTCTCAAGCTGACATGGTCCACACACCACATTGCTCATTCTACTAAGCTTTGGTATCCCCAAGACTGATTCATGCTTAGATACAATGGATAGATGCTTGTAACTAGCATGTCCCATTCGTTGATGCCATAGATCTTCATTAGGCAAACGAATGCTATTGCACATTATATCGGCATCAGGAACCAATCCATAGCAGTTGTCCAAAGTGCGAACCCCACTAATGAGCTTCTTTCCAGACTCATCCATGACAAGACACTTTCCCTTTGAGGACTATGAAGTCTTGATCACATATCTGACTTATGCTCAATAGGTTCACCCTTAGACATTCTACATAAAGAACATTTGCAATGTCTGGCAGTCCTGATAGAGATATGATTCCTTTCCCTTTAATCTGTGACTTGCTTCCATCACCAAAAGTCACATTACCACCTTTCTTAGACTCAAAGATCTTGAAGAAAGATCGGTCTCCAGTCATGTGTCTTGAACAACCACTGTCAAGATACCATAGACATGTATCCATCACTTTGAATGCAAACTTCATCATGAAACACACTTCATGCTTGGATGACAAATCAGAGGGAATGGTTCTTTCACTCAACTGCCTTTGGTGAGCTAAGCCTTTAACTTTTACTCTTCTCAGACGAACTCCTTTGCACATTTTCATTCTAAGACAGTCTAGTTTCTTCTTAGTCAAACTGAGATCTTTTCCAATAGTCATTATAAAAGAATTCAAATAACTTTTAGACTTGTATTTTCTGAGACACTCAAACAAATAGTGATTAGAAAAACAAGATGTATTTGAAAACAAAGATCTCTTCAAACCGATTATAGCCATGACAACAGGGGTCAATGGATCAACACAGCAAAGATTAAACCTAATCAGAGTGTGTCTGCTCTGATACCACTTGATGGGCCACAATCTGAATAACCCCTTGTGATTAAACCAATTAATTAATTAGCCAAGTTGTTAATTAATCAATTAATCATGCAAATGCGTGGAAGCACAAACAAATCACCAATAAACTAATTAAGCTGCGGAAAATAAATAACACGGTGATTTGTTTACGAATGGGGAAAACCCTTGCGGCATGATGTGCATGAAATATATACAATAAAGTACTCACATATCTACATATTTGGCCTTACTTTTATGTTATTTTGTTACTGATTATATAATATCTTTGTATTGCAGGTAACAAGGGTTTTACATGCAAAGTGGGGCTAGGCCAATTGAATCAATCCAATTTACATCCAGCCAGGCATGAATATTAAATTTAAGTCCAATTGGAGTAAGGAATCAAAGGAAATTTGCACCAAATCCAAGTCCAATTCGGATTAGGATTCCAGCCTGCACATCAGTTAGTATTTTTGGTATAACTTTCGGCTCAGATGTCCAATTGAGATGATTCAAGTTGGGCTGGAAAGTTAACTTAAAGGGCTACAACTTTGTAGTTTACCAGGAGCCCTAATTCTGACGTTAAGTGGGCCTAAATAGTCGGTTAAGTAAAGCCTAAAAATCTGGGATTTTCTCCAAACGGGAATTCAACTTGTAATAGGATTCCTTGACCTATTTAAAGGCTTTTTAGGGCAAAATTCAGAGAGGCTAGTGCTAGGGCTGAGATGCAAAACAGAAAATTGGAGCAAGAGGCAGTGCCGCATGTGGCTTCTCTGTAACTTTTCTCCATGATAGCATTGTGACTATTTCTTTCTCTATTTTATTTGTCTAGTTTAATGTCTAGTATTTTATTCTTTTGTTTTCTTTCAATTATTATGAGTAGCTAAATTTATATTTTGGGTTGAGGATGAAACCTTGTTAAGGATTACCAGTAATATTTATGTGATTTGATTTTTCCCACGATAGTTGTTCTTTAATGATTTAAATTGTTCTTGCTTCATATCAATTGACTAAGATGGGATTCTAGATATGAATTCAATCATGTTTTTCTCATGATTTAGGATTTGTCTTAATTAATTGAATGCTTGGTTTATTATTTCTTGATTATAAAATTGGATATCGTTTGTGATTTGTCTGTCAATGGATACAAGTTATGATTTGATTTTTAGAATTTGATATATCTTGTGATTTGTTTGGCTACGGATACAATTGATGATTTGATTTTATACTTAAGAAGCGAAGAAGAACATGTTTTTGATTTTTAAAATAAGGATTTTAATGAGGATATTTTCCATGATAGCAAGATTGATTTCTAGATTATCATGTAGTGAGTTGGGAAAAATTAATTATCATAAATATATGCTGGTATGACTTACAAGGCGGATTCCAAAACCTTAATTCCTTTCCCTTGATTGTTTACATCTTTTTATTGCTTTATATCTTTTGCTTAGTTTAACTATTTGCTTAATTTTATTATTTGCTTAGTTTATTTAATTTCAAAACAACCAATTTTTAATTAAACTAGATTAGGATTAATTTGGTTAAGATTTGATTTAATTTTCCTACATTCATTCAAGTCCCTGTGGGTTCGACCTCGTTCTTGTCAAACTATACTTCGGTACGGTTCGTACACTTGCGAGTATTTTAAAATTTCACAACAAGTTTTTGGCGCCGTTGCCGGGGACTTGGTTAGGAAAATAAATTAGGTCTTAATTGAATTTTTCCTTCTACTAGTTGTAGTTGAAATTTATTTATTTTTAAATAAAAAAAAAACAAAAAACAAAAAAAAAAATTTATTTCTTTGTGCTTGGTGTATGAGAACTTGGATACGTGATAAAGAAAATCGTCTTGTTAGTTTTGATTATCCATCCACAATGGGAGAAATAGGAGATGATTCAAAAACTCTTAGAGAGTTGTTCTCACCCATAACCACCAACCCTCCATCTTGCATAGTATTGCCTGCAACCACTGCTGCACATTTTGAGTTAAAGCCACAGATAATTCACCTTCTTCCTACTTTTCATGGATTGGATAAAGAAGATCCTTATATGCATGTGAAGGATTTTCTTGAGATTTGTGCTATTTGTAAATTCCAGAATTTCACTGATGATTCTGTTCGCTTGCGTTTATTCCCTTTTTCCTTGAAGGATAAGGCAAAAGCATGGCTTAATTCTTTGGCACCTAGATCTATCACTTCATGGGAACTGTTGGTCACAAAATTCCTCTCTAAATTTTTCCCAATGGCCAAGACCAATGCTTTGAGGAGAGAAATTGCAGATTTTTATCAGGATGAACAAGAGAAATTTTATGAGAGTTGGGAGAGATTTAAGGACTTGATCTTAAAGTGTCCTCATCATGGTTTTGAAACATGGAGACTAGTACAATATTTTTATAATGGTTTGACTCAGACAAATCGTAACATGATTGAGTCCATGAATGGTGGTGGATTTTTGAGTCTTACGGATGATGAGGCATACAAATTTCTTGAGAATTTATCAGAAAGCTCACAACAATGGGATTTTTCCAATTGTAGAGAGAGATCTGCCCCTGCAATTAAGAAAGGAGGATTGTATGAAGTCAGTGAAGATTTAGACATAAAAGCTAGGTTGGACAATCTCACTCGTAAGGTTGAAGCTTTAGCTTTAGGTAGAGGGATGAATTCTGTCAATCAAGTTCAAAGTGAAACATGCTCTATTTGTGCAAGTCCTATGCATGCAACACAGATGTGTCCTTCCACAGTTGGTTACCCTGAATACTATACTGAGCAAGCAAATGCACTGAATAATTATGGAAGGCCACTTGCTAGTCCATTTTCAGAGACATACAATCCAAATTGGCAAAATCATCCTAATTTCTCTTGGAGGCAGAACCATTCCCCCACAAATATAGGTGGACAACAAGTGCATCAACAAAGTCAATTTCGTCCACCTACTCAAGCATTTCCTTCCATTCCTCAATCAACTCCTCAATTTATGGCACCACCAAGACAACAATCATCTTTGGAGGAGTCTCTCAAAACTTTCATGCAATCAACTAGCCAAGCCATTCAAGAGATGAAAAGTTCCACCCATTTGAATACTCAAGCTATTTCAAAGTTGGAAAATCAAGTTGGCCAGTTAGCAACTCAAGTTGGAGAGAGGGAAAAGGGAAAGTTTCCTAGTCAACCTATACCTAACCCAAAAGGGCAGTATGCAATTAATGGTTCTTCTAGTTCTACTCATGCACATGAATCTGTTCAGTCTATTACTACCCTTAGGTCTGATAAGCAAGTTGATAATCATGTGAAAATGCCAGAAGTGGAGGATGATGAAAATATTATGTTAAAGGAAAAAGGAATTCACAGTTCACAGGATGATCATAAAGAAAAGAAGGGCAACTCAACGTCAATTCCAATTCAGGATCTTAGTTCCCCCCTTGATAGGAGGTTTGTTCCTAAAGCTCCATTCCCTCAAAGTTTAATCAGTCCTCAAAAAAGTGCACAATTTGGAGATATTTTAGAGGTTTTTAAGCAAGTGCAAATAAACATTCCATTTTTGGATGCAATTCAGCAAGTTCCTGCTTATGCCAAGTTTCTAAAAGATCTTGTGACAATGAAGAGAAAGACAAATGTCCCTAAAAAGGCATTTTTGACAGAGCAAGTTAGTTCAATCATTCAGAATAAATATCCAGTGAAATGTAAGGACCCTGGATCTCCTACAATTTCATGCAAGATTGGGGACCATCTCATTGAGCGAGCTTTGCTAGATTTGGGGGCAAGTGTGAACCTAATGCCATATTCAGTTTATTTACAGCTAGGTTTGGGGGAGTTGAAACCCACAACCATGACACTTCAATTAGCTGATAGGTCTGTGAAAATCCCTAGAGGTATTGTTGAGGATGTGCTGATTAAGGTGGATGCATTTTACTTTCCTGTTGATTTTGTTGTGTTAGACACTGAGCCTCTTCTGAATGCCAGTACACAAATCCATGTCATTTTGGGTCGCCCTTTCTTAGCCACATCAAATGCTTTGATCAATTGTCGGAGTGGTGTGATGAAGATTTCTTTTGGGAATATGACTGTTGAGCTTAATATCTTTGACATAAGTAAGCAAGTACTAGACAAAGAGGATATATGTGAGGTTAACATGATTGGGAGCCTAGTCCATGACACTTTCCTACAATCAAGTTGTGAGGATCCCCTAAACAATTGCTTAACCCATTTTGATTGCAATTTGGATATTGAAAAATCAATTGAGGAGGTCAATGCATTGTTGGATTCTGTTCCTCTCTTAAGTATTATTAGCTGGCAGCCAAAAGTTGTCCATTTTCCACTTTCTTCATCCCCATTCCTATCTATTGTAGAACCACCAAAGTGGGATGACTTTTGGGAACACCAATTGATAAGTATACTTCAAGAGCATAAGGAAGCTATAGGTTGGAAAATTGCTGATATTAAGGGTATTAGTGCTTCTGTGGTTATGCAAATAATTCACTTTGAAGACACTGCAAAAGCTTCTCAACATGTTTTTGACCCAGGTAAGTTACAATCTCATTGGACTAGTCCATTCATAATATACATTATTTATCTCCATGGTGTTGTTGAGGTTTGGATGGTCCTATTTATCAGGATTGATCTCCAATTGTGTTAAATCTTTTTGCAAAAAAAAAAAAAAATTCTTTTTTCTTGTTTATTTTCTACTTCTAGATTAATATTTGTGTTTATTTTCTTGTTTAGTTTTATACTCTTTTGTTCTAGCTGATATTTGACAGAAATTAAAATTTATAACATTCAGCTTGATCAAGGTATGTCTCCTCCTTCTCTTTACCTCACTTGTTTCTACTTGGTTCTTATGTTGCATATTAATATTTTGCTCTCTTTTCATTCAAGACATATATTTGAGAGTATCATTTTTAACATTGAGGACAATGTTTGGTTTAGGTTTGGGGGGGATGTATAGAGATTTCTATCTTTTTGTTTTGTTGTGTTAAAAAAAAAAAAAAATTCTTTTGCCTAGCTTGAGGTTTATGTTTTGAGTTCGTTATACTACTCTTGCTTAAAGAATTTCATTGCTTTCATGCTCAATTCATTGCACATGCACGTAGCCACTCAGACATAACTTGTTGTTGAAGGATAAAAATGATTAGAAAATCTTGATGATAACAATGTGGAGACTGTAACCCCTGTGAGTGTTGAGCCAATCATTATTTTTTTTAGGGTTATTTATTGTTTCTATTCTTAAAGTTCATTTGGAAGTGCATAACATATTTCCCTTGTTGTAGTCTCATTATTCTTTCTTTTGGTCAAGAAAAAAAAAAACTGATTTTATGCCACACTTAAATCCTTTGAAGTCATTGATATTGAATGAACTATACTAGTCTTTGAGAGATGAGATTAGGCCATTTTTGTCTACTTTGAGCCATATATGTGTTTTTCTTTTTTTTGATACATTACCGCTAGTCACTCCATTGAGCCTTTTAATTAGCCTTTCTTTCTTAAAACCCTTATCCATAGTGTTTCAAGATGGAATTTGATCAGTTTGTTTCAATGTGGTGGTTTGTGCGAGAATTCAAAGAAGAAAGAAAAAAGAATTGAATTGAAAAAAAAAAAAAAAAAAAAAAAGAAAAGAAAAAGAAAAGTGTCAAAAAGAAGAAAATAAAAAGGGTTCTCATCAAATTTTGAGAAGTGAAATGTAAAGGAGTACTGCTTTGAAGAAGAAGAAAAAGGGGTGAAAAAAAAAAATTGTTGAATGGAAGTTCCAAAAAGAGTTGACATTCTGACAAATCTTGAAAGCACTTCTTATTATTTACCTTCACCCATTTTTATTTCATTCCCTTTGCTTTTACCCTACATTACGTCCTAATAAAGTCCTTATTTGATCTTGAAGATTGTGTAGTTCAGATATTGATATGACTGAGAAGAAAAAGGTGTGGTATAAATTCTTTTTGGCATCCTTTCATGAGACTACTTGTTCTTTCTTGATTAAGCGTTTTTCATGTGATTTATATGTGAGATATTTGATTTTGCTTACATTATTCCGCTCACATATACTGTTGAGAGTGTTACAACCCAATTCAGAGTGATTTCATTTGTTGAGTGATAACACCGGAAAGATTTGAGTTAAAGCATACTCTCAAATAGAGATTCGAGTCAAATTTATTCTAAAACTAAGAGTATGTTTGGGTTGGCTACCACTTTTCACTCACATTGAGTTTTGATGGCATGAGAAATTTCTTTAACATTTGTAGTGTTTTTGAACGTGAACTAATCCTCTTGGCACAAGGCAATTGAAAAAAAAAAAAAATTTGAATTTGATTTTCTTTGTTTTGTTTATTTTGTTTTTAGTATTCATTCTTAGAATTTTGTGGGTATATTCCCTGCAAACCCTCACGAGACTACAACTCGTCCACTAGTGTAAGCTAGGGGTTTAAAGGCTTGTTGCATACGCTAAATGCAATCGAAAATTCCAGCGAAAGTGGATTAGTTAGGATTTCCTTTTTCTTTGTTTTTAATTTCTTTGTTTTGTTTTACTCTTTATCTATTTTGCTCGAGGACTAGCAAAATCTAGGTTTGGGGGTATTTGATGTGCATGAAATATATACAATAAAGTACTCACATATCTACATATTTGGCCTTACTTTTATGTTATTTTGTGACTGATTATATAATATCTTTGTATTGCAGGTAACAAGGGTTTTACATGCAAAGTGGGGCTAGGCCAATTGAATCAATCCAATTTACATCCAGCCAGGCATGAATATTAAATTTAAGTCCAATTGGAGTAAGGAATCAAAGGAAATTTGCACCAAATCCAAGTCCAATTCGGATTAGGATTCCAGCCTGCATATCAGTTAGTATTTTTGGCATAACTTTCGGCTCAGATGTCCAATTGAGATGATTCAAGTTGGGCTGGAAAGTTAACTTAAAGGGCTACAACTTTGTAGTTTACCAGGAGCCCTAATTCTGACGTTAAGTGGGCCTAAATAGTCGGTTAAGTAAAGCCTAAAAGTCTGGGATTTTCTCCAAACGGGAATTCAACTTGTAATAGGATTCATTGACCTATTTAAAGGCTTTTTAGGGAAAAATTCAGAGTGGCTAGTGCTAGGGCTGTGATGCAAAACAGAAAATTGGAGCAAGAGGCAGTGCCGCATGTGGTTTCTCTGTAACTTTTCTCCATGATAGCATTGTGACTATTTCTTTCTCTATTTTATTTGTCTAGTTTAATGTCTAGTATTTTATTCTTTTGTTTTCTTTCAATTACCATGAGTAGCTAAATTTATAATTAGGGTTGAGGATGAAACTTTGTTAAGGATTACTAGTAATATTTATGTGATTTAATTTTTCCCACAATAGTTGTTCTTTAATGATTTAAATTGTTCTTGCTTCATATCAATTGACTAAGATGGGATTCTAGATATGAGTTCAATCATGTTTTTCTCATGATTTAGGATTTGTCTTAATTAATTGAATGCTTGGATTATTAATTCTTGATTATAAAATTGGATATCGCTTGTGATTTGTCTGTCAATGGATACAAGTTATGATTTGATTTTTAGAATTGGATATATCTTGTGATTTGTTTGGCTACGGATACAATTGATGATTTGGTTTTATACTTAAGAAGCGAAGAAGAACATGCTTTTGATTTTTAAAATAAGGATTTTAACGAGAATATTTTCCATGATAGCAAGATTGATTTCTAGATTATCATGTAGTGAGTTGGGAAAAATTAATTATCATAAATATATGCTGGTATGACTTACAAGGCGGATTCCAAAACCTTAATTCCTTTCCCTTGATTGTTTACATCTTTTTATTGCTTTATATCTTTTGCTTAGTTTAACTATTTGCTTAATTTTATTATTTGCTTAGTTTATTTAATTTCAAAACAACCAATTTTTAATTAAACTAGATTCGGATTAATTTGGTTAAGATTTGATTTAATTTTCCTACATTCATTCAAGTCCCTGTGGGTTCGACCTCGTTCTTGTCAAACTATACTTCGGTACGGTTCGTACACTTGCGAGTATTTTAAAATTTCACAACACGGCAAAAACTCCACCGGGTGATTTTCAAGTCACCACTCCCGAAACTCCACTATTATCAAATCAAGCGGTTACAAGTAAAGTAATCCCAAGTACCTTACCAACCTACAGTTGAACCCTTACCCCAATACCCAATTGGACTTGATCTGTAGTGACGATTTTCACCTTTGATGCACGGCTCCCAAGTACGTGACTAACCAATGCGCGGATCCCAGTACGCGACTTCAAACACCAACTAAGAATGAGAGGTTGGCTGTAAAATTCTTCAGTTCATCCTACACGATGAAGATCAGGAAGATGCTTGGTCACAAAACCCTTTGGTGCAAATACACAGCAACTTCTTCAGAGAAGATGAACTAGGTCAAGAACTTCGTCTTTTGATCACAATTTGCTTAAACAGAGATTGCTCAATACTTTTGCAACTTGTGTACAATTTGACGGCTCTTAAAACAATCTTTTTATATGTTTAGGGTTAGAAGAAAAGAAAGCCCAAAAGCATATTCACGGATCCCAAGAAAATCAGATTAGAAAATCTGAAATTATAAATCTCGACAGATAACAGATGTCGAGGTAGCTATCGAGAAGGTGTCGAGAATTAATGAATTTGCACTTCAGCTTACTTTTTCTTGGACAGACTTGATGACTTCAACACTTGATCTTAAAACCTTGTTTCTTGAAGTATTAAAAACACCTAGAACTACCCAATTACAAGTAGAGTGTGTTTTGTCAAAAGGATTAGCCAATTTACATAAATAAGTGACATATGTTCTTAACAAGTGAAAACACATATGTCCTAACAATAAGCTTATTGTTGATTTGATTATCAAAAGGCTCATGTTTAATTTTAAACAATAACATGTATGTTCAATTATTTTGGCTCAACCTATCATTTTAAAAGAAAACCATGATATATAAATGAAAACGCTATTCTTCTTGGGTTTATTGCCAAGGTCTGACAATTTGAGCACTTTTGAGTTTTGAGACCGACAAATATATGAGCTATAGTATTTTGTTTTTCCTCTGAAAAGTTTTGGTGTATGGGTGGTAAAATGATTTACGTAATACAAGTGTCAACATCATAGAGGGTAAAAGTGTAAAACGAAGAGAAACTTTAAGCAAAGCTTCCTGACAATGAGAATTGATTCAATGACCAGAATTGCTTTTAAAGGAATAGTTCCAAATGAGAGCGATTTTTCAGTCTTTTTTTCCTCGAGCCGGGTAGGTAGGTATTTGGTTCTAACAGTAGCAAAAAATCTTTCAATCTTGGAAGAGTTTTGTGTCAGCAAAGATCAAGATAGGTAGGTTATATTAGGAATCAGAACATGATGAAAGAGTTTCATCAATAATGAAATGATGTGCCATTCCTCCACCAACCACTCGTTTCATTCTCTGCTTTTCAGTCAATTTTAACTTTAATGAGTATTGCTCATGCACGTGGAAATGTTTAATTACATTATCTCTTGTATCTATATATGCTTTGCCTATCATCTCTTTCATCTTGAATTTAAATTTTACGTTGATCCTTAATTGCTTAATCCAAGCTTATTTTTATTTTGGTCACAAGTTCACAACACAAAAAAACTTGCCCAAAAACATGTGATATTGGAACTAATAGAGGCTATCGGAGATGCTAGGTAATTTAGCCCACCATCCTCTCATTCTTGATGATAAATTTTTGTTTTGTTTTGTTTTTTTTTTTTTGATAAACTGATGATAAATTTGTATTTTGGGATCCGAATCAACAGAAGTCTCTATATTCACTTGGGATTAGTCAATAACTAGGTGCTCTATACCCCCTCACATCATGACTCAGTTTAGTCAAATCTAGTTTAAACCACCCCCCTTTTTTTTTCTTTTTCTTTTTTTAAACAAACTTATATTCATATTGACCTACATAGAACTCTTCATTTATTTATCTGTTCTATTAATTAAACATTATTATTTTTTTAATAAATATAGGTGCACAATTTTTTTTTCCCTACTTACTAAAGTGATTGATTATGAGTAGCATTGTTGCAACGTTACCGCACCAACAAAACTGTCACACAAAGACTAGATCACTTCTCCGTTGTAAGTCAACGTTTATGACATAATCGCCTATCATCCTTCCTGCCACTCACTGCTCGAAGCTTCAAAAGTTGCATTAGCTCACTGCTTTGGGCTTACCCGTTTTAAAAATTAAAGAAAACACAATTGATGGAGGTATTGTTCACAGCCACCGTGAAATGCCAAACACAAACCACCATCCCTCGTCCTTTATATTTGCTGATCTGTGTGGATTGGTGTATGAGAGAGAGAGAGGATATATATACACAATTAGTAAGTGAGAGAGTACGTATGAGAGAAAGAAACTAAAAAACAAATCATTTTTGGTACTCATCTGTTAATGAATAGTATCTCAATACCAGTATTGAAGTATAATTTACTATTTAATTTGGTTTACATGTTATTGAGCCTCGTGCAAACCAATTTTAGGGAGTATTGATATAATCCGGCTAAAAGTCTTAAAAGTGTTATTATGAGCTGATAAAAATTTTTATTTTCGAATTAGAGATTTGAGTTTTGAATGTTGCCTATACAAAAAAATTAATTGCTACCTTAACTTGATAACAGAGAACAATTATGAAATTGACAATTATAAAAAATCCAAGAAATTCACATTTAATAAAATTAAAAATTAAAAATTAAAATTAAAATAAAAGCGCATAAAGATTGAAGAGGGCACCATCAAACATCAGTCGCGCTATGTTTGATTTTATGTCACTGTACATGTTTGCTATATGTCAGTTGTCACATGAGATGAGACTTGCATGCAAGTTATCGAACGCTATTGAGCAGCCTCGTGTGAAGTGGAAAGTGGTCAAACTTAGCTACTTGCTACATATATTTGCCCTACCCAATAATTTATAGTAGAAGTTGAGGCAGACTGGGCCTTTGATAATTAGACATCTAGTTGGCCTACCCTAAAATCCTTCAGATGGGTCAAGTCCATGTTGATCGGGGCTCAACCACCCACTCATGATGGGCCGATGAATTATTGACTCAGTCCTTCAAGAGAAAAGGTCTTCTTTGGTCCCCACAACAGCACTACGTACTTCCAACCATAACCAAACTGAAAGGAATGGGTTTGTGTTCTTAATTAAAGACTTTTAATAAGAACACTTGCTTTTGTCTTAGGCAGAAAATGACACCAATAAAAAGCACCAATTAAGTGTTCTACGTATCTCATTCATATCTTAAGGTAACGCGTTTTCCTGTTTGTTTTTTTGTCTCACAAGAATATTGCTTTTTGTAAGATTTTATGATGAAAAAGCTAAGTTTTTCTTTTACAAGGAACTTTAACTTGGAAAAGTTAGGGAGAGCGGAAACAATTAGAGGCATCATCAGAAGAAGTAACCTCAAAGACTGTACCTAGAAGGTTTAAGATTCCATTTAGCATCAATTTTAACTTTGAAAGCATTTTTCTAGCTACTAGTACTACTCCCTCTTTTAGTTTTACAATAGGATAGAGGTGGCTGTATTAATTTGTGCTTTGACTTGCAAAACAAAGTTCCCTTCTTTCTGGGCAATTATGGTAAAGCATCAATGAGAGCGTGGTGTAATCACTCTTTTCTAAGAAAAAAGAAAAAATGTTTGGTGATTTATACCATTCTTTGGTAAAAAGTAAAAATTAGGAAATTACATAGCTTTCTATTTCTTTTTTTCACATATGAGGAGGATGATCCTAAAAACCTTATTACAATTAACAATTCTATTTGGCAGAACAATATCTTTTTGAGTGCAACAAATTAATTTGAAATAAGTTTAAAAATAAAATACATATCATCCAAGATACTCACGAAATATAAATAAATAAATAAAATTTTCTTGATTTTGGTCTCAAAGTTGAGACAAAGATTGTCTTGAGAACGAGACCAAACTAATCTTATCCCCATGTCAATTCAATTGAAAACCAGTTACGTACATGTCATTAGCATATATGAAGTGTCACAGACTCACAAATGAAATGTAACCTATTAAATTTGACCAGACAATCAAGGTCGTACTGTGTTTATAAGGCCATCATCGCATGTTGAGATCAATAATTCAAGATACTTTATGGTTTACAGTTTGTGGCCTATTTTAGCTTCATCGGCTAGGTGTGGTTATAAGACACGTGTGAGCTCCATTTATTGCTTTAGAAGAAGCAAATGCCAGTGAATTTGGTTGAAAAAGGCAAGAGTTTTGTAGTCTTGTAACTTAATTGACACAAAAAAGGATATATTTTGATAAATTTATAAGAGACATCTAAGTGAGTTCTAGTTAGTTCAATTGGTAAAAAATTTTTTTTTTTTTTTTTTTGATGTGATTGGTAAAAAAAATTTTGTTGAATAAGAGATCTAGGGTTTAATCCCCACCTACACCAAAAACTAATTGGTGTTATGGTTTAATGATAAAGAGTTATCATCAAAAGCGGACGCCATATGTTAAAACTCTCTTAAAAAAAATAGAGACATCTAAAATTCAAAATTTTCATGCTCAGCAATCAAATTATTATAAAAAAAAAGTTTGAAAAACTACCTCATTTGTCTTGTCTTGTGGTGAATTACATTCTTCTAAAAAATAATTGAGACATGAAAAAAATTAAGTAAGGTTACTAAGAATTTTTTTTTATAAAACAAAAAAAAAAAACAAATTTTCTTGGTTTATTGACTAGTTACTATAAATTTATAATTTTTTATTTTGATAATTTGATAGTTACAACAATAGAAATGGGAGATCTAAACCCTGTATATCTCCATTTGAATTGGTCAATTATATAACAAACTAGAGGACCGGCTTGTGTCCAGTGAAAGTTTTCACTAGACACGTTGGATCTTGGACACGTGTCCAAATCCTGCCGTGTCCAGTGAAAATTTTCACTGGACACAAGCCTTGCCCACAAACTAGTTATTGTATATAGCTTTCGTGGCATTAAATGAAATTATAAATACGACAATGTCACGTTGTAATAATTAATAACATATATTTAGTGTGGGGGGGGGGGGGGGGGGGGTAGAGAGCCCGAAGAGAAGGAACCCTTGACAAGATTAACCCGATGAGTAATTTAGGCCCAACTATCTAACAAACTAGGCCCGGCCCAATCAAGGCAACCTAAGTACTTGAAAGACCAGAAAAACCAAGGGTTACTGCTTGCCCTAGGAGGCCGAGGAACACCTGCCCCTCGGGAGACAGGAGGAAGGGCACAAGGGTTGTGAGGTTGAAAAGCTGAGGAGGATCATGATGATGCTAAAAAAAAAAAAAAAAAAAAACCTTCCAGGTAAAGCATCCATTACCTTCGCATTAAATACCCTGTAACAACTTAGTCTGCCGCATTAATTACAGAATGACTCCTGAACAGTGTCTTCACAGCTTGTATCATACTCTATCACCATTAGCAAAGCAACAATGGGACAAGTATCCAAAGAAAGACTAGTAGCCCTCCAAGTGGAAAGCTGGGATGCAATTCAATGGCTATAAAAGGAAGGAATATCCCACTGAAATCGGAAAAAAGTTTAGAGAGAGAGATAGAGAAAGAGACTAGTGTAATACCGAAAATTGTAATTTTCAAGGACAAGTGATCCTCGGCCAGCCCGAGAAGAGATTTAAATAAGAATCTTTTTCTTAATGATTAAATTTATGTCAAGTGTTATCTCTGTAGTTAATCCCACTTCTTTAATCATTAAGTCGCATTAACTGTATTGGGTTCTCTTCTTAGACTTTAGTCCATCCTAATTGGGCTAGGCTTGGGATGTAGTTATGCCCCTATATTTAGCAATCATTTTCTTATCTTCGAGACAAAGGTCATTTGTTGTTTATTTTCAAATGCGCTTATATGGTATAAAAAAAAAAAAAGTTATAATCCCATAATTTTAAAAAACAAAACTTTGTATTTGGGCTTCCATCATTCATTATCTTTAGGAGAAGAAAACCGTGTAAGTTTTCAAGATTTTAGATTTACATGATGACCAAAATTGGTAAAGGTATTTGTCCACTATATATTAACAGTTTTTTTTTTTTTTTTTGAAATCATATTAACATTATGAGGACATATTCTTATAATTTAGCTAATGCGTAAAAAAATGCTAAGCTTTGTATAAAAGCTAAATACCCGTATGCAAAAAATATGTGAGCTTAGTGTGTGTATATATTTGAACTAATCTTTATGTTTAGCATTTAAATTTACAATCTTGCATGTCACCTTTATTTGGAACAATATATGGATTTCGGCCGACATTACATTTTATTTTGTCTTCTTCTCAACCATTAAGTTTTACTGATCTCGTTTATCTTGATAGATATGTTGCATGTAATTTTAGATAACCATAGAGGAAAAGATAAGCTAAAAAGCCTGTTTTAGAAAAAGATAAGCTAAAAGCCAAGGTGCATGTCACAGTTTTCATAATTGGTTTTGTCTCCTACTGATATTGTCCAACGAAGGAAATTTTGGATTTCAATCTTTCTTGTTGTAAAGAAAAAAAAAAGTTAAAACCTTATTAACTAATTTTGTCCTGTTTCTCCATTGTGAAGATTGAAGAATCTAGAATCGAATTATCAAATCCCACACTTCTAATAAAAGAAAAAACCATAACAAAAAATTATTTTTATTTTTATTTATGAAAAAAATGACTTGTGTATTCCATTATACCACAATATCCATAGCCAAAATCTCAAGTTTCACTATTTTTTTTATATGATTATATATAATCCATTTGTAGAGGCATTATGAAAAAAATTATCAATTTTACTTCAATTTTTTCATTAATGTCAAGCTCATTGTTTTAAGAAAAAAAAAAAAAAAAGGGTGAAGCTCATTGGCCAAGTACATGGCACGAAGTTACATAAATGCATGCCCGCGCATCTTATGGGAGTTGCAATCATAGAGTTTCACGCGTGCACTGGAGTATGGACAAACACTACATGCTCTCTTAGGAATGAATGGAAGGCAGGCAAGAGCCAACAAGAGAGACACAAATGAGTGGGCACTGGGCACCTAATATTCGCTTTTGCTCTCCCGGCCCAACCAAACTCATATTAAGAACAATTAGTACAACTAGCAATGCTTAAAAATAAATAATACAAATACTAAACATAATACAAATTTTATTATATATCATTTACAAATTGAGTGTTAATATGTGGGTTCCAGTTAGCTCAACTTGTAAAGTTTTTTATGGTTAAGTAATAGATTTTGAATTCAATTCCTGCCTACACAAAAAATTAATTGGTGTTTTTAGTCTGATAATAAAGAGCTATCATTGGAACCATAAGTTGAAACTCTCAACAAAAAAAAAAATAGTGTGTAAAAAAATATATTGGGTAGATTTCAAAAAATATAATAGGCCTCGCCTCCTCTCTACAATGTGTGTGTGTGTTTCTAATAATAATAATAATTTTATTTTTGTGATTAATGACAAAAATAACTTTCCTATTATTTAGTTTACAAAGATAACTTTAAACAAGTTTGAAATTAAACCTTTTTCTTTGGTTTATAAGAAGCAAAGAAAGAAAAAATAATTTTTTGATAGTCTTACTAATTAAAACCCTTTCTTTTCTCATTTTTCTCTCAAAATTGAGAGAGGAAAGAAATTGGTAGACGATGAGGAACATAAATCCATTTCTTTTCCTTTCAACCAAACAATGGATTTGCTTTCTTCTCTTGTTGATGATTTCTCAAGTTTCTCACATTACATCAGGAAAGTGAATAAGTGTACAGATGCACTAGCATGAATTGGAGCAAACCAACATGCTGCTTTTATTTACTATGATGCTCCCCCTCTAGATATTGTTGATTTTTTTTTTAATTTGTGGTTTTGATTTATGACTTATTTGAGAAATGTGGGTTTGGAACTTGATTTTGAGAAGATGTGGTAATGAATTGAATATTTGAATTGATAGTTTTATGTGGTATAAAGTATAAACTAGTAAAACTATATGTCATATATATATATATATATATATATAAGACACCTCATTTTATATTAATTAATAAATTTTGGTCCTCGGCCCCAGTGATAAGCTTGACATATGTCAACCAAGGGTAATTTAAGAGTTCACAATAGTTTGGAAGTAATCATAACTCAAAAGTGTTCAAATCGTTTTGGAAGCAATTTTGAAAAATGACATTTACTCATTGTTTTGACCATAAATTTTGATCCACAAAGAATTTTTGAGTGAGATTTATTTAATTGGAAAGTAAATATTCTAGGCTTCAATTTGAGCACAAATTTTGCATAATTTGGATTTATATTAAGTGAGTTATAACTGTTTGAAGTCAGACCATCAGAGCTGTCAGGATTTAGGGTAAACGTACGCATGAATCAAGTTTGCGTGCACACACTCGAAAGATGCATACACACACTCATTTTCTGAGCGGTGGAACTTCATTTTTAAGGGCCAAAAACATCATTCTTTGATGTAGGCCGGCCCCTAGACCCTTGGGAACGTCCAAAGACCTCTAAAAAGCCTTGAAACTCCTAATTTTAATTTATAAATGCTCATCTTATGTCTCCAATCAAAACCCTAGCTAAAAAGAGCTTATTTTTTGCCTTAATCTTCTCTAAAACCCTAGTTCTCTTTTCCAAACTCACATAGCAGCACCTAAGCACGTTTTTTGATCTTTGTAAACCTCTCTTTAGTTAGTTCTAAGGTGGAAACTATTTTCCCAATTCGTTTTCTAAAACATTTTCAATTATAAGTTTGTTCTTGAGTTTTGATTATCCTAAAAACTATTGTGTTCTTCAATTATTCTTGTTCCCTCAATCTAATCTTTGTGTTGTAGGCACGAACGAGTCGGTTAAATAATCTCAAACTTATAATCTCAAGCAGGATGAGTGTTCTTTCCACGAACTCCTCCTTTGTTTAACATGATTCACATGAGTTCTTGATGTAATTTATCTAGTTATTATATTTTATTTACTTGTTGATTTTAATTATGTTTGATATGTTTTAATATGATTTTAGCTTGTTTATAATTTATTCTGGTTGTTCTTGTTTTATTATTTTAGTTTTATGCAAGTTTGACATGATTATTTTTTAAATGTTAGTTTAGTTTGCTATTTGATTTGTTATGTTCATTTATTTTATATTGATGCTTTGTATTATTTGTTTTATGTTAGTTTAGTTTTTAGGGTTTCTAACATGCTTGTTTGATTTCTATTTTAATATCTTTGAATGATTAAATCAATAAAAATGTGATTTTTCGGGTCTGTGTTAAAGGATGCGTATGCATCATTGAGTATGCGTGCGCATGGTTTCAACCGCGCATACGCATACTCAACTATGCGTATGCATAGTTGAGTATGCGTATGCGGCCCGAACCCAGATTATGACAAAAATCTTGTTTTTATTTATTTAATCATTTTTCACATGTTCTTTGATTCTATTTGACTCTATTTAGGTTAATATATTGTGTTTAATTATTTTCCATGTTTATTTTAGTATTTTTGCCATGTTTGATTTATTTGTGATATTTTTCCTTTTGTGTTTATTTAATTGTTATTTTTACATGTTTAATTTATTTTGTTTGATTGTGTTTTATTTGTTTCCTTTCATATTGTGATGTGATCCTAAACATGTTGTGTGTGTTATTTTATTTAAGTGCATGATGTATGTTTAGATTAAGGATTATGACTCTTTTAATAACTTCTTTACCTAAATATGGCCTAGCAACACATAAAGGAGGCCGGGTTGTCTTGAGTGCCTAGCACCTTCCCAAGCCGTACCCGAACTCCAGACCCATAATCTGGTTTGCAGACCTATGTATGTAAGTGAGTGGCCCAAAATGCCCAATATGGTTCCTAGACCTGATCTAGATGGTAACTCCATTTTGCATTCTTTGCTACGGTCCACTCTAAGGCCAAGGCGTACTCCCTTGCGTCCACAATAAGTGATAATTTCAAAATAATACAAAGAAATATACCGATATGAAATATTTTATTCCAATGAATCGACGCGGATAAACACCAAAACAAAGAAATTGAAAGCATTACTGTTAATGTCTCCTCTCTTCAACTTTTTTGATAATGTAGTAAAAGGTAGTAGGTAAAATCCAAGTGGCGTCTCCTTTTGCAATGTGGGAAGGGATTGGTAAAGATTTCAGGTAGTTTTGTTTAATAGATCCCATGCTTGGGCAATACTTTGACTTGTAGAACACAATGCTACCAGAAAAATAGAAGAAGAAGAAGAAGAAGAAGAAATTGAATACTTCATGCTTACATGCAAGGTATTATGTTTTTTCAACGGTAGATAAGAAAAAGTTAGCCTATATATAGTCTATTTTAGACGAAATATAATACAAAATATCTTTCTTCATCTTTCACATTGTATATACATCATAAACCCTCTATCATAACCCATCATTTCATATGTCATTGTCCACTAGTATGTTCCATGATAAGTAAAAAGATTTGAACTTAATTAATTCTTTACTTATAGCCTTATAGTATCTTTGACCCTTAAAGGAGGTTTATGCGTTCACGTATATGTATCAACCATCTATATATAATATAAAATAAAATCGTACTAGACCTTTAATTGGCAAAAAAAAAAAAAAAAGGTAGGGAACACAGTCTTTTTTATCTCTCAATCTCATAATTAAGATTTTATTTCCATATATTAGCACGTGATTATGTACATAATAATACCACATCATTGTAAATTTAAATAATGTTGTATTTAGATATAGTTTTAGATTTAAAATGTTTAATCAAAATCAAGAAATATATACATTTCAAATGGAGATGATTCTAATACATAAAATAGGGTTTGGGGCACATCCTCACCCCCCATGTTATGGGAGTTTGTTGCCCTCATCCCCACCCAACAGGCATCTGTAAGGCCTTGCTCCTGTAAAAAATTAGATCAACAAGAGAGAAACCCAAGTAGCTCAAGAGAGAAACTAGATTGATGGTTGATTTATGAAAGAGGTGTTGTATATATAGGTATATACAAGAATAGGTTGTAGTAATGATATAAGGTTAGAGAGTATTCATTTGTAAAATGAATAAAGTGAAAATTCAAGTTTTGGAATTTTCTAAATGAAATTCAAAATTCAGTATGTTCGATTGGTCAAAATTTTTGTTCGATCAATCGAAGTAGTGAAGGAAATTATCCTGGAGTCTCTGCCTATTTCAATTGGTACTCGATTCCTGTTCGATCGACTTTTCGATCGATACTTGATTCCTCTCGATCGATTGAGACTTGTGAAACTAAATTTTTGCAAAATTTTATAATAATTGTTTTGAACATTTGAAAAGGTTTCAAGCCTTGTGAACGGTTTTATGAAACTTTTTAACTCTTCATACGTACCTTTTGAAGGGTTATAACCCTATGAGTATAAATAGAGGTTTATGGTCACTTGAAAAATATATCCTCTCTCCAAAATAGTAAGTTTAAAACAAACACAAGAAATCCTGTAGGTATTCTCCAAAATTTCTATTTGTAGAACCCAATAACTTGGTTGTATCCTGAAGACAAGTTTGTAGAAAATAACAGTATTAAACGGCAATGATGACAGGAAGACTTGAATTAATATGTGCTCGGACAGTGGTGAATGTCTCGTCCGAGGAGGTGATTTTCATTGATGAATTGAGGTTACAAATGCTGGAGCTACAGTAAAATAATGTGCTCTTCTCTCTCCCTTCTTTCCGATCCTCCACAATCAGAGACCCCTCTCTCTTATATAGTGCTGCCTTTCTCCATCTCCACCGTCCACTTGTTCACCATCTGTGCGTCCACTTGAGTGCATGTCCCATCACACTCCCCCTTTAGCCGTGTCTGAGTGGCGGTAGCTGAGGATGCACTGTTCAGGGGTCTTCTCCACATAAATGCGGCCAGGAGGGTAGGTGCAGTGCATTAAATGCGGTGGTTGAAGTCTGTCTCCTTGATATTTCTCTGTTCCTGTTACCTTCTCGTGTGTCCGAGGCTCCCTCTCTCCCTTAACACTTGTCAAACAGATCGCTTGACACGTGCCGGACAAAAACCTCGTCGGGTCCGAGGGTATCGGTCTCCTCGGACGTATGAGCATCTCCTCGGACAGTGCACGTGCTCATCTGCGGACATTCTCCTTTCACGTGGGCCTGACTGTGTCCTGGTCTCCTCGGACGAACAGTGGTCCTCGGATAGGGCCTTGGGCCCAATAAGTTGGGTTGGGCTTTTCTCCCCCACAATAGCCCCTCAAAATTGTAGTTTTTCCCTCGCATCCGAGGAGAAAAAGTAGGATTTTGACTTGCCACGGAGCAAAAGCTTGGAAACACGCACAACCGAGCTGGCACGTGTGTAAGCGTGGGAACAGACGCCTCATTAATGTCGCTGCGGTTTCCTTATTCCCAAGGCGCTGCATTAACTGCACCAGGTGACGTTTCGTCCTTCGCATCCAACGGTGGCTGATTGATCAAACGGCTGTGGTTTTTCTTCAGGATTTGGGCGGGAGTGCCCCTGACCCTTCGCTTGACCCCGTATAAAGCTTCAGAGGAAATCATTTCCTCCTCACTTTGCAAATCTTCAGACGCTCCAGCAAGAACAGACGCCTCACTCCGTCCAAATCTCTCCGTCCGAATCTCTCAGTCGCCGGTGCCAATCTAACTCACAATCCCCACGAGTCCTCCTACGAGCCTGCAGTCGCTTCTCTGGTCTGGCCCTTGTAAGTCATCGCCCACCGAATCTTTTAGTTTTCTCTTCGGCCAATCGTTCCACTTAAGCACCATGGGGAAACTCGAGTACATGATGGATAGCCCTGAGCAAATAGAGGCATTTAGGACCGCGTACCGCATACCCCCTAACGTGGGTGTGAGGTATTGCCCCCCAGAAAAAATACTAACACACCGGCAGACGGGAGAGGTGGTTATCCCCCTCATCGCCTTCAAAGAAGGGGGGATGACAATCCCCATGGGCCCCATCACCGCCAGTTACCTTCGGAACCATAGGCTTACTCCCTGGCAGTGCGCGCCCAACATGTTTAGGATCCTAGGAGCGATTGAGGACCTTGAGCGCCATTTGGGATTGGGACTCACCTGGCTTGACGTGGTACATATGTACGAATGCCATAGCCAGCAAGATGCTGGGTACTACTTAAAATCCTGGTCGGATGTTGTCAGGCTCATTTCCTGCCTTCCCAAATCCAACAAAGGGATGAAAGACGACTATGTGATCGTCTCGGGCGCCTGGCGCAACGGCCCTGGTTGCCCAACCAAGCCTGGGAAGCCAGGTGCGACATGTAGATTTAGGCGCACTGACCATAGGCTTAGGGCTCCCGTCTTTTAACTGCCTTTGATTTCTCTTCGGTCGCTATTTCTGAGCTTCTAACCATTTTATCTTTTTACTTGCAACAGATAAGAACCAAGTTTCTCCTCGGCTCAGCCTAACGAATATTGTTGCCCTCAACTACCTTTTAAGGTCGGAGATCTTCGTGAGCGAGGACGGGCAACTACGATCTGCTCCCCTTATTCTTGGATATAAAGCGAAGTCAAAGGGTTTTCAACCGGTCGGCAACGCAATCGTCCAAGGAGATCATCGCCTTGCGCGTATCGACGTTGGTCGGAAGGGCTTCTTGGCGCCAGACGATCTTGAACCTGTACCCCGTCCAATTCCTCGGGCTGCACCTCCCCTTATCCAACCACTCCAGCAAGTTCCCCTCGGACAAGAGATTGAAGGTGAGGGGGCTGGCTCTTCCACTTCCTCGCTTGAAGAACAAATAGACGAATTTCGGTTTGAGGGAGAAGCTTCAAGGGTAAACCAGGTGGTAGAGATCTCAGACGCCGAGGAAGAAGCCTGCGAGCAGTCAGGCGCCCAACTTAACTTGTTAGCCACTCATTTAGAAGACTCCTCGGATGACGATATGGATTTGAGGAATTTGATGAAGGGTAGAGGCAAAAAGTCCGACCCGAAAGATGCCGGGACATCTAAGACACTGGTGACACTTCCTCCGGCGCCTACCCAGATCCCTGACCCAAGCTTGAAACCCATGCTAAAACTGCAGAAGAAGAGACCCCACACTGAGGTTGAGGAAAAACAGGTGCCACCAACCAAGGGGGCCAAGCAGCAAAAGGTGGCACAGGACAACCGAAGTCGCAGGGCTCCGTCTACTGAAAGCCGAGACGAGGGCACAGTGGCAGAGGTGCGCCGAGGAGGAGGGGGACCGCGGATTTGGTCTCCAAAATTGGAGTTGGAGGGCGCTCCAATCCTCTGGGAGACCTCCCTCAGGAATTATGATGGAGGGAGGGCCGGCTACGTTGCTGAGGCCCTGCAGCAACCACTTCTCCTCCCTCATGACATGGAGTCCTTCAGGCGTTTCAACCAGGCGGAGCTCTTTCGATCCCTCAAGAGGGATTTAGCCATCGTAAGTAACCTCAATCCGATTAGCTGACTCACTGATTTTTGCCTCTCCCATATTTCTGCGTTTGACCTTTAGAGTTTCCATCATGCAGGTCACTCAGCAGATTTACGTAGCCGAGGAGTGGGACAAGAAGAATCGCCTTGAAACCCAGGCGGCGTTCTGCTCCGAGACGAGGCGGAGAAATCTCTGGGCCAACTGAAGGACGATTATACCCGTCTGTCCGGGGAGCTCGCGGAGATGACCAGCCAGAAGAAAAGCCTTGACGCTGGGATAAAGAATGTTGAAAAGCAGGTTGAGGACCAGCGCAAGTTGCTAAAGGCGGCAGAGGCTAATCTGAAGACCGAGAGGGAGCTGGTAAACGGGCTAAGGGATGAACTCCGAAAAGCCAAAGACAGCGTCCGATATGCCGAGGAGAAAGCCCAGTTGGCCCAGGAGGCGACTGAGGCTGAAAAGAAGACAGCTTACCAGCTGGGGGTAGAGACGGCCACGTCCCAGCTTCTAGAGCAGTTCGCCTCGGTCAGCCGAGATTACTGCAACATAAGTTGGGGCAAAGCCCTGGATGCAGCCGGAGTCCCTGCCGACTCGGAGCTGAGGCTGCCTGGGAGCGTATACTATGATCCTGATATCCGAGAGCTCCCAGGAACTGATCTCCCTCCTGTTCCACAGCTTCCAGAGGCTTCGGAGCCAACTTTGGTCAGCCATGCTCCTCCACTCACTCTTGGTGCAAGCAAGGAAACTGGTCAGCCAAGCGGCAAGGATAAGCCAGCTGAACCAGCCAAAGAGAAAGGCCAAGGGTCAGGCGAAGAGAAAATTCCTTCTGAGCCCAAGGACCGAGCCCCTGACGCAACTGCTCGGACAGGCCAGGCTGCTGACCCCGTGCTCCCTTCAGCAAAAGAATAGACGTATAGGGCTTTTACTTTTTGCACCTGTGCTTTCTTTTGTTTTATCCGAAGAATTGTAAACCATACTTTTATTTATGAAATAGATTTTCATTTGTCTATGATGTTTTAAATACCTGCCTTACTAATTACTACTGTCACATACAACTGTACATTGCACTTATAACCAAATAATGCAAATAAATCTGCTTGATACATCATACTTATGGTGTAAGTAACCAAAATTAATATTGAAAAGGATAGGCCTAGCAAGAGTTAATGATGATTTGCATGTCTTTTCAAGTTAAACATAAGTTATTATTCCTCGGCTTCAAACTAAACACAACTAGGGGAAGCATTTATAAATTAGAAACAATTTAAACGCGATTAGGAGTTTTAGCACTAAGCCCCAGTGACACCGGCCGCGTGGGGGTATTGACTAACCTGTCGCTTGGTTCAAGGATTATAGAATTCGAATGTACTCGAGTGTTAACTAACCCTAGTCATCTGGTCCGAGGACTGCAGGCATGACTGGATTTAAGTTTAAACACGAACCGCACCGGAGTGTTAACTAACCCTAGTCATCTGGTCCGAGGACTACAGGCATGACTGGATTTAAGTTTAAACACTAGAACCGCAACTGAGTGCTAACTAACCCAAATCATCTGGTCCGAGGACTACAGGCATGATTGGATTTAAGTTTAAACACTATAGAACTGTAACTGAGTGCTAACTAACCCAAATCATCTGGTCCGAGGACTACAGGCATGATTGGATTTAAGTTTAAACACTAGAACCGCAACTGAGTGCTAACTAACCCAAATCATCTGGTCCGAGGACTACAGGCATGATTGGATTTAAGTTTAAACACTATAGAACTGTAACTGAGTGCTAACTAACCCAAATCATCTGGTCCGAGGACTACAGGCATGATTGGATTTAAGTTTAAACACTAGAACCGCAACTGAGTGCTAACTAACCCAAATCATCTGGTCCGAGGACTACAGGCATGATTGGATTTAAGTTTAAACACTATAGAACTGTAACTGAGTGCTAACTAACCCAAATCATCTGGTCCGAGGACTACAGGCATGATTGGATTTAAGTTTAAACACTTGAGCTAACGGTGTTAACTAACCCTAATCATCTGGTCCAAGGACTACAGGCATGATTGGATTTAAGTTTAAACACTTAAGCTAACGGTGTTAACTAACCCTAATCATCTGGTCCGAGGACTACAGGCATGATTGGATTTAAGTTTAAACACTTAAGCTGGTGGCGAATGAGTGTTAACTAACCCTAATCATCTGGTCCGAGGACTACAGGCATGATTGGATTTAAGTTTAAACACTTGAGCTAACGGTGTTAACTAACCCTAATCATCTGGTCCGAGGACTACAGGCATGATTGGATTTAAGTTTAAACACTTAAGCTGGTGGCGAATGAGTGTTAACTAACCCTAATCATCTGGTCCGAGGACTACAGGCATGATTGGATTTAAGTTTAAACACTTAAGCTGGTGGCGAATGAGTGTTAACTAACCCTAATCATCTGGTCCGAGGACTACAGGCATGATTGGATTTAAGTTTAAACACTTGAGCGAAAACTTTATGCAGCGAATGGGTATATCAATTGAAGAGAAGACTTGATTAATAGAAGTACCTCTTGAGGTTATTTACATTCCAAGGGCGAGGGATTACATGACTATCCAGGTCTTCTAAAAAATACGCTCCAATACCAGCGCCTGAAGTGACACGATATGGTCCTTCCCAATTGGGTCCTAATTTCCCCCAAGCTGGGTTCTTCGCGGTGCCCACAACTTTCCTCAGCACCAGATCACCAGGCTCTAAAGGCCTCAGCTTCACGTTAGCGTCGTGGCCTTGTCTGAGCTTTTGTTGGTAGTGTGCCAGCCGAACCATTGCATTCTCTCTTCTTTCCTCAATAAGGTCCAAACTCTTCTCTAGTTGCTCGTTGTTGCCGGTCGGACTAAACGAGCTGGTTCTAAGTGTTGGGAACCCTGTTTCCAGAGGAATGACAGCTTCAGCCCCATAGGTCATCGAGAAGGGGGTCTCTCCAGTAGACCTGCGGGGCGTAGTTCTGTAAGCCCAAAGCACATGTGGCAACTCTTCGACCCATTTGCCCTTTGCATCATCTAGCCTCTTCTTTAAGCCGTTCAGTATGACCTTGTTGGAAGCTTCTGCTTGGCCATTACCCTGGGGATAGGCTGGAGTGGAGTATCTGTTCGTGATTCCCAGCTCACTGCAGTAATTCCTGAATGCCTTGCTGTCGAACTGTAAACCGTTGTCCGAGATGAGGGTGTGAGGAACTCCAAACCGTGTGACAATGTTCTTCCATACGAACTTTTGCACATCAACGTCTCTGATATTGGCTAGCGGCTCAGCTTCAACCCACTTGGTGAAATAGTCTGTTCCGACCAATAGGTATTTCTTGTTTCTTGCAGCTTTGGGGAAGGGTCCCACAATATCCAAGCCCCACTGGGCAAAGGGCCATGGGCTAGATAGTGGATTAAGGTTTCCCCCAGGCTGGTGAATGTTTGGAGCGAAGCGCTGACATTGATCGCACTTTTTGACGTATTCGTGTGCCTCCTTCTGCATGTTAGGCCACCAATAGCCTTGGGTGAGGGCTCGGTGGGCCAAGGACCTACCTCCAGTGTGGCTCCCACAAATTCCTTCGTGCAGCTCTTCTAGCAGTGCCTCAGTCGCCTCGGGATGTACGCATAACAAATATGGTCCCGAATAGGAGCGTTTGTATAGTTTCTGGTCTTCGGACAACCAGAACTTAGTCGCCTTCCTCCGAACTTTATCGGCTTCTCCCCTCTCTTCCGGCAATATATCCTCTTTGATAAATTTGACTAAAGGGTCCATCCAGCACGGCCCGGCCCTGATCTGGTGAACCTGGACTCCCCCTGACTTCGTCTCTGTAGGACTGTGCAGGTCCTCGACGAGGATGACCCTCGGCAGGTCTTGTGCCGAAGAGGTGGCAAGCGTGGCCAAGGAGTCAGCATGTGAGTTGCCACTCCTGGGGATGTGCAGCAAACTGAAAAATTCGAACTCTGATTGCAGGTGTTTAACACGACCCAAGTATCCCTGCATTCTTTCGTCCTTTGCCTCGAACTCGCCTTGTACTTGACCTACTACCAGTCTTGAGTCCGAGAACAGCTCCACGGACTTCCCACCCATTCTACGGACCATAGTCATCCCCATCAGTAGGGCCTCATACTCTGCTTCATTATTCGTTGCCGAGAAGTCCAACCTTAGCGATTTCTCGATAATGATTTTCTCGGGGGATATCAATACTAGCCCAACTCCAGAGCCTCTTTGGTTTGCCGCGCCATCGACATACACTTCCCAATGGGAGGGATTCTGTTGAGAGACCATGCCAACTGATTTTTCATCCATGCCCGACGTGGGCTTCACTTCTTCTAGCTGGGGCTCCGCGAACTCAGCCACCAAATCTGCGAGGACCTGTCCCTTGACCGATGTGCGGGGCATATATCTTATATCGAAAGCCCCTAAGATTGTGCCCCACTTGGCAATCCGACCAGTGTAATCGACACTTCGGAGTATAGCTTTGAGTGGGAGTTGTGTGAGAACGATCACCGTGTGGGCTTGGAAGTAGTGAGGTAGCTTCCGTGTGCCAAGCACTACTGCTAAGATAGCCTTCTCCAGTGGCAAGTAACGAATCTCAGCCTCATGCAGCGACTTGCTTACGTAATAGACGGGCCTTTGTACACTAGAGTCTGACCGTACCAACACCAGGCTCACCGCATAGGGAGCTACAGCGATGTAGGCGAACAGTACCTCGTCTGGCTCAGGACTGGACATGATTGGTGGCCGAGATAGGTAATCCTTGAGTTGCTGGAACGCCAAAGCACATTCCTCAGTCCATTCGAATCCCTTCCACTTGTTGAGTAGAGAGAAAAAGGGCCGACACCTGTCTGCTGATCTAGAGATGAACCGATTGAGGGCAGCAGTCATTCCAGTCAGTTTTTGAACTTCCTTGGGATTCCAAGGAGCTCGGAGGTTGTTGATGGCCTTTATCTGGTCGGGGTTGACCTCAATTCCTCTGTGGGTGACCATGTATCCCAAGAACTTGCCGGACCCCACCCCAAACGAGCACTTAGAGGCATTTAGTCGTAGCTTGTATTTCCGTAGAACCTCAAAAGTACTTTCAAGGTCTGTCACATGCTCGGCTATAACTTTGCTCTTCACCACCATGTCATCTATGTAAATCTCGATGTTCTTGCCCAGCTGTGGCTCGAACATCCTCGTCATCATCCTCTGGTAGGTAGCTCCAGCGTTCTTCAGGCCAAACGGCATCACTTTATAGTGGTAGTTGCCAATAGGGGTGACAAAAGCAGTTTTCTTCTGGTCCTCCAGGGCTAATGGTATCTGGTGGTAGCCTTGGAAGGCGTCCAGGAAGCTCATCCGAGGGTGGCCGACAGTGGCATCAACCAGCTGATCGATTTTCGGCATAGGGAACGGGTCTTTGGGGCATGCCCTATTCAGGTCCGTGAAGTCAACGCATACTCGCCACTTCCCACTCTTCTTCTTCACCACCACGGTATTCGCTAACCATTCGGGATAAAAAACCTCCTTGATAGCCCCAGCTGCTTTGAGTTTCGCTACCTCGTCTCTCACTGCGTCGGCATGTTCTTTGGATGGGCGCCGAATAGGTTGTTGCTTGGGGGTGACCAGTGGGTTCACCTTCAAGTGGTGGCATATAAACTCCGGGTCCACCCCTGGGGCTTCGTAAGCGCTCCAGGCAAAAACATCAAGATTTCGCTTGAGGAGCCCTATCAGCTCTTCCTTCTCTTGAGGAGGCAGCTGAGATCCGACTTGAAAGAATCTGTCAGGATCGTCTCCAATGAGCACTCTCGTCAGATCCTCGCATCGGGTGCTTTCATCTGGTTCTTCAAAGGGCAATCCCCGGGACTGTAATTGCTATAAATTCCTTCCAGCTCCGTCCGAGGACTCGGCCGGGGCCTCATGCTGAATGGCGGCTACTAGGCACTGTCTAGCAACAGATTGGTCTCCTCGGATTTCATGTATCTGTCCTCCTGATGGTTATTTGACCTTCTGGTGCAAAGTAGAGGGGACAGCCCCAAGTGCGTGAATCCAAGGTCTGCCTACGAGTGCCGTGTAGGGCGAATATGCGTCCACGACGATAAAATCCAACTCCACCACCTCGGAGCCGGACTGCACAGGTAAGCGTATCCGGCCTTTCGGGATGACAGGCCTTCCTTCAAAGGTGAATAAGGGGGAATCGTACGGCGTCAGGTCCTGGGGTTTTAGGCCTAGGCCCTTGTAGAGGTCCGGGTACATTATCTCCACGGCACTGCCCTGGTCCACCATTACCCTCTTGGTGATGACTAGTGCATCATCATGGGGTTGGATGGTGCCGATCATGTCCTCGTCCGAGAATCCCATAACCAGCGGGGCACCAGACCTAGCTCTCTTCGGTCCTCGGCTCGACTCCCTTGCGGGTGGTCGGCCTACTGACATAATTTTCAAAGGCCAGGACCCTGTTCTCCCCGGCGCAGCGAAGACGACGTTTATAGTCCCAAGCGGTGGCTTTGAGGGGTCGTCCCTGCGTGGCCCCGAGCCTGTCTGCCCTCGGCCGCTGGAGGGGTGCAGAAGATGTTTCAGTTTACCATCGCGGACCAACTGGTCCAGGTGATCCCACAGACTCCTACAATCTTCCGTTGTATGCCCATGGTCTTGATGGTACTGGTAGTAGAGATTGTGGTTGCGTCTCTCGGGGTTTCCTACCATCTTGTTCGGCCACCTGAAGAATGATTCATTCTTAATCTTTTCCAAGACCTGATGCACTGGCTCTTTGAACACGGTGTTGACCGATTGAGGATTCATCGATCCTGATTGTCCGGCAAAATCCCTCCGCGGTTTATTGTAATTGTACCGGTCCGACCGCGAATCTCTCCTCTCCTGAGGGATAATCTTATCCTTTCCCTTGCCCTGCTGCTGATCTTCTTCAACCCTCTTATACTTCTCTATGCGGTCCATTAGTTGACGCACGTTTGTGACTGGTTTGCCAGATAAGGATCCCCTCAAACCGTGGTCAGTAGGGAGGCCGAGCTTGAACGTGCTGAGGGCCATTGCATCGTTGTTGCCCTCCACCTCATTGAACATCTCCCAATATCTGTCTGAATATGCCTTCAAGGACTCGCCTTCCTGCATAGACAAGGATAGCAGGGAAGAGAGAGGCCTGGCCACTCTTCGGCACGTAACAAAACGGGAGCCGAATGCCTGAGTGAGCTCTTTGAAGGAGTTGATGGAGCCCGCCTTCAAACCATCAAACCATCTCATAGCAACGGGCCTAAGACTGGAAGGGAAAACCTTGCACATCAGAGCTTCATCTCTGGAGTAGACAGCCATCCTCTGGTTAAAATGACTCACATGCTCCACGGGGTCAGTTTTACCATTGTAGACGGTGAACGTTGGCTGGTTAAAGCGCCGAGGGAGTCTGGCCTCCTCTATCCTACGTGTGAAGGGTGATCTAGATATCTGATTTAGAGCCCTGTTCATGGCATCGTTCTCCACGTCCTCGCGTGATGGGCTCCTACGCTCCCTTTTACGATGAGACTCCTCTACATAGGTGTAGGACTCGCTAGCTGGTGTCTTAGACTTACGTTGATAAGAGACGTCCTGCTCATCATCAAGATCATCTTCAGAGTACGAGGAAGCCCGCTTCCTCTTTGCGTGTCGCAACTCCCTCTTTAGTTTTTCCACTTCCAGTTGTAAGTCACGGTTCTTCTCTGCATGGGACATGTGACTCCCGCTCTGTGATTGGCTCTGGCTAAGGCGCACAGTGTGTACACTGCCCTCACGGTTTTGTCTCCTCTCTAAGTTGCCAAAACGGTCCACGTGTTGGGATGCCCTGGATTCTGCTTGTTGTTCACCTTGTTCTGCCATTATCAACTGTTTATTTCACTCTTGCACAAGCTCTTCCCACAGACGGCGCCAATTGTAGGGTCAGATTCTGCAGCCCAAGCCCAAGAAGATGTGGATTTGGAGCCCACTGAACCCAAAACAATAAATTTGTAGAGAGTGGGTGAAAGAGCTAGGCTAATAATGAAAATAACAGTATTAAACGGCAATGATGACAGGAAGACTTGAATTAATATGTGCTCGGACAGTGGTGAATGTCTCGTCCGAGGAGGTGATTTTCATTGATGAATTTAGGTTACAAATGCTGGAGCTACAGTAAAATAATGTGCTCTTCTCTCTCCCTTCTTTCCGATCCTCCACAATCAGAGACCCCTCTCTCTTATATAGTGCTGCCTTTCTCCATCTCCACCGTCCACTTGTTCACCATCTGTGCGTCCACTTGAGTGCATGTCCCATCACACTCCCCCTTTAGCCGTGTCTGAGTGGCGGTAGCTGAGGATGCACTGTTCAGGGGTCTTCTCCACATAAATGCGGCCAGGAGGGTAGGTGCAGTGCATTAAATGCGGTGGTTGAAGTCTGTCTCCTTGATATTTCTCTGTTCCTGTTACCTTCTCGTGTGTCCGAGGCTCCCTCTCTCCCTTAACACTTGTCAAACAGATCGCTTGACACGTGTCGGACAAAAACCTCGTCGGGTCCGAGGGTATCGGTCTCCTCGGACGTATGAGCATCTCCTCGGACAGTGCACGTGTTCATCTGCGGACATTCTCCTTTCACATGGGCCTCTGACTGTGTCCTGGTCTCCTCGGACGAACAGTGGTCCTCGGATAGGGCCTTGGGCCCAATAAGTTGGGTTGGGCTTTTCTCCCCCACAGTATTCATACATATGCACGGAGTTGTTACACACTAATGACCATGGGTGACAAATAAATTATGAAATAGGAAGGAGGTAGGGGGATTGAGAGTGGTTTGAGGGAATATATTGCGTGCTCTTGGGTCAAATTCAGTTTACCATCCCTACTAATACAATAAACAGCTAGCATTTTACATGTCAATGACTTGACATTTTACATGGAATATAACTTTACGTATTAAACCAACTTCTTGGTCTTTTCCCCACCTTTGAATAACAACAACTTAGCAATAAACTAGAGAAGTAGTAAATGATAATTAAAAGGGTGGAAACTCAAGCACGTTTATAATAAGAGATTAAATTTAATAAGGACGGGGTGTAAACCCTTTAGTTTACACCAGCCAATAAGTAAATGCCACATCAGATTTTTACTTAAATTCATTGTAAAATCAATACATCCTAATACACCTAATAACACCCTAACAAACAAATAATCAAAACCTATTTCACGTTTTCCTAGAATCTCATATCACTTTTCAGCTCAAGCGTCTCCAGCCCATCCTCACCGGACCAACGTTTGCCACCGCACTACCTCACCGGACCTCCGTTTGCCGCTGCACTAACTCGCCGGACCTCCTTCCGCCGCCGCCGTACCTCGCCGGACCTAGGTGATTTGTTCTTATTCTCAAAAATTTTTGGGTTTTGCTATATTTTGATTGATTTGGCCGTTGCTGTATTTTGATATCTTCGTGGTTTGGGTTTGTTGCTCTTTTGAAATAAGGACAGATATGGGTTTGATCCTAGTAGGGACGATTTTTTTTTTTTTTTTTTTTTGCTGTTTTGGTTCATGCTATTTTGGTTTTCCGACTTCATTATTTGAGTTCTGCCATTCTTTGGCTGCGTTGAGGCATATATGGACCCATCCTTATTTTATTCTCTTTTTGTTATTTGTCTCTTTAACATAGAAAGTATCTGATGAAGTAACAAATGCATCAACATCATTTAAATGTCTAGCTTCATCAATATGAATTTCCAATGTGTAATTGAATAGGCTTAATGATGTAATTCAATTAGTATCAGTTTGTACCAAGAAATAATATTAGTTACAACCATGTAAAATAACAAATGAATCAGAAACAAATAAGTGTCCAGTAGCATTAATCAGTTTGTAAGGGATTAAGTCAGTTTTGATATGTACCTTGAATAAGAGTGCCTCCTGTAAGGGACCAAGTCAGCTTTGATAATTTTATTATGAGCCTAAAAGTTTCCAATTAGATTTTGGTTTTGTAATAAAACTGGTTTTCGAAATTGGGAAAGTTTATTATGTTTTAGATTTTCATTTTGTAATTGAACAAATCTTGAATGTCTCTTCTACTGTTCTTATGAATTTTTCTTCTCTTTTATTTTTTCCAGGTTACATTGAAAATAAATATTTACTCAAATTGCAAATATGAGTGTGAGCAATGAAGAACCTGAAATAATTTCTCTTTGTGATGATTTGGTAGAAGACTTGGTGCATGTTGAGCCGGAAATAGTAGAAGATCAAAATGATGTAGACTTGCCTACGAATGATTTGAATCAATCTTTTGCATCTAAATGGCCTTTGGAACCATGTCTTGATATGGTATTCGATGACTTAGAAGATGCTCATGCATGTTATAATGCATATGCAAGGCAAAAGGGTTTTAGCATTCGAATAAATCATAAACGGTTATCCAAAGAAGATAAATCATTGGTTGGAGTGGAATATGTTTGTTGGAGGGAAGGGTTTTGTCATAAAAGTTATGAAGATAAAGAAAGAAAAGGTCCAAAACTTGCAAAAACTAGAGTGAGATGCAAAGCAATGATGAGTTTAAAGAAAAAAGAAGCATGGATTGTAACTAAGTTTGTGGACAATCATAATCATGAACTTCTTACTCCTAAGAGTACAAGTTTGCTTCATGGACATAGAGTGATATCACGTGCCCAAAAAAATCTTATAAATACACTCAATAAGTCAGGTGTACCTTTAAGGAAGATAATGTCAGTGTTGAGTAAAGAATCTAGTGGTGACTATAACATTGGTTGTGTTGTGGTTGATGTTCAAAATTATTTGGGCAGTAAAAGAAGAAAATTACTTCAAGATGGAGATGCACAAAGAATGTATAGCCATTTTACTGAGTGTCAATTAAAAAATCCAGGTTTTGTATATGCAATTCAAGTTGATGAACGAGGGCGCATGAGAAATTGCTTTTGGGCAGATGCTAGGTCAAGAATTGCATACCAACATTTTGGAGATGTCGTTACTTTTGACGCTACTTAACAAATTGCTATGGGATGCATTTTGTTTCTTTTACAGGGGTTAACCATCATCACCAATCTGTCATGTTTGGATGTGCTCTGCTTGTGAATGAAATAGAAGAATCTTATACATGGTTGTTGAAGACTTGGCTTGAGGCAATGCTTGGACGTGCTCCTTCTACAATTATCACAGATGATGACAAGGCTATGGGTAAGGCAATAGCAGAGATATTACTGAATACAATTCATTGATTATGTATGTGGCATATTTTACAGAAAGTTCTAGAAAAATTGGCTCATATCTATAATAAATATCCACTTTTTCAAGGAGAATTTCACCATTGCATTCATGATACAATCACTATTGAAGAGTTTAAGTTAGAATGGAGTGAGCTTGTAGAGAAGTATGGGTTGTGGGATTCGATTGGTTGATAAATCATTATATGTGGCGTGAAAAATGGATTCCAACTTATTTATGTAGGAGCTTTTGTGTTAGGATGTCTACAACTCAAAGGAGTGAAAGCATGAATAAATTCTTTAAAGGTTATGTTTGTTCAAGTACAATGATAAGTGAATTTGTGCATCAATATGAGAAAACCTTAAATGCGTGTTATCTTAAAGAGAAATAGCAAGATGTAAAGACAAAAACTTCAATGCCAATTTTGAAAACATGTTACAAGATTGAAGGAGAGGCGGCGAAAGTTTATACAAGAAAGATTTTTATAAAATTTCAAGAAGAGTTATTTTGTAGTAAAAAATACAAGGCATCCAAATATCGTGAAGAAGGAGTGAAGAAAATATATAAAGTGGCAACTCATGGGAAAGAAAGTCCAATTTATGAAGTGTTATTTGAAATTTCTAAGAAAAAAGCTATTTGTACATGCCATATGTTTGAATTTGTTGGAATTCTTTGTAGGCACATCCTTACCCTTTTTGTGAAAAAAATCTCTTGTGGACTTTCTTGCCCCGTATTATATTTTAGAAAGATGGACAATCAGGGCCAAGAATAATATTATACATGACATATCTGGTAATGTCATATAAGTGGAGCCACAAATTTCTTCCACTTCGATGAGAAATAGTTTACTGCTTCATTTTTTGGAAGTTGCACAAGTAGGGTCACAGTCAATGAAGAAATATGAACATCTTGACCTAGCTCTATAGAAGGTTCATGTGGAGTTTCTAGCCATGCGTGATGTTGATGATTTAGTAAGTTCTGATAATACTATACCAAACAGCCAAGTATTATCAAATCTTCTAGGTGCTTTACAAGACCCTCCGTATGTTCTATCTAAGGGAAGACCTAAATCTTTAAGACTAAAGAATCCAAAAGAAAACCAACCAACAAAGAAAAGAAAAATGCAACTTTTGCAAGGAAACCGGCCATGTGAGAAGAACTTGTCCATCCATAAGTTCTATACAAGTACAAAATGTATTTGATTTTATTATTAATATATTTTTTTCAATTAGATTTTATAATCAATATATATTCATTCCTTTTATAGGTTAAATACCCTTAGGACTCTTTGCCATTTATGCGGTATCCTCCTACAACGTCAACTTCTATGCCTCAAGGTCCCCAGTCTTCTTCTTTTATGGTATAACCATTTATTGTTTAATTATCACAAAGTATAGATTGTCTTCTTCTTCTTCTTCTTTCCTCCTCCTCCTCCTCCTTCTTCTTCTTCTTCTTCTTCTTCTTCTTCTTTTTTCTTATTTTTTTTTTAATTGTGTTCATTTTAATATGTTTTTAATTTGGTTATACGTTCTTTTACACAGGATTGTTAGATGTCACTCGCCAACAATTCCAAGAGAAGTGAAGTACAGACACGATTTGTTCAAAGAAAATGGATTATCTAACAACAGTTTTTGGTTGTATATTGTTTTAATTGTGGTGGAGAGAATCAGCTTCCTATAGTTTGAATTTGATTGGTTTTATTTCACATGAATGCATTTTAGATTTAAAACTTTTAGAAAAAATGTGACAAGTTTTATATTACATGGAAGACATGTATTAAAAGCTTTTTGAGATGTATTCAAAATTCCAAAGTTACAATGTATTCAATTGTGACAGGTTTTATATTACACCTTCCTGAAAATTAAGGCAACAACGAAGATCAAAATCAGACAGTAAAGAAGGAATGTAATGTTGCTATACTTCTCTGCCAACTGCTTTGGTGTAAAAACTGAAATGGAAACACAGCCAAACATTAATTTCTTTACTTTGCCGGAATGCTAATTAATGTATATGCTGATTTCCCAGGGGAAGAATCACAGAATGTACGACAAGATCTCAGCATATGTAGCGCCTTTAACATTGAAAATTCAGTAGACTGTCTTATTGGTTTAAGCATTCTGGCATAGTCAACAATTCAGTTTCATTAGATATCAGATAAAATTGCCATCTAAGGCAAAAACATAGAAAGCATAGAACAATGCAGCTGCATGATAAATAAGAGAGTTCAGATATTTATTCAAATCCTTTGTCACCATTGTAATTTTTAATAGTGATGGGTAAAGAATAAGTTGTTGGATAGAGCAGTGGAGGGACAGCATCTTGCTGGATTCTCAGTTGGAAGCAACAATAATGATAAGCTGATGGTACGTATTCCACCTTTTATTTGCAAATGATCCGTTGATATTTTGTGGAAAGGACCTGGAACAACTTCAAAATCTGAATGTGTTTTGCTGTGCTTTAAAGCAATTTCTGTTTTAAAAATAAATCTGGGGAAATCAGCAGAAGCAGAAGCATTGGCTCAGATTCTAGGATGCAAGGTATCCAATCTGCCTCTGAAACAACTGGGACTGCTTTTGGGTTCTAAATTTAAATATAAAAATATTTGGAATCTCATACTTGAGAAGATGGTCCTTTTAGTTTAGAGTTGTAACAAGTATAAACAAGAAGAAGAAATTAATGAAGAAGACAGTCTTAGCAACAAACAAAATAGAATTTTTCATTGCTAATACAAGGAAGCAATCTAGAATGGAACATACAACAAGGAGGCTACACAAGATTGTAATAAACATAGATCCTTAACTCTATTGACTCCACCTTTAATAGTATCAAGATTCTCATTCAAAGGGTTGTCCTTAATTGCATTCTTCTTCTTGGAAGTTCAGATTCTTTCCATGAACAAACAACAAGGGCAAGGTTCATTTGAACACCCTGTTCATCCACAACTGTTTTGTCTTAATCTAAGTAGTGATCTAGCTTGTCTCTGCTTGTAGTCTCTCCCTTGTTTGATCTTGTCTCCTTTGAGTCCTGTTCATTAGATTGGTTGGTGAGTCGTAACAAAGGGTGTAATGTCCTGACATGAATCTTTAGACTCTTTGTGTGTTTTTCATAAAATTACCTGAATTACCAAAAATTAAAATAGAATGAGCCACATATTGTTGAGTGGGAAAATAATAAATAATGTATTCTATGTTACTTATCCATAGAATTTGGGTTTCCAAGGACAAGAGATGAAAGGGAAAATTTCCAGAATTTTCAACCCCTTTCAGTTATCAACATATAACTCTATTGCATTACCCACAATAAACATGATGTTATAATTTACAGAGAGATCATTGCACATGCTAAAAATGCTAGTACACCTTTTCAATGAGTTTGGTAAGATTATATGGCCAATCCTTCAACTTTGGATCCTAACCAACAGCTCCGATTAATGAATAAACCTGAGGCCAATCATGGCCAACTCTCTTGAGTCCATGTCCTAAATACTTTTAATATAAGCTCCATAAAAGACTCACAAGAGGATAAGCAGCTCAACTAGCTAGACAAGTTTGGTAAGACGCATGCTCATTGTAATCTCAACAATTTAAGAAATTTGGCTTCTTTACTAGCCTATTTTTTGACTGATATTAAACTAGAAAATATATTGCAGGTTTAATCCCAAAAATACACTTTCAAAGTCTTCGTGTCACAAAAATATTTCTGTAAGGCATTTTGACAAACATGTAAGCAGTTTCTCCTCAAGGGGTCAATCCTTAAGCTATGTCTATCAATTTGAATTTCCATGTATGCCTCAATGCAGCCAAAGAATGGAAGAACTCAAATAATGAAATTGGAAAACCAAAATAGCACGAACCAAAATAGGAAAAAAAAAAAAAAAAAATCGTCCCTACTAGGATCAAACCCATATTTGTCCTTATTTCAAAATAGCGACATACCCAAACCATGAAGATATCAAAATATAGCAACGGCCAAATCAATCAAAATATAGCAAAACCCAAAATTTTTTGAGAATAAGAACAAATCACCTAAGTCCGGCGAGGTACGGCGGCGGCGGAAGGAGGTCCGGCGAGCTAGTGCAGCGGCAAACGGAGGTCTGGTGAGGTAATGCGGCGGCAAACGTTGGTCCGACGAGGATTGGCTGGAGATGCAGGAGCTGAAAAGTGATATGAGATTATAGGAAACATGAAATAGGTTTTGATTATTTGTTTGTTGGGATTTTATTAGGTGTATTAGGATGTATTGATTTTATAATGAGTTTAAGTAAAAATCTGATGTGGCATTTGCTTATTGGATGGTGTAAACCAAAGGGTTTACACCCCATCCTTATTAAATTTAATCTCTTATAATAATAATAATAATCCTAACCACACGATGACAAATGCAGAGGGAGTGGGACCCAAAATCGTCAATTCCTCCACACTAGTAATTTGTAAGCGAGTGAGAGCGCCTGGGGGCCCCACATTTAAGACACGCACAGCAAAAGAAAACCACCAAAGACCTTAAAAATAGATTATAGTATTTAGTTTTAGTATTAACTATTAACACTAACACGCACGGCATGAGACTTGTTGCCTCGTTAAGAATCTTCGTGGCACAAACAAAATAAAGACAATCAACGACTATTTGAAATTTCAAACTCGGCGTCCCTAACCCAAACCAAACGTAAGTAAATAAAAAGTTAACATTCGATTCGACTGACCGTCAAGTCAACGTTTCCAACGCGCTGGCGCTGAGTCAGCTACGCTCCTCCCCCTTTCCTTTTCTACGCGCCTGCCCCCAACTTCACGTCAACAAGGTTAATTATTATTATGTCCTTTTCCTTTTCTTTTTTGGCACATTTTAGGAATCTATTGTGTCAATTTAATGCCTTGAAATTTTGTAAAAATAAATTAATTTTCCCTTTTTTTTTACTTCTCATAGAAATATAATTGTTCAAACTTAAATCATAGCAATATAATTATATACCTTTTTAAAAAAAGAACTCTTTAGTCTTTTTTTGGATAATTTTAGTCTTGTATTAACTATTAATAAAGATTAAATCTAACAAGAATTTAAATTTCTTTATTTGGTAAAATAAGTTTTTTTTTTTTTAAATAATTTAATTTATGAAAAAAAATAATATTAGAAAGCATAAGATTGAGTTTTAAAAAAATAATTGAAAAACTAAATTAATATAATCAGTAATATAAAAAACAAAATTAAACTTTTACATCACCAAAATTATAGTTTGCTACGAATAGAATTTTTCGGATCAAATTATTTGTGTATTTTTAATTATATGATTTATTATTTAAACAAAAATTACATGATATATCAAATAATCATATTACTTATGATAGTGAAGAGAAAAAGCGCTAAGTTTTATCTCATCCATATGGGTCGCCCATGACAAAGGAGTGAAGAATGGGATGAGGAATATGGTCAACAACCTCGTCCCTCCTATGCTCGTCCCTAATATAAACCTCGATTGTCTTTAGTAATGGACGGACGAGGTTATTAGGTCTTAGTATGGGGATTTTTGATGATCCAAGTTCGCACCGAACATGAAGGACAGATCGCATCAGTACGAACCAAACCCTCCACAAACTGTTATGAAGCGCAGGTCCTAATGAGGTAACTTTCATGGCAGTTATGGAAGTTACCTCCGAATCTCTTGAATTCCTCAACAATAGGAACAATTATTAAACGAGTAACCGTTCCATGAACACTATATAAGCATTCTCTAATGAAGAGGTGAGACATTCAGACATTTTTTCACAAAAAGTGTAATCTCATAAATTTTTCCTTATTATTTGGAGTTACAAACCCACTAACTTTACCATCGAAGGATTCTTGGCCGGCCTCCACCGGTCTCCTCTGATTCTGTACTTGCTTTTTACAGGATTCAGCCTTAAAGATCATCAACGCCAGACATTTTCAGTCTACTGATTTCCCAGGATTTATCAACTTATTTAAATGATTTAACAAACATGGTGTTTACTATTAAATACAAATCATGTGATTAAAATACAAGTGTAAGGTCTTATTAACTACTATCCATTGATTTCATTTAAAGAAATTATATTTTTTTTACCTTATAGTTTATTACAATTCAAACTAAATGATATAGCTTTATATCTCATAATTTTTTTATCTATAATCTATATAAAACTGAAGATTTTGAATTTTAATTGATCTCATAATATTGTGCTACATAAAATTTTAAGATCTCACAATTCTACACATCACTATTCTAATATATATTTCCTAAAAAAAAATTCTAATATATGTATATGTGGGGTACAGAAATTTAATAAGATAATAGTGACACGTGTCATACCCATAGGCGAGGAGGCCATTATCGTGTCGAGGAGTCCATGCACTCGGACGGTAAAACTAGAGAGGGGCCACACTGTGGAGGAAGAGTTTTAGAAATGGGGTTAGCCTTGACGTGATTGGAGGGATGGTAGCTGCCACCACGTTTATTGCACCTCACCAAACCCTTTGACCGCATTTATGTGGAGAAGACTCCTGAACAGTACTGTCTTGGTTGCCGCAACTCACAAAAGACTGGGGAGGGCATCTGATGGGACAAGCACTCGAGTAGTGGCCTGCATAATCAACAAATGAAGGGCTAGGATTAGCCAAAAGAGAATATAAAATGTGAGAGATCCTCCAAGGATAGGGGGATCGGGGGAATCTGTAGAGAAAACACTGTAGTAACAAGAACTGAAATTGTATCCAAGTCTAAAAGAAATATATTCAAGGACTACTATCCTCGGATTTTGCCGAGGAATGATTTCTTTGCATAGAGTTTGTCTTTCTTTGCTTTCTTACTATCTTTAATCCACTGTGCGTTTTGTTTGATCCATTGAAACTTAGTTTTTAAGCCCACTCTCTACAAATTTATTGTGTTTGGCTCATTGGACTCTAATCCAGCTACTTCTTGGGCTTAGGATCCAAGTAGCGCCCTTACTGTATATATATTAATTGAATTTAAATTTCATTATATATTTAAACTTAATCTTAATAAATGCATAATAGTAGAATTTATAATTTCATATATAAATACAATTATATTAATGCCTATTAATAACTACCATAATTATCAATTTATATTTAGACAAAAGTAAAAAATAGAAAAAAAAAATCATATTATGTTATTGCAAGTGCTATTGACCTTGGCTGACCAAATTATATTGTGCTGCATAAGTTTGTGAGATTTTACAATTTTACATGTCACATATATATTTTAATTGAATTTAAATTATATTTTATACTATATTTGCTTTATATTTTTAAGGGAAAAAAATTAACGGATACCCTAAAAAATTTAGGAACTATTTTTAGAAATATTTTATAGAAAAATAATAGAGCAATTAATTTTTTTAACAATTTTTTTAATATATTTTCCGTGAAAGGGAGTTATCAAGTTAACATGTTTAATAGTACTAGAATACATAATTCTATATATAACTATAAACACAACCATAATAAATGTCTATTATTAATAATAATTATCATAATTATCAAATTTTATATTTAGGTGAAAAAAAACATATTAAGTTAAACTTTTAAATTGAATTTTGAGCTTTTAATTAATTTTGTTAATTTCCTCTCCTCTCAATTTCCAGGACTTTTCTTTCTTTCCCACGTGACGGAGGCACTAACAGCGTGAACGTTTTGATCGAAAGCCGCGTGGATTTATAGTTAAGAACGTAGATGGGAATCCACTGACGCCGTTAAAAATTCTTTAAAAAGATACCCCCTCGCGTTGCCTTAAATAAAAAGCCTTTCTTCACCTTCGTTTTCTCATTCATGAAATAAACACTTTCATTTTTTATCTCCCTCTCTCTCTCTCTTTCGCCTAAGTTTTTTTCTTCTCAAAACCACCGAAGATGTCTTCGTCTCCGACGACGTCGTATTGGTGTTACAGATGCTCTCGCTTTGTCCGTATGTGGGTATATGACAACAACATAACCTGTCCACACTGTCACGGCGGATTCGTTGAGGAAATCGACACCGTTCCTTCCCCTCCTCCTCAACCGGAAAGTCTCCACCGTCGATTTCCTCCCTCCACCATGTACTTATTCGGATCCACCGCACAGGACCCGAATCCGACCCGACGATCTCGTCGCAACCCGGGTAACCGCTCACCCTTCAACCCTGTCATCGTCTTGCGCGGCGGAGTTGCTTCGACTTCCGACTCGGAACCCGCCGTCGCCGACGCCGACGCAATCGGAGTAGAGAGGATCGATAACGCTAACGGTAACGGTAACGGGTTTGAGTTGTACTATGATGATGGAGCCGGGTCGGGTCTTCGCCCCACTTCCACCAACCATGTCTGATTTCTTGATGGGTTCAGGTTTTGACAGGTTACTGGACCAGTTGACCCAGATTGAAGTAACCGGGTTCGGGCGACCCGAGAACCCGCCGGCGTCAAAAGCAGCGATAGAGTCTCTCCCACCATCGAAATCGTCGAGACCCACGTCTCGGCCGAGTCGCACTGCGCGGTCTGCAAGGAACAGTTCGAGCTCGGATCGATGCTCGCGAAATGCCTTGCAAGCACATATACCATTCCGATTGTATCCTCCCATGGCTCTCTCTCCGAAACTCTTGCCCGGTGTGCCGGCACGAGTTGCCGAGGCGAGCGAGAGCGAAGCCGAAACGAGAGCGAGGCCGAGATTTCGGTCGAGGCGGAGGAGACGGTGGGGATTGACGATTTGGAGGTTACCGGGTGGTGGGTTTGCGGGGGGAGGTTCGCCGGAGAGGAAGAAGAGCCGGAGATAGAGAATTACCGGTTGTGTACACGGAAATGGATGGCGGGTTTGGCGGGTCGGGTTCCGGGGCTCCGAGAAGGGTTTCGAGAGTCAGACGGAGTAGCGGTAGTAATAGTAGAATTGGTGGAGGAGAGAGTGGTGGGTTTCGGAGGGTTTTTCGTAATTTGTTCTCGTTCTTGAGGTTAAGAAGGTCTAGTTCTAGTTCTAGTTCGAATTTCAATTATCTTCTTATTCTTCATCGTCTTCGCAATCTGGGTCTGAATCTGGGTCTATGAGAACAAGTCAGAATCATTCTGGTTCAGTGTTTAGTAGGTACGTGCGAAGGCGGAGCAGAGCTTGGGCTGTGGAGGACCAAAGTGAAATGGGAGGTATTGAATGTTGTCATTTTTGGTTTAAAATGACAAAAATTTTGGATATTTTTTTTTATAAAAAAAAAAATCTTTTGGGTTTATAATGATGGCCAAGAATACTTGTAGCTGACCTGATTGACCATTCTGAC